>LUCM01011154.1:104546-151785 GCA_008360955.1 Fasciolopsis buskii | reverse complement strand
TCACACAGACAGACCAAACCAACCTGTCTTTCCAGTCTGCAGACCCAGCTGCAGCCACAACTAGGACTGTGAATCCCGGGAACCCAGAATTGTCGACCAATACGACTTCACCACCAATCCAGCTGTTACGTGTTAAGGAAGAAATGGACTGTGCCCTATCCGCGTTTCTAACCAACTCGACTCTGGAGCCACTGCGTGTTCCGGGTCAGCCGGTCATGGGTATGTCCGGAACGACAGCAACGACGAATCCAAGTCTGAATATGACAGGTGGGACATTCGAGATGACGAACGCGAATCTGTCTGTTCCGACGACTTCGCGAGTGACGACGGTGGACTTTATGCATCGTTATTATTGCAATCACCCTGGTTGTGGTAAAGTGTTTTTCAGTCGTAGTAGTTTTGTGCATCACAAGGAGAGTCACGGAGTGGTGAAACCGTTTCGTTGTTCTTTCACCGGTTGTACGATGTGTTTTGCGAACCAGGCATTGTTGTTGGCCCATTTGTGCACACACGATCCGTCTCGACTCCGGAACCAGTACGCGTGTAGTTATCCGGAATGTGGTAAAGTGTTTATTTGTCACGATCGTTTGCTGGAACATATTCGTATCCATACTGGTGAGCGTCCTTATGTGTGTGATTATCCGGGCTGTTCCTATCGTTTTGCGCGACGTGGGAATTTGTTTGCTCACAAGCGGGTTCATTTGGACAAGACTCAGCGTCGTCAGTATCACTGTATCCAGCCGGGTTGTGGTAAGACGTTTTTGTATATGCGTAGTTTGACTGAGCACATGAATGTGCATATGGGTGAGAGACCATATGCCTGTGATTTTCCCAATTGTGGGAAGCGATTCACTAGTAATAGTTACCTTCATGCTCATCGTCGCATCCATTTGCGTGCTTCATCGTCCAACAGCTATCAGTTAACTGATGATTCTGGTTTTAACTTAGCTCCTGTGCCAATAGCTGTTACTATTCCGGCGACCAGCGGAAACCAGACAAATTCCGTCACATTTCCGAACGTGACCAATCCGTCAGACTCTTTCGTCATGTCTTATCCTTGCTATCCAGACCACCCAATGTGACACTGGTGGTTGTTGCTGTATTGGTTTTTTGGTCACCTCTGGTTGCTGTGACCAACTGACTTATCGGTTCTGTTCATCCAAGCACATCCTATTCTTATTCTGTCTTTCCTGCTTATCCAATCTGATAACACCAAGTTGTATACAAATACCCTCGTTTCTGGAGATTAATCTGTGCAACTGTACATATAATTTTACTATCCTCTTTTTGAAATTGACTGAAATCAGGGTTTGGTAACTGATTGAAAATGGGTTTCAAGTTGTTTAATTGGGCTCCTGTATGGTCACAGTAGTCGTAGTGGTTCTGCCTCTTTTCTGAATTCCATTTTAATTATCGATGTGGTGGTTTTCGGCCCAAGGGGAATGAAGCATCATGGGGATTTTTAACACCACCCTCGTGGTTCCATGCTGTGACAAGTGTTCGGAACACATTTTGACAAAGCTGTTTTCTAATTACAGGTTTTTGTCGCAGCTTTGCTGTCGAAATCAGGGGTCATCAGATGAGAATGATCATTTGTTATTCATTTCCAGTGCTTCAGTTTCTAGTTTACTCCCAGACAGGTGTGGTCTCAGGAGGACCGGACGGTGTTCTCACGTGTCTCGGACACCATCGTCTGGACTTCTGACCCTAATATCCTAATCGAATATGTATATTGCACGCGCGCTAGATTCATCTCGCAGAGTGCTTAATTCCTGTGGCAACTTCAATCGCACTCATTCGCATGGTTATTGTGAGGATATACTACTACTACTACTAGAAAATCATGGAGACATTAACTAGTGTCTTGTATTTCCCCCGTCGGCAGTAGTAACAGCTTTGCTTATTCCCAGTACGTAGCCTAGCAGTCGGTCTACTATTGTTACGGGTACTTCGCCCCAAACGTTTATCGGGGCATTTTTGAACTTCGATCGTCTAATATTTGCCAAACAGCTAAATTCCTACTCTTTGATTGTTTCGCATGTTTCTAACTGGATTCGAATCCCAAGCGGTCTCGGAAGAGTCCGCGTTCGGTTAGCGATTCCCACTCCATGAGGATGTGTTATCAACTTGGCGGATTGTTTTGATTTATTAAGTCCAACAATCAACTCATCTTTCTTTTCTGGAGGCTTTCCATCGCCATCCACTCTCTGCCGCGCTTGTGCAGATGGGCTCCTTATTCTCAAACTTATTTTGTAGCCCCGCATTATTCTGGTAATGGGACGCATTAGTATTTCTACTTCCGGCATTTTAGTAGCCGATCGTTTCTAAACTGTGGCGATACTTTGTAGCAAGCTTAGATTGTCTTTCATCCCAAAATTCACAGGCGAACATACGTCATGCTGGATGCCAGCCTTCCCACGTATGCAGCATATGATGTCCAAACGTCAACGCGAAATCATGGCGGTTGCCGTCTGTCCATTGATTGGAAAATACCGAACCGCTCATGTAACGGTGAAAGCAACTCGCCCAAATCACGTCACACAATGCGTGAAAATTACGCCCGGGCATTTGTATCAAAATCGAAAAGGATTTGACACTTTGTTTGGGGGGATGTTTCTGAGACTGAGAGTCAGTGTATTTCCGAAACCATAATGAAAGATGATAACAATTTGGGAGGAAGAAAAAGAAGCTGGAGGAGCTACTTGGGGTTCAGTACGCATTGACTCTTTCAGAATGCTCGTATTTGATTGACTGTCGTTGTCTTTAGATTCTCTATTGATCTTTTACAACGGGTGCAAAAATCAAATTAGTGCGACGTCCTAGGAGACTTCACCGCGAGTTTTTGTTTGGAGGACCTGATCTACAAGGGACCAAGCTGTTGGTGGGTGGTGACCAACATCTCAGTTCACACATCCTTTTATCATCTTAGATCAGGACCCAAGACTTTCCGGGGAGTATAGCAGAGGTGACCCAAAGATTCAGTTTGTACGTCTCCGCTAGAGTATAGCATATGAAACGGGGGCTATGGCTCTATTTAATGGCGGATCACACCAGTCATGTCACAGCGCCAACCACCAACAGTATGATGGTTTTCCATGGGGAAACCGTTTGTCATGCAAAGACTCACCGTGTTCTTTGAACTGTCATTACTTGTCCGCTGTTAATTATTTGGTGCTGTTTAAAAAAAATCAAGTGGCTTTTGTTGTCATTAGTGCAGGTACGCAAAAATCTGAGTTCGTCTATTAGTAATGCCAGACAGCTTTGGTGAGCAATAGTAGTGATCGTTTGCACTCAACATATAATTGATGTTATTCCCCCGTGCTCTTCTGCCAGCACATTAAATTCAGCAGGATACTTGAATAATGGATTTTCCCAAGTTCAGTGTCTGTGCTAAATATCCCCATTTTAAATTCTCATGCTTGCTTGTAACAGAACCAAGATCCAGGCAAACGGGAAATCCGGTACTCAGCCGAGTACTATTTTTGTCGCTAGATTGGGATCTTCGAGCGGGTTTGTTCCCCATGGGTGAGACCTTTTGTAGTTATTTACCACTCAGAATTTCAAGTTCATAATCACTAGCTATCACTATTGATATGCCAAATCTTGGAAGCTACGGGATACGCTTCTTCCTTTGGACATGCGAACGTGTGAATGTGTAGCGCTTGCTGCGAATGTGATTGGTGATAATGAGTTTCAAACATACGACTATGATCTATACTACAATAGCAGAGTAAAATACCACTGCATCCTCAAGACAAGTGTCATTTCGAAAAATGAAAAAATCGAACTCTGAAGTTCATGATCGATCGGGTGGTGTTCACATGGCCGTCAATCAGCTAAGTGGGAAAGATGAGAAAGAACCACATCCGAGTTTCCGAAATGGAAACAAGAATCTGCGTAAAATCTGATACGCCATTTACCGGCCTTTGTGCTCGAAGTTTCGGGTCCATTATTTTGGTAGTATGAAAACGTCTGGTCTATGGTCGTTGTTGCCGTTAGCATTTTACCGCCGAGGATAAATCATTCATATATTCCATCCGTTACTGAAGCATCTTTTCTCCAATGCTGAGCAGCTGTCAGGCTGTAGCTATTTATTTCCAAGCTAACCTTCTTTAGTAAATTTTTTGGTAGTTTAACGATTGATGGTCATTCACTGTCACTCAGCTCGTTACCACACTTGACCTATATGGCCCTATGCCACTTCGAGTTTGAGGATTATGGTTGCCGGTTCCCCCTCTCGTGTGGTGAGCCCTAGCGGCTATGGGATACGCCCCTTTCACTGCATTCTTCTTCAAGCATGCCATTAAAAAGTCACGGTTTCACGGATTTTATATATTTTCTTCCCACCGAACGTCCTGTTGAAAAAGTGGACTGCCATCTGAACACCTGTAAAAGTTGGGTTCTGAGTGATTTTGGATATCGTTTGTCCTCTCCGGCCTTGTTCTTAACGCCAAAGGAGCACAAGGTAACGATCAACGGTCACGCGAGTGTTACATAGAGGCTGTGTTCGTCGGACTGTTTTGAGCATAGATCAGGGCGGATTCACGAAAGTTCGTGTGAAGTGGCTGGCTTATATTACCTTTGGCGAGTTGAGCGTTGCCATGGTACAGTATATCGTTCGATGAGCAATTAAATCTTACCGTTAATCGGGGTCGGCTTTTCTAAACTGTTTTGACTTAGAAAAATCGAATAATGAAATTCCTGCATGGCAACGAAAACTAACGGAAAATGAATATCCTCAGCAAGTGGATAGAGCTGTACCTTGGAACCGAAATATAGGCGAGTCTGAACAGTCTCCTGGCTTAATTTTAAGTCACCTTGAGGTCAGGTGCTGTAATTGTTGTGCTTTGTGACCGCGATATGGCTTCTGGACACGATTACTATGAAAGTCCATATTGCATCTCAACCTCTAACTAATAAATCCTGCTCATTTTAGTAAGGCCAATAAGTCAACTGCCTTGAGTCGTTCTATAGATAGTGAGCCCAGCTGAGATGAAGGTCGTTTCTGACCCTGAAATAGGCTTGGTCTGTGAAACAATGGCTAAAGTTTGGTGGCATCGTAGCGAAGGACGGAAACTAAGCGTGAAAGAGAGAAAAAAGCAGTTTATAGCTCACCGCACATGACTTCTTCTCTGTCCTCCACATTCATGCCATCGGTTATCCATCGGGATCCATGTTTCCCCTGTGGCCTTGTTACTACCCGGTTGTTGTAACTGACGGGATTATCTTTTCAGAATATGGCATCCAATTTAAGGGGGTTGAGATGTTGTCGTGAAAAGACTGTTCCGATGTGCTGATGTGTGTTCTGTAAAGATGTAACGATGCGAGTTCAAGCACCCTACGGTATGCGTACCAATTTTCTGTGATTGATTTGTTGTCTTAAGTACTCATTCCCCCTTAGCTCATATTAGCAGTAGTGCATTGCCTCTGTACCATCTCAGTAGTGCTTTCCCCATCAGTATAACGAACACTTCTACTGGTTTGTCCGTGCTGATGGATTTTAGACCGGCAAGGGTTAAGTGGATTGAGTATCTGTTACAGAGGTTCGATCCTCTGATCCGCCGTTCACTTCGTTGGTAGACCCCCAACCCGTTTTCACCCGGTTGGTAATCACATCTGACTTTTGGTGGTTCTGGTTTCAGGATTACGACTGACGGCCTTCCCGTGCAATAGAACCTAGCGGCTAAGAGGTATGCTGTTCCCACTAAATTCGCACTTCAAGCATATCTTGAAGATATGACAATCGGTTTTTCATGCAGATTCATTTTTCGCATTTTTCTGTTATTCAGTTCGCAGCACAGATGAAGTAGCAAATTGTGAGGCTCAATATGAAACATTTGCCCCAAGAACCAGTTCCAGTCCTCATCTCAAAACGAGTAAATTCCGACATACTCCAGTTTCTTGAAGTCTTTACCCTTTCCCACTTGAACATGAAAATCGGAATGCTAGGGGATTAGGGTTTCTGCAAGTGACTAGGACCGACGTTATCGATTGTAACTTCCAGTGTTTGAGGTACGTCGCATATTTCGCGGGTTTATATGGGATGCGAACTTTCAGTATCATTAGGACGGCTTTGTCTTATCCATCAAAGGCCAAGGGTACATGGAGGCAGTAGGATTGCCCTCGCTACAGGGCTGAAAGACAGGGCCGTTTGGACACAGGATTCGCGACGACTATCGGCAAATGAGCCCCGGTGTTCTTGAAAATCCCTAGAATATGAGAAAGTTGTCTTAGTAATTCAAACGTAAGGTGTAGGGTACTGTGCCCCAGGGTTCAGCCTTTAGATAAAACACTAATTCTAAGTGGCTTACGGTGGCTGGATCGTGTACTGAGTATATACGCAGGTGAAATCCGTCAGTATACGCTAGTCCTAGGTGCAACTATTGGGTGGTAGTTGGGACCAGTTGGTGGTCATGGCCTGGGGGAACGGTCTGAAAATCTCAATAAGTGGATTTTTTTCCTGTAGGCTTTGGTTGAAGTCCGTGAGATCCTACGCGATGAAGACAATAAGTGATATGACTGGGTGTTGCAATCAGTGGCATAAATTCATTTGGATTATTCCTCTTCTATGTAGGTCTTTTATCTTTTCGGATGGTTTTTTATTCCCTTTAGCCATCCTCTTCAGCATCGTCACTGGATTTCAGGCGAGCCAAGGAAGCCCCGTGATCCAACGTAAATTTCGTAAGCCCTCTTTGCTTCTGCCGTGAGCACAATTTTTGGAGGATTTTTGCGCATCAAGTCGGTGAGCAACTATGGAGCAGAGGTGAAATACGGAATGAGATGATTATGGTAGTTGGCGATTCACGGGAATCGTGCAAACCTTTGTAATGACATTGGTTTTACCGACCAATGGTGAAAATCTGTGACAGTCCATTCGGTGCTCAAGGAAATCAAAGCTTGTGACACCAATAACACTCGCGCCGGTTGATAGTAATGCCGCGTAGAGACAAAAGGTAAATTCTTCTACCAGATGTTGGAGAAGCTCTGTCTCAGTTGTGCTGGCAGCAAGGATACTGTCAAAATACAGCTGTAGAAAAACTTCACTAATGAGGCGTTGGAAGATTTCGACTGCGTTTCTCAATTCAGACTGCACGCTAGCAAACTTGAAAAGACCAAAAGGTTTAGTAATGGAAGCTTCGGATACATCTTTCGGGGCGGATGGAATTTGGTAATAGACTAACCACGTTAATGCTGGGAGATCAAGGGAAAAATCGTGAATATGGGGAATCGAGTAATAAAGGAGATTTGTGGTGTCGTTTAGGGCGTAGTGATAGCTTCAAGGTCCCCACTCTCCGGGAGCTTATTTGGGGGCCATGTGAAATGGCAAGAGCCAAGGGCTACTTGAAAGCTGTATGACTCCAGGAGTCAACGTATGGTTGAATTCAGCCTCGACTGTTAGTAAACTTCTCCGGAATAAGTCGTCTGAGCTTCCCTTTTGGTAGTGACGTGATGCGTGACTCCTTGATTAGTCCCCGAGATCGTAGTCAAGAGATGAGTGGTCTGCGGGTATTTTGGCTGCAGTGACGCGTAAATGTCGGAGATCCGCAGAGATGCACAAATGCTAATGGAGTTGATGACACTGACTCTGCCTTGGGCCGAAAGAGTAGTTTCCCTGTTATTTAAAGTCCTGTTGTTCACATCCACAAACGTGTCACAAAGTTAACGGGAAACAGCAATAGTAAGCAAATGAAACAATTTCTAAGGTCATGGGTCAACTGTTAGCAGGCTGTCCCTGAACTAGGTGATTATTAAGCTGCTCATCGCTTGTAGGGTGAAGAGGGATGGTTGTAGATAACGTTTATCACGAACATGTGAAATAACTTTGATCTCTATGTATATGTCGATCATAAATCGTGATTTGGGTGGTTTCTCGAAAACGAAGGACAGGCAACTTTGTTGATTGCCAGCTGCAGTCGTCGCCGTTGCCAGCTGGCTCCGCCGTTTCCCTGCTGTTTATTGATGGATGAATGTATACCGGGGAGTGTCATCGAGGCGATACATTTTTGCGCATTCTCTTATGGCCAGCGATGATAATGAAATAATGAATTGTTGGAAAATTGTTCCCCTTTCAGGGAAGAGCAGGCCTGGGATTTTGAGTGTGACCTACAACTAAATGTTGTTGTTAGACCAAGGGGTTCAATTTATCTGCTACCAACAGTATCTCTGCTGGAGATCTTGCTAGGCGGTTCACTGGCTGCCCGAAAAAGTATTCGTGGATTGTTTGTCGTTTCGCAGTGCGTATCCAGAAGAGATCGGCTGCTTGAACTGAAAGGTTAGCCCTGGTGTTAGATGGCAGAAGGACAGTCTACAACTGGCCGAAAACTGAATCACTGACGCAGCGTTGTTACCATCGGGCTTTCTATCAGCCAGAAGCTGTTAAAGGCTTTCCACGTTAGGGGATGTTGTGCATTTCAACACTGCTGTCTTTAGCTGATCATACAGGGAGTCGTGGGCAAGACAGTTTCTGTGAGGGTCTGTGTAATGACACAGGAAAACATGGTTCCTTGGGGAGCGTTTTTTTTTTGAAAATGAAATTGGTTTCTACGTGGATATACCAAACTCTAGAGTTGGATAATCTAAAAACGGAGGCTTATTGGCAACAATTGGGTCTGCTCTCAGTACTCGTTGCACTGTCAGATTTTAATAAAAAGTCCAAAAGCGGTAACAGAAATTAGCAATAAACAAAACGATTACAAAAAGGGGCGCCTTTGGGAGTTCTGGGCTAGAAGATCATATTGGGCTCATCAGTAATGTTGACGTTCAAAAGGCGAACAACAAAATTACTGGCAGTAAATGCTAAGATCAGCATAGTAGATAACTCACATTAGACCAGAATAGCTAATGCAAGTTTTGAGTCGACGACGTATACAGTCAAGCTCTGTAGTAGTTTGTCGTCTCAGTCCAATTCAACCGTCCCCGTGGGTGTTCGGTCCCAATTCCTAACAAGGCTGAAATTGCTACCTAATCCACCGAACGTTAGCGATTGACGATAGCGTGCATGTAAACGAGGCTTGAGATGCGGTAACCCGAGTCGTTGAGCAGAGGACGACGTATCCTTTATTTCGTGAAACAGCAATAAGCTTTGTGCAAGACGGTGATATATACGACGTGGCCAAATAAGAACTTATGTGGTTCTATCCCACTCCAAATTTCACAGTCACGGTTTCCTTTCCCCCGTCCCAGTGTAATGGGCCCTGATGGCTACGGGACATGCCCTTCCACTGAGCTTACGCTTCAAATATGTCCAAAACAAAGAACCACTGTTTTTGACCGAAATACGATACTAATGTGCGCTAAGGTCCAGGAAATACAATACAGTATAAACAGGGAATGTAAAAGCTCCACAAGATCCTGTGGCGACATTGAGGTTACTGCCCCCGACACATGACTTTGTCAACACCCTCTCAGGTCAGTTTTTCTCAAAATGGGAATGGTGAAGATACATCACCAAATTTTCATTACTGGGGTGGATATTTCCAAGACGGCTATCGAAACACCACTTAGTACATTCGAATTTAATTACATGTCAGTCGGATTAAGTAATGTTGTTTGAATACTTTGGCTCTTTATCGATGAAGTGCTGTGAGGTCTAATGTTTGCACTAGGTTACACCAGTGACATGTTACTGGCCGACAGCACCCCAGCTGAGCATGTTGTACGCCCAAGGCAACTATCTTAACGTTGCAATCAGTTCGGTAGCTGGTTGAATCTGGACAGACCTTCTTTTGGCGTGCTTTCCCTCAACCTCCTTGCCTATGATATCGATGAACATGGGGTCACATGCCATCTAATCAAGATCCAACCCGTCGTTCCACTCCCGAGCATGCAGGATCTCACACAGCTGCCATGTCTCCTTGGTAGTCTCAGTTACTATTTTTGCTTCATTTTTTGTTGCTCAGCCCTTAGTTCACGCGACAGTCCCACTACTACGAAAGTGTACACAGCGACAAGTCCGCTCAGTCAAGTCCGTTGAGGCTTACCTACATGCCGGCTCTCCGGGCGACACATTTGTCTTTCGTTCAGTAGAAGTGCGGGATGGGTGTAAAATTTTCCTCCCCAGACGTCTATTTCTATCATAACTTGCAGTGCTTCAACTCTCCCCTTCCAAACCGGATTGCGTATTGAGGCAAGCTAATTCCACGATTCATAAGTGCCATGTAATTGAAACCCGATGTATTCCAGTGGCAGCAAATTCACTCCAATAACAACACTCAAGTACAAATGTCCACTCCGGACGACGCGATCCAGAACAGTGGTATCTCAGGGGGAAATCATTATGAACGAGCCTGATCTTACAACAAATTTTTCCCGTTGTTATTTCAGTCATAGAGATGGTCTTACATTGTGCACAACCGTTTGCCTCTCTATTGACTCATGTCACTCCTCTCCCCACCCAGAATTCAGGCGGCGGTGTTAATACTAATGTCTCCGAGAAAAGTTGTCTTTGTTCTTTCATGCCATCTATCGGTGAGCATCTAAATCTCACCGAATTTGCTGCAGCCACCTGACGTTCCTCTTTGTCCTCGAGATCCTCTTAAACTAGATACGTTTAATGTTGCAACGCTGGTGCTTATAAGCCCACAGGTGTGTTTATCTCGTACACCGGAGACCCCACCTGCCGATGTGTGTTGTGCTCAAGGCACGCCCATTCAAGACTTTAGCTCTGTCATTCGATTGAATTCCCAATCCATTCCTTCGGTGAGGTTTCATATGCATCTTCCAGGGACTCTGAGGTTCAATCTTCTGTTGGTGAGCACCCAGTGAGAGGGCTGGGGCTGCATTACTTGACTGGATCCCAGTCGACAGCCAGCTGTAAGCAGTGAGAATTAGATGTCTGCGTAAAGTGAACAATCGTCGTTCAGAGAGATGCAGTTAGTTTGTCCTCTCAGCATATAAACATAGAGATTGCAGCTCAGATGCAATCAGGGACACAATCACAAACAGCATGACCTCTTATACACAACATAGCGAGATGACATCGTGATTTTAGCAGGAGACTTGAGTGCTAAGGTAAGTCGGCTTTCCTCGAAAGAGATGCATTTAGCAAGTCATTCCAGTCTCATTTCCTGTGGTTCAGAAAATAGAGAACGACCATTGGCCCGTGTTTAGATCATCAACCATTCCTCGTAATCACGAACTTCAAACGCTTCGGCTATTGGTACGCCAGCTGAAGTCAGCCTTCTTTGAGTTAACCATGGACCCAGACTGACCACATCAAAGTTAGCTACCTGTGGTGGGGCTGTTGGCGAGACTGCCGGTCGTACTGGAGAACTCCCCTCGACCGCGCGGTAATATACGCCGAACTGCCCATGTGCCTCGGTGGGCGATCCAAAAGCGCGGTGCAGCGTAGGTTATATTGCGATAAGCTCTCTGCCCTGTCTCACCTGTTAACTTTCTGAAAAGAACTATCCAAAAGCTAGAATTCCCCCCCCTACCTAATTACATCAATGAGTACCGGTCTGCTATCAAGGACTCCCTGCTTTCTGCTGGTTTAATGGTCAGTAGCCTGATCCATCGTGGTGTAACGCTAGGTTTCTGCTAATTTTGCACGTCTTCTTGACACTCTCCAGTCCATCCCTGATGACAGCGGGCATAAGGAGGGATGCCTCGAAACTCATCACAAACGCAAGTCTAACGAGATCTAGCGTTTTCCTTATGCGTTACGGATGAAACGCGCTGGTGCTATGGGAAATCTCACGTGCTGTTTCACCTCATCCGGGCTATGGGTAGGAAAGCTTTAAGTGTGAGCGAAACGATCTATTCAACTGACGGTTCTCCTATTAGTGATCGGCAGCAACGTCTCGTACGCTGGTAGGCACACTTTAAAGTGAAGATTAACTGGCTTTCGGCTTCAGTCCCCCCCTCAGCTAATCCGGAACACGTCTCGTGGTGTCTCTAAAGATCCATCTCCTAAGGAGGACAGCCTCTAACTAATCCAAGGATTGGGTCATCATAAAGTGCCTGGCTATGGTTTTTCCTTAGCTGTATTTAGAAATGGAGGATTGGAGATAGTGCGACAAGTGCGAGTCTTGTTTCGCTGGCCTGGCATTTCGAAGTCATCTCTTCGAATGGTTGTATCAGCTGCTGTCCTCAACTTTAAGAGGAGCTCGCACGGTGACTCCGCTAATTGCAGAGATACTATTCTAACTCAGATGGTGTCGAAGATGCTGGCTCCTATCGTCTTTCATAGGCTGTACGACAGGCATAAAGAATAAACTCGTGGCGGTTGTGGAAACATCGATCTAATCTTTCTCCGATAGCGGGTAGGCACCGTTTGGTTATCCAAAAGCTAACGGTTCTCGTGTTTTCGGATATTTTAAATATGTTTCATCATGCACTGTCCCCATCCAAATTATCACTGGAAGCACTGTGCAGTTGTTATATCCTCGTTATGAATCATAAGCGACGCATATCTTAGACATCCGTGCAGCCTTTAATCTGCACAGTAAAACTGTTTGTTGAGGAATTGAGTAGCTGAAAAGTGTGCCGGTTTTCAAAGAGCTTTCTCCTCACACATCGAGAGGGGTTAGGGCTTATAACCAGCTTTTGTCATCCTTCGTCGTTTCAAGTAAAATACAACAATTTTGCACTAGCAGATTTTCTAAAAAACACTTCATCTAGTTTGTTGTGCGCTGGAGTGAAGCTCCTCCCAGGGGACAACATTTTTCAATTAGGACATTCGCTTGATGGGGAACAGTTTACATATTTAACAAGCATCGGACTGCTTGGTGACTGAGTTATCCAGATACGGTATATACCTTCACATTCAGAGTGCAAGGTACTCCTGGAAGACTTGCAGGAGCTTATGCCTGCATTCACCATTTGTGGTGATCACTTGGAACTAGGCAATCGCTCTAATCACCTAGAGAGTTGGACTACAGCTGGTGGAAGTGTTGGAGAGGAGACTACATTACGAACAGCAAAAGCCGAGACAACCATAATGACCATGGTTAAATTGATTTTTGATTTACTCGGTTGCATTTTCTGCCGGCTATCAACCATAAATTGAAAGTTTCGGTTGTCGTATCAATACAGTTCGTGGTTAGCTAGCATGTTCTGTTAAGTCTACCCGTTGAGTCGAGATAATTCATTGAAAGTATGATAATTTGTTATTTGTTCAGAATATCACACATGTAAGGGTGATCGTTATTGACTCTTCACGACCATTACCCATGGCAGAGATCAACATAGCTTCGGTAACCTCGCACTGACTAGGCCAATCTGTAATCAGCGAAAACGCCACACGAGGAAGTCAGTGAGTGCCCAGGGATCGAGTTATCCGGCAGAAGAATAGATGAGTGAGAGTTGATCTTGTAAGCTATGTAAGCTATGTGACTTTGAATACCAAACGAATTTTTTTGTCTGCTCGGCTTGGCATTTCTCACTAAATTTAGTGGGAACAAGAGACAAGATCGATTTGCCGATTTTCGAGACGAAGTAGGGCAGACATCTTTCCTCCATTTTCTCTGTAACTGTCGACCGTTCTGAATCCGTTAGTTGATATGATATTGCTTCAACTCTCAGTGGCACTACACACGACTTTATTGTTGATACTGGCAATGTTCGTTCCACTATTCCAAAGCACTACTTGACCAACTTTTACCCTGGATACACTATTCGCGCTAGTGCACTCACTATGCGTGGCGTAACAGGACATCCTACTCCGGTTCAAGGTATAAACGGTATTCTTGTTTCCGCTCATCGCAACAAGGCATTTCATCGTGATTTTGTTGCGATAGATCCAGGTCATTCTATTTTGGGACTAACAGTCTTGAAGTCTCTTCACATTCACTTATTGCTACTTGTTGATTCTAAGTGATTGTATTTTTGAGGATTTAATTCTTAAATATTCTTAGGCCACGGGCTCTCGAGAAGACCAACAAGTCATATTTCTTGAAGGCCACATCATTTCATACGGTCTTCGTGAGTCAGTTTCCGAAGCACTGAAGGATTCATTTGAAAAGCGACTCTCGTATCAGTGGGATCTTCATCCTGGGCCACCAGTTATAACCTCACCAAAGTCGAAAATAATACGCTTGTGCTACGGCTGAACCCGAAGTTGTTCGGAATAAACTTACCGGTTCGAACTTGCTTTCAAAAATCGGCTGGAAAGGTAGGCATCTTCAGTCTCATTTGGATGAGTCAACAATCCCGGCGGCTACATAAGAACATCTTTCGGACCTTATCATTGCACATTTCTATCTTCTGGTCTCAGGAGTTCATCTGTTATCTTGCAACAAATGACGAACAGCCTTGTGAGAGATTCTGAATTAGTTGAAGTTTGTCAGGATGATGTCACAGTGGATCCTTTAGATAAAAAACAACTCAAGATACTGGTCCTTGGAAAATGTTTTAGTAGTTTTTTGACTGACGCGCAGCTGTTAATCCAAAGAAATGTTTCCTTTTTTCGTCACGAGTTTTGAATCTCAGCTATTTGGGCGATGGTAACGGGTTCACACCCAAACGGTTGGTATTTTTTGCAGATACGTAGTCATCCAAGTATTTGTCGTAGCTACGGTTTTTTATTGGATGCTGTTCGGTACTGCTCTCGTTTCATTCCAAATTTTCCTCAGGGAACGTCTCGTTGATTGAAAGAACGGTCATTCACGTTATATGCATGTGCGCACGCAGATGAACACACACCGCTTAAGCGCACTAATTGTCTAGCTCCTTGTCACGTGACAAACGCCAGTTTGCTTTATCGATTTATGCTTATCAATCACTGTCGCTCACTGGATGCCTGTAAACGTGTATCCGGTTCTGCTGTAAACGACCTGTTCAGTAAATGGTTTTGTCTCTCGAGCTTCATTTGAGTGGTCTGCTTCTGAAGAGTAATGCATTCGCTCGAGGCCTCCACTTTTGTCCTCTACTGCTATTCTTTGCCGTTATTAGCATGTCCTGACCACCGGTGCTTCCCCTGTTGCAATCGATGGAGTCATGCGACAGGATGGTAGGCTATTCATTTGAGTGCATCGCTGCTGAAGCAAAACGGGGTTCGGATGTTCGCAAACACATCTTGAAAGTTTGGCTATGTATTGGGCAGTCAAAAACCTACCTAAGTATTTGTTGGTATATAATTCCAGTTTTATTTTCTGATCATGTTCTGAAATTTATATTCAGTCTAACAACGTCCTTGTCTAGAGCTCTTGCTGCAATGTTTCAGAAGTGGAGCAATTGTACACACCTGCAAAACATTTTGAGGAAACACAAGCTCGTTTGCAGTGGCTTGTATTCATGTCATTATATCACAGTATATAAGGAAGAATTTTTAGGATGGATTTGATTAGGAAGATAAAAATATGGGTTGGAAAGGGATTCGTAGTGTTACGTGCATTACTTGAATACAGATGCACATGTTGTGTTAATTGTTTTGCGGTCTAGGATTTGCATTAGGACGGAGGGTAGGCCAGGAAACCACAAATGGTTTTTGAAAGCACAGTGGAGGATTGTGAAGAGGGATCGCAACACCTTCCGCATTGCTCAAGAGGCGACGCTTTGCCAACCTAGACTGTTGACTCCTGACCCGATACGGGGTCCGAACGTCCTGCATCACATTCACGATGTAGCTGTTCTGTGCTAGGTGTGAAACGACTACACTATTAAGCGACTTAATTATTCCAGTGCTCAAGCATGAGGAGTGGTGCTCACGGATGCGTGGTCGTGCGGCCGATGTACATTGCCCCCCAAGAACATGTGAATGAATAAACACAAAAGATGCTGCAGAATTAGGAACTTTGTCCTTCAAACGTAATGACATCAAGAGGCGGGATTTGAACAGGATTACAAGCTCGGCTGTGTAAAATGTCTTTTTGACAGCGCTGCTGTTTTTCGTTCTATCTCTGTTAGCGTGTGACCTTTGAATGGCAGAGGTACATATACTGGCTTTCTCTCCACCATCGCCCTCCTGGGAACTTCCTTTTCTATTTGCAATGTCTTCTGAATTTTTCAGTGGGTACTCTCCTTACCGTCTGAAGTTATATCTCAAGAGTATCTTCTGTGCATATTCTTTTTGTCCTGGCAATCAGAAATCTAATTGGGTTCCTGTTCACATTAAGAGGTACAAAACTGTGAAAGTTGATGCATTGTCTATGTAGCTTTCCTATGTATTGATTGCCAAACCGAGCCATCTTCTAGATGATTTAATTGTACGTCTGGGAATGCAGTTTCAGGGTTCAGTTTTATCTCTCTTGTGAATCTCACATTTGCGCGAGCCGAGTCGATTAGTTCTCGTCGAGGGGTTGAGTACACAGAAGATGTCATCCACATAACGCTTGCATAAGTAGAGGGTTTCTATTGACTATTCGAGTAGCTCACTTATCAGCCTAGTCATGAAAATGTCGGCTAGTAACGGACCGAGTGGGGATTCCATTGCTAAGTTGTCCTTTCGGCGGTAAATTTATTCGTTACATTTAAACTGAACTTTGCAGGTATAAAAGAACAGTGGTTGTTTCAAGTCTACTATTGGAACCCACTGTTCTGGATGTAGTCACAGAGGTGTTCGATTGTTTTCGTGGCCGGAACGTTGGCAAAAAGGACGGTGACGTCTAAAGATACCATTCGTCTTCCTTGCATATTTAACTCACTCGGAGTCGATTAGCTCAAATGTGTCTTTGGGGCTGACTTGCCATCTTCTGCCTAACAGGTTCCATCAACCTAGCCAGTCATTTTACCACAGCCTGATACGGAGAATTGCAGATGGCGAGAATAGGTCTAAAGGGAACCCCATTTTTACGTATTTTGGATAAACCGTACGTTCTCGGAATAGTGGCTTCCGTAGGCCGAATCTGTGCGAATGTGATCGAATCTATGATATCCTTTTGTTTCAACCTTGCTCAGGATGCTGGACAACGATTTTTTAGTATGATGCATTTGATCGTTCTCCTTCGTCATTTTTACAAATTTCTACCTGTCATTCAGAATGGCTTCCATTTTCGTTACATAGTCAATCGTGTTAAGGAAAACTGTGCCTGCCCCTTTATCTGGTTTTGATAAAATGATGTCTGCATTTTTCTGCGGTTATCGTAACCTTCTCCTATGTTCTGGCTTCAATAACCCACTCGTTGTATGGCTAGCGCCATGATGCTGATAGCAAGTGTTCACCAAAGTTGATGTAAACACTTGCATTTCCATTTGTGATGACGGGGATAAACTCGACAAGTCTATTTGTGCACTTTAGCTATTTGGACAAACACATTTCATTTCTGGACTTTTGTCTCGTGCTCTTTGCTAGCCAGCATCGAAAAATTTTCATGAGTGATTTTTGGTTCAGCTTTTGTTATTCAACATGTGAAATTTGATGCGTGCCCCTGGCAAGTACATTCCATCTATTCCATCTAGTCTGAGTTGTGTTTGGGTCCTGTGTGAATTTTCAGTAACGCCGGAGGCTACCTTGGCTCTGAGCGACTGTATCGTGACTCCATCGTTCAAACGCAAAACTGTTCTAGATGACTATCACTCGGAACATTTTGAGCACTGAAAAGATGAACATAGATCCGGGTTGTAAAAGATTGCCAGGGTTGTCAACACAAATCCCACAGTATGCCAACAAGGTGAACCCCATGGCCAGTGACCTACCTACTAAGCATAGTACTGAGTTCAAACAGATTATTGCGACACACTTCTGAACAAATACCATGCTTCTGTTGTTACTGATTCCCATTCAAAACGACCCGAGATATTTTCTTCCTCAAGTCTCCACTTATAGAAGTCACTATACATGCACTAAGAAAGTTTATCAGCATGGAAAACACAAATCCGTTTTTCGTGGCTGACAACTGAACTCACTTTACCAAGGAAGTGTTATTTGCCTGAGTGAAGGATATTTGGTGCAAACGCATTTATTCCTACCGTACACCTGTGTTCCAGGGGAAAAGCGGAAAATCTCATGAAAAAATTTTAAAATGCTACCACTTCCTCCCAGTATTCAACATTCCATAAACTTGACAACTTTTTACTTCAACATCCCAATTCTTGTTATTCCAATACACATGAGAATCCATCCAAACCTTTTAGGCCACATTTGTTGCGTTTATAGTATGCTGAAGTGATATTTTGTTACCCTAACAACTTGCGTCCATCATTAGGGCTAACAATAGCCGATCTTGGCAAACGAGTGGGCCGCATTCCGGATGTTGGTGATTTATCGATCCGCAGTTATCATTTCATGCAGGTGTGGTCTGAGGACTCAGGTCATTCTGTTCCAAGTTCAGGTGCATGTTCCGCAAGTAACAGCATTTCTTTACATACTGGTAGTGTTCCAGTGAATTCCAGTGAGATCCGAAAGTCATCCGTCTCCAGCAAGAACCAAAGTTCGATTGCAAAATTCCGAAAGAGTGGCGAATGTGATGACTGCAACTGAACCGATTTGTGATTCGTTCGACTCTACTCCGTACGCGTTATTAACTTTGACTTATACGTTTTGGCTATCTTACGAATACAGTTCATGTTCACCTAGTACGTTCTGCTAATTTGTTATTCTTTCTGTTCGATCGAGATTAGTTACTGTAAATTTGGTCATCTGCCATTAGTTGAAAACACCAAAGCAGCTTTTTGAACCTGAGACACTTTTGGCCCCTCCATGTCATTCTGCTTTTTCTTAGAGGAATGGTGTACAATTTTTGCAGTTGTGAGTCCTGGTCTCTGCGCCTTGAGAAGGCTTTCAATATTCGATGTCCACGGCTTACTGATCCAATCTGCTGGGAACGTCAAGTGAGCAATGGCGAGGTGCGTCGTCATGTGCTCGGTACAGACAATCACCCTCTCCACTTCGCCTTTGGTGCCTTGGTCACTCATTGTGGATGCCTGCCCCTCGTCTACCTTTCCGTGGTTTTTCCTCCGTCTGAGAAAATCTGAAATAAGCCATACATTTGGAGAAGTTAGTTTCGGTTTTGGCATGGGTTGGTGCTGCCTGTCCTCTTGGTTTGGGACTGAGAGATGAGAAGTGTCGTTGGTCAGCGACGCCGACAGATCTGGCCCACAAATGAAGTTGGTGGCACGTATTCTATTTGCAGAACTCGTGACCCATAAAAACCACGGAAAAAATTATTATTATAAAATATGTAAGGTGAAAACAAAAAACTCACCTTCCTGCTGTTTATTGTTTTTACTCTTGCAAAGGCTCACTGCACAATCGTATCTAGTTGTTGTTGCTTTGCCATCATGACTGTTTTCAATCCGGGGACAGCGTTCCCGTTCCAAAGTAAGACTTCTGAATGAGAGGAAGCTATTCGGTTTAGAATGTGCTCTCTCGTTATTTGACAAAGTATGACACCGAAGAAGCGGGGAAAAATGTCCAAGCAATGAAAATTCGATGGGTAATGGCCCCGAACTTCAATCCAGGTGTATATTACAATGTTCATTATGTCAGAAAAATGCTTCCCCACTCCTAAAATGTTTGATTTCTTTGCCCGCTGCAATCACACTCATTCATATGACGATTATAATAGTGCCAAAGAAAAGAAGCACCAATAACAATCTACTATGAGAAAAACAAATGGTATCCAAACCAACATCTCTCATTCTGGCGGCTGGCAGCTCTACCTATCCGCGACTATTCGGACTCGTTTCTTATCAGTCGATCAACGAATCTTGCCAATATTTATTCCTAAGCTTTTATTGTAAGTTTTTACTAATCCTGGAGATTTGAAATGTCTCTAATTAGCATAATCATTTTTTTTTGAGTGGATTCGAATCAGGGGACCTAGACGGCAATGGAAGTGATCTTGTCCCCATAGCATTCTCACAGCGATTCTTTCTCGGTGGGACGTGATTTCTTGTGATGGTTTGAAGTAGCAATTTTTACGTGAACCTTGCTTCCCTTTTGGAGGTGTCCCTTCGTCCTTTGCCACCGGATAAGTTACGTACTCTCTGTATGGCTCACACTGTGAACCCATCCTCTCAAACTTTCCCCGTCGACCATCGACATTTTGGCAATGGCGCGCTAGAATATTCTTGCTCTTCGTATTCAATCTACCTGCCAGATCTTTTCCCGTCCAAATTAATCAACGCAGCATATTTGCTTATCGTTAGTTTGTCAGATCGAATTTACCCAAGAGTGCAAAACCGAGCATGTCGCGTAGGCAATGCTAGTGATGTCACCTACTTAGCAATGGTAATCGCTGCTCCAACGTCAAGTTTTTCGAAGGTGAGACCATCCGTTCACTCAGACAAGCTGACTCGTCTGCATGTGACGATGTGAACAAATAGTCCAAATGTTAAGACAACAGGAGTAATAACTGCGCACGGGAATACGCAACGAGACTTACAAGAGTCCAGCTCTTTATAAGAGTGGGGCTTTTCTGGCGATGAGTACAATGGACCAACCTTAATTGGCATGATTTTCGACTCCAAACCCTAAGTGACCGTGGTGTTTAGTAAGTCAACCTATAAACCAGGACCTACAAACTTCCGCTTTGTCTGTCTGTCCACCTAACTCCACTTCGAAGGCAAAAACCTCAGTTCCTGCGGCCAACCTTACACTCCGGGAGCACCAGAATCGGATTTCGCTCTCATTAGAGCTCATCGGTGGCGCATATCCGTCATCCCACCCAGGGTTTGAATCCGGGTCTTCGTATGGGAGACATAGTGTTCACATTAAGCTGTCTGGCCCCTCTGGGTTCAACCGAATTACTGGGTCTAGTTTTCGTCCAAATATCGTCCTCGATGGGAATCAACAGTACCCGAGAGCTTCGAAAGGAGGTGCGGTTACGGCCCGGTAACCTCAGACGGATATCTCGCATCAGTCCGGTTCATTCCGGCTACTGGATACAATAGCAATGGTTGTAATTCAACAAATATTTACAAACTTTGTATAAATCATAATGCAAAAATGATACTGGTGACATTTGAACTCACGCATGAGTACCACTCACAACGTGCATACTGCCAACCTAAGTAAGCAACGAGGCCACGTCAAAATAGTTAGAACAGTCCCCATACGGAGCGTATTGGATACAAGCCCAAATCAATTAGGCAGACGGATTCACCATGAAGAATTTTTGGTAATTAGGATTCAACTATGAATCAACCGGTCTGTTGCGTTGTTTCATGAATTCATTTCTTCATACCTCGCGTGCAGTTGTTTCGTGCATCCTCATTGTTGCAGTTTGCCACCACAATCTCCTGCCGGTACTCTGTAGACTAGAATTAAAGTGAGCATTGTTCAAGTGCGCTTCATGACCGGACTCACAAGCTTTCTAATTAGTTAGTTTCTTTTTCTCTAAGGTGGTTCAGAATGAAGTTGCTCGGGTTATCCTTTCAAGCGTACTTGCTGTCCGGCCATTTAGTAAGCGTCTTCGAAAACACAAGGATACTAAAACCGTAGGTGGAAAGTCCTCATCCCCATACTGAGTCAAACGTAGAAGCTCATTAGCCCACACAAACAAAACTTGCCGCAACTAAATTCCTGTGAATTGTCATTTACGGAACGATTGAAGCATCATTAATCAGACATTTAGAGGCAGTCAGACCACTCAATGGTTAAAATGTATTCCAGTGTGGTTTTAAAAACGATAGATGATCATTTCAGAACAACAAAAGAAAGCTATCAGTCAATCCAGTATGCAACACCTGGCGGAGAAGAAGCGCTGTGTAGATACGAGGTGCTCAAATAACCAAAAAGACAGCTCGTATAAGTGGGAGTTTTAAACGCTGCCATGTCAAAAAACCGAACTACCAGAACACTGTGTACGGGATGATCTTGTGTTGTTAATTCAAACATTTGGCTCCATCCCCATTTTTCGTTGGTTACCATCACATGGATAAGTGCTTCACGTGACTGGTTTTCAACTTGACAAGTGCTTTTGTTTGGAAAAATATTTTGCGTTGACAGATATCCACCCATCCCAACACGCACTAGAAACCGATAGACAAAATCACTTCTGGAGAAACTAGTACGGTTATACATAAACGGCAATTCAGCTGAAGCGTCCGCGCCGTTTGAGAACATTCAGTTGCGGGAATCAAAGTGGAAATTTTAGTTAGTTATTTATCCTAGAGGGGGGGAGAAAAACAGAAACGGTTGGCGCATGAGAGTAACATTCTGATGAGCTATCATGTCGAAGGTGAGTGAGATCCGAAGGAACCTTACCCACAGATCTTTCACGCGCGGACAGTTAAAAATAACAGTGTGGAAGGTGGCTGCTTCAGTGACAAAAATATACCAGCGGTGATGAACAGGCCTTAGGGATACATTCTGTCGTTTTCCTTTAACAATCTGTAAAAAATCATGAAGATACCAACCAAGAAATGTAAGAAGGTACACGGGTAGACAAAAATGAAATTGTTTTGCCTAGCGTGGAAGTGGGGCAATTTTCCTATGTAAAAAGTCGTCTGAGAAATTTATTAGCACAACTCGAAGCTTCAGAGATATTTCCCACTCGAGTGCCACATGAATTCGACGTTTCACTTTTGATCAGAAGTAACCAAGATTATCCAAATATTTTTCCCTCACTATCGATTAATTTTGATCAGACAAATGTGGACTATTGTAGATATCTCCGTAAACCGCCCACCACTTTCTTCGATTAGTTTTCGGGGCCCAGCAGACTAGGATTAGTCAACAGAGCGTTAGGGTGTGGATAGAACTAACTAGCTTAAAACGCATCACGCGAGTGAGATATACGAACACTTTTGATATCCCTCCAAATGGCAGGACAGGGTTCGAGTTATGCCGATACTACAGTCAGGTCGATTAATTATGCTTTCCGCTGATGGCTGAGATGCGGTATGAGTGAAAAGTCACTGAAATTCTGAAACCGAGTGAATAAATTGCAGTTGTGGAATCGCTTTATTGACGATGTTTGACAACGTGAGTACAACCAGTGCTCATAAAGTCGTTAGCCACATGTAAAGACAACATACCATCATATCAGGTAGCTTCAGCCTGTTCGTTCTAAACACTTCATATACTGGCCCTGATTGTGACTTGAAAGTGAACCCTACGAGTTGCAACATACGTTGAGGAAGGTACTGAATAATGCGGTGTGATCAGTAAAAGACCAGTTTAAGTGCAGTTACTGGATGATAACCACAAAAGCGCCGTCAATGAATAAACAAGGAACAGTAATTTAGGTCAACCACTAGGGGGTCTAAGTCGCAGAACAAATCCGTGAATGGGTACTGAAAAGTGGAAAGTTTGCTGATGAGCTGAGTCCTTAACCTTACCGGGGTGAGGCGTCCACTCACATGACCGGTGGTAAAGCAGTCAGCATCGCGGTGTTTTAGTTTGAAGTTCAAGGGTTCGAACCCTCCTACCGCCGCCCAACTGTCCCACTTGGTAGACCTTTGTTGAAGCAGCCCCTTCCTGAAAGGTGCTGTATACTGTTGTCATTAATAGAAGTAAATGTTAAAAAATAGCAAAAGATCAGTCTGAAGCTCCGGACATCAGCAGCAAATCTCCTTAATCGGTGGATATTCATTCACTTAATTCAACAACTTCGGATAGAATTCCGATGCATGATGGCACTCACGCAATCTTTATGCCTCTCTTATGGTTTATTTGAGGCTAGTTTGCTAGGCTAGGGGATTTTTAAGGATGACCGCAATAATTAGACTGCAAGTGAGTTCACTTGCATTTATTATTTACCTACTCATTCATTTTTAAGTAGCAAAAATTAAAATTTTACGGATTACTCACTTATCGGTCAGCTGGAATTTTTCTGTCGTAAATACCTGAGGTGTGGTGTGAGCAGAACAAATTGTCATCGATGGTCAAAACTTCAGACTGACGGTATTGTGTCTCACGCTTTATCAAACGCCATATACGAAGTGATTTTAGCCTTCTTGTTAAGGTGCTCCGTTTCGGCTTGATTAAGACAATCCTACCTTGCCTCAAAGGAAAGCAGAGCTTTTTCTATACCGGCGGTGATAAAAATGCCAAGACGAATGAATATCACGAACCCAAAACTGAAAACATTTTAGGCTCTTTCTTCGTCTCAGCAGGGTAGAGCTATCAGCATTCTACTCTGATCTTGAAAACTGCATGAGTAAAACCATGTAGCATTTAATAAGTATTACATTTGCATCAAAAACAATCAAATCAGAACGTACTGTAGTGGAAGTTCGAAGCAATCAGTATTGATCCTCAGTTGAAGCAGGTCATTCTAATTGGATTGCAAACGATTAGTTAGTATTAATGCTGACCACGAAAGTCTTGTCTAAATTAGTGGTTTTATTTAATCCTAATTATTCCATAAATGACTTGTGAACTTATTCCTGTAAATGTAGTCTGTCCTATCCAGGTGTCTTTTTGCTTGCTGGGACTAAATAAAGCAGTATTCTTCATCCTAGAAAATATTTCAGGAAACATAAAGTTCGAAATTAAGGCCGATAATTGTTGTGATTTTTGCAACAGCATCGTCCGTATGCACGGAAATATGTCACCTGACCTGCGTTCCATTGAAAGACAGTCGTTTCAAGTGGTTCTGTTTTGTTGCCCTAATGCTCGATTTTGCTCGATCGCCAGCACAATAGTAGGCCATTATACTCATCACTAAGGTCGGATGTATTGGAGCATTTGTTATGAAAAGTAATGCCGGGTGGCGATGGACAATTTCACGCATACATAATCCAACCAAAAGCTGTTAAAACTTGTGGGACCACAAAATTACTTGCGTTAAAATGGACAGAGATCAGCACCAAGTTTAGTTACTGTTCACTATTACAATACTACTAGGGAAATTAACATGATGTCATCTAAAGAAAGTGCTGACACACATCAGTTACATCTAAATCAATTAATTTTGGAAACAACTACTTTTATTGGCAAATAATTACACTGAAATTAGCATTTCGAATGTGTTGTAGAGGTGTATTCCGACTGGTGATGTGAATTTAGAGAGCCCAGTTCCACCAATCTTCCTTCACCGGTGACGGCTTAAGCCATTGTTATTAGTAGTCTATTAAAGTTAAGCTGAATCCCGAATACTCAGAAGGCTACCATGTTTAACTTACAATCGTTCGTTCGGGTTTTCGTCCCATTTCGGGCGTGATGGATATGCACTCCCTTTGATTTCTAAGGAGCATGAAGAAGTTGCCCAAGTGCTTCAATTGTTCTTGATAGTTGACTTAGGATTTTATATCGCATGGTGAATGAGTTGACAACAAAGTTCAGTGTTTATAAACATTCAATTCAAAATAGACGAAGCAGGTTCTCATGGATTCAGTCTTTGGTACTTGAATTCGATCCTTTTGACTGTCGTCAGAGTAGTCAAGATCAAGCACAAACACCCACTTCTATGCCCAAGTGCAATCAGATTTGCATTCGGCCTATCGAAAGAAAGCCCAGGTTGTGGGCACCGGTTGCAGTCTTTCCACAAGGTCCGGTGGGGGAGGCCGGTCAAAATGGACAGTTTGCTCTTCTGTTGAAGTGTGATGACATGGTAAGGCTAAAAATGTTTAGATGCTTTCAACGACATAAACAAATACTTTAGGCATTCCAAGGATCCTAAATGCCAATCCAACTAACGGGATTGCTTGTTATAATGCGGTAGGCTGATGCTAAGGTCAATAGTATCAGGTCTTTTCCGATGAAAGTCAGATCACGTAATTATAACAAACCTACCCATACACACACATTTTCGTTTCCTTTCTCTGATCGCATTTATCCAAAACTTTGACGTCGCGGTCGGCATTTCCTACTGCCCCTCTGTGGACCCGTTTTCCCTGTTCCTTTCATGTCCGAAATACCACTATACACAATCTCACTCTCACCTGGTGTTGTACAATGCATAAATCAAATCATGAACAATATTTCTACATCTCGTTATGACTGCCAAGAATTTTTATGAAAGATCAAACTTCCAACAGTGGGCATGGATTTCCGCTTAATGTTCAGGAGAGAATAATTGCAGCACTTCTCACCAATTCGGGACGAGACTGCTGAACGCTATAGTGAACTTCGTATGTAGCAGGACGGGTCCTACCGTTGCAATTTCAGCTTGACTTCTGGCCGGTATGTAGATGTTCCGTCAACGCTATGAATTGGTAAATGGCAACCTAGTATTCTGCATGCGTGAAGACATTTCTTCCAATATACCACCATCAGGTGGAACGTAACTGCACAACTCCCCCGCCGCATGAGTATTCTCCGGTCACGAGCCAATTTAGCATATTGTATTTCAGAAGTCTAAAACGCATCCTAAACATATATTTACTATCGTACGGACGACTGCGCCTTCACTCAAAAATAAAGTGTCGTTCGCACATTCTAAATCAGGTGATTTACTGTCTAAGCAAATACCAGTCACTATTTTCATGGGAGGATGGGGCGGTTTCCGTAGTCATTTTAGTTACAAAGTTGAAAAGAAAAGGAGGCCAACTCTAGCGAATACTACTTCCGCTGGGGAACTTGGTTAAGAGATATCTGTGAACACAAAATCTGCCTTGGCTGTTCGCATACAACGATAAGGAAGAAGAACCTGATTTCTGTCGCAGATCATTCTGTGAGAGACAATTCAACAGAACTGCATGGCCGAGTGAGTCAAATATGGCTTTCAGATTGGGGAAGACAGAAACTGTGGGCCTACGGAAAGTGTCTTTGTTTTGCCAGCTGTCTCATATAGAAAATGTAAACGACAGTCACGAACGGGTAGGAAGTCGGTCCGATTCTTCACCAGTGGTACGCTCTTGCCGAAGGTGCATCAGAATCCCTCGAGGTCATCATGTGACCGGGGCTAAGAGCCATGCGGTGTCCCAGTATATTACTGACATTTCTTCCTCCATTGCGTTTATTTGTGAATGCACATATGGATTGTTTAAACAGGCTAACGGTAGTATGGACTAATGACTGGTTCACACTTATCAGTTATCAGGCAAAAGGACGGGCAGTAAATCGATCAACCTGTCCGATTCGCCTGGTGGGCCACTCCGAGTGGATACCACAAAAGGACCATTTTCAACAGTTCCAGAATTGCTCACACTTCCTATTAACGCAAGTCTAAAGGCACAGTTTCGCAGAAGAGTCCACTGAACATAACGAAGTCTCCGTGCATGAGAAAAGTCACGCGTTCCTCGAGATTCTGGCGTAAGCCTGGAAAAGTTTTGAGGACAGGCTTGTTTTAAATTCATTCTGATTGGGACTGAAGCGTTAGTGTTTCTGCGTGGCATAGCACAATTGTCTCAGTACTCCAATCTAAGATTTGATTAAGTCATTTGACTTTAGATGAATATGAGCAACGCTGGTTGTGCCCCGACACAGAATCCTTCTGTGATTCTGTCATGTGACCACAAATGCGAGATTCCGGGGATTGAAAAATGTACCCAAATGATGAAATATTTGGACTAGGATATGAGATATTTGTGTCAAGTGTGTAACTCGATGCGTAGTAAATATTCTTCTCATGTAAACTTGTAGATGGACAAAGATTTTGTAAAACCTTTCATGTCTGTCGTATATAAGGTTCAATGAAAAAGTTGTCTGAGTTCAAATCGTACTTTTATCCTGTCTACAAAGGAAATGGAATTATCCTTTTTTATCTTTAACTTCCCTTATATTAATGAAATAACAATGCACATCATTTTTCGGGAAGGGGGCTATGGCCGACAGAGGATTGCCAATTGGGGAAGTTGATCGGCGGTGAGGGGATTCGAACCAGTGACTTTCAAGTCCAAACGTCACAACCTTATCCACCTGGTCACCACCAGTCATGTCATGCGACTGAGTTATGTCGCCCACAGCTTTTGAGTGACAGGACAACCGATTCAATCATTCTGGCTAATAACGAACCAGGAAAATTTTGATTTCTGGACCAAATTTTTTTTACACACTGAGGTCGGGGATCAGCCTCTTTATCCAGATCACCTTAACTGTTTTTAGGGAAGATGTGGTATTTTTGATGCCAGTTTGTTCTTCACATTTCACTGCTTGAAGCAGAAAACTCATGAGAATTTAATTCTCTGTGTGCGCATACACTTACCTGAATAACCAATAATCTCATGCTTTTTATTATATCACTGTCGAAACAGAGGCGGCTCTGGTCTTCCAAGGAGGAAGTTGTTCATTATACAGGGCAGTATTTAAAACCGGATCCTTCCGAGTGGACTTCACTCTGCCATCAGATGTGGGGTCCTCCTTGGGATGAACTATCGTAAAACACAACAAATCGAGGACAGAAATGGCTTTTCCTGTCATTTTTCACGCTGCAAGGAAAGTTTCGATGCTGAAATTGGCAAACTGCTCCGAGTAATCTGTGAACTTGAATAGACCTTGGAATAAACCACAGGACTTTGCCTACTGAAATCTAACTATTTTATTTTACTGTTCGGAACAGAGAATTAGGGATACATAAACCTTATCATTGCTTTCTGCCAGACTTTGGTGCATAGACACAATTTACGAAAGTTCACCCTTTCTCATTTTTGATCTAAAGCCAACATTTGAATCGTTTCAGTGCATGGTTTTCTCGAGCTATCTACCTGTACAAGATATCTACCGTATTCCTTTCTCTCTGTTGAGTATCCATGAACCCCAGTGGATGTCACTCTTCTGTTTATTGTGAGCTGTCAGCCCGGAGTAAAGTGAGAAGTGACGTTTTGTATGCAACTCACCATTTTTTTCAAACTCATAGAAATGCTCGGGTTTACGTCGAAGATACTCGGAATGCGGTGAAACACGTATCTCTTTTCTAATACCTGACAAGAGTACTTCATCTCACAAAATGTACCGTAATGTATATAGTTTTGGATATTTTGCCTGCAGTACAGGTAAAATGACTGATTTGTAGGCATACCAACTTGAACTTGATTGGTAGCTATATTTTGGAAAGTGGGAAAAATGCAACGAATCAAACCTTGTCGGTTTTAACTCACATTCAGTCGCTCTTGACTGCAACCTAAAAGCCATTCATTTCATGGGCACCGCATGTAACACATCAAAGTGGTCCAGATACCGATTATTCTACTGCATTAGTCTGTGCCGAAATCAAGCCAATTTCATTCGTTTGTAGTGGCGTCGATCTTTCGCAGAAAATCAATTAGTCTTGGACACAATTTTCTCTAGGATCTTCTTTGAAATTTTTGATGTGAATCTTGTGAAATATGTCAGGTTGTGCTCGTTTTATCGCACACGAGGTCTATGTGTTTCTGCTCTTGATGTGCTTTTCGAGAGTTCTCGCATTCGAGTTGCTTCGGCCACTAGGCACCTCTCTGCTATGGTTTGCAATTTCGTGTATTGTCGTATCGGTGCTACGTTGGCGCCGCGATATATACAATACAATTCTCCCATACAATTACTGGCTCAGGTCTTCTCTATTCTGCCGACTAACAGACTTATTCATTTGCGGCATCGGAGTCAGACAGAAGACACGTTTGGGGCCGTACTTTGGATATCTTTTACAAGTTCACATGGATAAGGACTTCTCCATTTCCTAAGTGATAACTGGAGCATAGAATTACCTGAAAGACGGTGCCCAGGAGGAAGTCATTTGATCCTGGCACACTAGCGGAGACAACAGAGAAGTGGTTCATCAGGGTGGTTGGAATTTTGTGCTTCCATGGCTAAAATTCGGACACCCAAGTACGCAACATGCCAATACAGTACAATGCAATACAGCATAACACAAATTCTGTTCTACCGCATGGCCGGGGACAAACTACCCTTATGCAACTCATCCTTCAAGGTAAGCAGTGGCTGGATGGTAGATAAGTGGATCCTTGATAATATTGTAAAAAGTGCAGATGTGTTGACCCATAAACCAGACTTTTGACATCAGGGTACCGGTTCAATTCAGTTTCACACTCATTAAACTCTTACTGACTTGTTCTGGCTTTGGTTGCTACCTCACAGCCACGACAATTGATGATAGATGAATCATAAGGTAATAAATAGAACAACTATATAGAAAAGATTTCGAATGCAGGAACGTCACTTACTACGACCATCAGCCAGATCACCCATTGTTTCCAACCGTTGCTTGCGCGGGGATCTCGTGCTCAGCAACCCAGCATTCTGGCTGGACCTATACAATCTTTTCTCGTGGATAAATTTTTCACACTTTTTGTCATATCATCGATTGGCCACTTCGACCCATCCTGTAACCATTACCCGCCTCAGAGAACAGGCGTTCTGTGGGACAAGTGCAAAGTTTATCTCAGTCAACTTAGTTTATTTAGACTTAATTTTTCTTCCATACCATTTTCCACATTATTTGGAGATTGTCATAGCTAATCGGAACTAGCCCGAAGTTATTCAGAAGTGTTATTCAACTGACTTATTGAGGTCTTGTTTGCATAGGCTTGAAACGAGATAAATCTTACATGAACACATTTGTGCGCACGTACAGTAAAATGCGTTGATTGTGTACGAGTTGTTGTACAGTCTGTGAGTAGATGTAATCCTGAGAAGTCATGTGAAACAGAGCTATGTTCTAACAAATCTAGACCGAGCAACGTTTGCAATGTATCGAAAAGTCGATGTACTATGGGGTGAGTTCAGGTGTGTAATTTTTTAAAACCAGTAACACACCATGAGTGAAGCTGAATGGAAATGGCGCATAGGCCTGTAGGGTCCAGTACACGAAAGGGGAGCCGGAAACTATGATCCTGAATTCGGAGTGGCATGGAACCACATAAGGTCTCACTGGGTTGGGTGTGATAAAAGAGCCAGGAGACAGCGGGTTGAAGCCTACGACCAAAGTAGATGGCGGATGTGGGATTCGAACTTCTGACCATTTTTGTGACAGACGCCTAATCCTCCTGATCTGCGCCCCCAGTACAGCAAATACAACGGCGTTCAGGAAACGGAAGTTCTCGTTTGTCTCCCAGCAATGGCCTTACTTCTGAACCCCATAGCCCAGTTGACCGTTGGAGCTTGACGGAAGAGCGTGCCTAATATGAGCATGAGCTGTGGCCAACAGCGTAGTGGACACCGATTCTACTATTCTACTCACAAGGTTTAAGCGCGGGATTTTCTCCATTTTGTTACTGAAATCTGCTTATTGTTAGAGTCTGGCTGAATCCAATGAGCACGCCATCGCTATTCCAATCAAACCAAATTAACAGATTCAAGTAAACGAGTGGCTTGAAACATCGTTACAATCCAAGAGATGGGGCTGTTATACGATCATAGAATGGAGAATATTTACATAAACAGACATTGGGCCCACTGAAAACCACTGAACAGTCCCTTGAGAGAGAGAAAAAAACCGTTTCACGAAAAGTAGAGAATGAGACTAAAGGTAAACTGCCTCTCTGTGACTTGTGAAGACTGATTAGTTGAGTTCTTATCGCATGGAAGATTTTTTGGGAAACTTATCATCAGCTAATTATCCAACAGTTGTGACTAACATGTGTTTCGGAGAACCAGAGCGGTTTCAGCTAGACAAGGGACTGTCGAGACCAATTTATTTTACTTAACTGCAAACTAGCTACCTGTTATGTGAATTAATTGAGCTGTAACGAGGTGGTAACAAGTTTTGAATTCTCGCTAAGATAGTGAGAAGGATGGACATGGAATAACATGGAATAATGCATATTCATTACAAAGTTACATTTGTGCTGACGCGCTCGGAAGGATAATTTTCTGTAGGCAGTTCACGTGCAGCACACGCAACTCGGCAGACTAAATCTGCACAGCTAAAGATATTTACATAAACCGACTAACCAGAAGCCGCTTGACTAACATGCGAAGCGACTGAAATACAGTCGGCAGCATTGATCAGCTAGAAATCCACGAATCATGGAAGGTCATTTTTTCCTTCAAGTGTATTAACTATTTCATAAAGAGTCTAAACTGGCTAATACGTTCTATTGGTGCTCGCGCATGGACTGAAACTCGTCAAAAGATCTTACCGATGCAAATAAGATTTGCATTTATCGTTGCCCGTCAAGCCGAGTACCTGACTGTCCTAGTGTTTTGTCACTTCTTAGTCGTAAGACTTCCGATTGACTGAATGAGTTCTGTATGTGGATTTAGTTACAAGGCTGAAATGCATCGTGTTGCTTGGTTTCTCCACAAACTCGCCACTGACATCGTGGAGGCACGGTCGGACATTGATTTCAGTTTCCTAGGAAATATATAGATAGACCTTAGAGGTCAGTACTCCATTGGGTAGGTCGGTTACCCTCAGCAGCTGTGAGGTGGTATTAAGCTAAATTTGGAGACTATCTCACACCAATTACGTGAAGAATCCAGTTATCATATAACCCCCACGCACAACCTCCATAAGTCATGCCAGTCAATGTTACAAAGGAAACAAGGACGGGAAAACATTCGTGGGAGGATTGATGGAGCGTACTTCTAGAAAAAAACGGTATTTAGATTTAAATCAAACCAACCGCCAGTATGTCCACCAAATAAACGATCCGACTGTGCTGTACACGGGGACATTGAGTATTTTCTGCACTTCACAGTTTGATGAAATTTGTCACGGACTTGCTTCAGACAATCTGACAAATTCACACGGAACAAGGTGCTTTTGTTTTACAGGGCAGTTTTGAGAATACTGTTGCACTCCAAGAACCTTAACTGGATATAACAACTCTCAGAAAGTTCATGCTTGAAATACTCTTCAAAACGAAGGGAAAATAAGTGTAGTAATTCTGTTATTTTTTCTTTTGCTTTGACCAAAACAACAAGACAAACAGAGAGGCTGCCGAAAATTGACGGCAAAGAACGACACATCAAATCCCAACAACAACAACAACAACAACAACAACAACAACAACAACAACAACAACAACAACAACAACAACAACAACAACAACAATAATAATAATAATAACAGCAGCAGCAGCAACAACAACAACAACAACAATCAAATTAAACAGATGCTCTCAAGAAGTCCTGACCATAAGTGATCATCCGGTATAGGTAGTGACGTTTGCTCGTCAGTGTCACGAGTTTGGGCACTTCTTCTTTCGGCATCCTACAACTGGCAGAGATGCCTTGCGTATAATAGTGTATATTATCGCATCATCAATGACCGAAGTGAAAACCAAATGGCGTAGTGCGTAACTCTAAAGAAATACGAATAAATACATCCAAGTTATTCATGGGAAACACGTACTCAATGGATTTCGTCAATTCCCGGCAAGCAAATCAGAAAAGTAGCGCAACACGGAAGACACTGACTTCAAAATATTAGTTATCAGATCTCTTAGACTATGGGTTGAAGTAGCTAGTTCCTTCCAAGCCCATTGGTGGAATTTGATTCCGTGTTCGCTACGATGAAGGTCGTCTTGACCAGCGCGACCCATCGGAGGTGGGCTACTTGATCCCATGCTCGAGATTTCCAAGGAGGTCTTAAACAAAAGAGCCAACTAATCACCCACTCATTCACCCGAACATAAGCTGTCCACATTACATTACATTATGCCGATTGGATACCACTAACATGATACTTCAGGTGGGTACTAAGATCCGTTATTCCACGGCATCCGCCCAAAGTAAGAAGAAAGGAGAATACTTTGTCCTTTGAAGATCGTGACGGAACTGTTAGACTGACAACTTGAAATGGATAAACGAGGTGTGCTGGATGCCGAACAAATAAGAATCAAACAAATAGATGGGATAGAAGAACGGGCAAAACCGCGTGTTGCATAAAAACCTCAGTCTCTGGGTTGGAATGCCTCAATAAAATATCGCAATACTCACTGCATATATATATATATATATATGTCAGTGGGAAGAGCTCAAAATTAACAGACCAAATGGTGATTTTCTTCGGTGTAGCATTACTGTTCACGCTCATCCCAATGCATGTGACACTACCATTTCCCACAGTTTGGAGCTGAGTCAAATCCATAAGGATTTACGGGGAAAATGTACAGAATCGGGTACGAACAAGTCTGACTTTCACAAAACGTGACAAGCATACTTCTGTCTTCCAGCAGCTTGTATACTAACGTACAGATAACTTGAAAACATTACAAGACGCATGTGCAAATGTCTCCGTGCAAAACAGGTCACATGTCAGACGCGCCTGCACGATATCCGAATGCGTCAGTTGAATAGCAGTTTTTAAATAGCTTCCAAAAAATCCTAATAATTTTCGGCTAATTCCCAGAGAGAGTGAAGATGTCAACGAAGGATAAAATGTATTCCGTTTGACCATACTTTTAGAAATGCCTACAACTCCACGAAAATGCATGCAATCAAATAAGGGTAAAGTGCATGGACGAGATCGACGATCTCAGGTTTGTTTGCAGATGCAGTCAAGAGACAACTTGAAGTTAAAACAATCATAAGATTGCGACTTCCTCTCTCCATCAAATGCGCGGACGGTACATTCGTGGTACTTGCAAATCCGAAACCATACGAGTTCTGCAAGCATCTTGGCACAGCACAGAATGCAATAAGCGAAAGGAGACGTTTTGAAGCTGGAGTAAACCGAAAATCTGCCATGAAATTTGAAAGGAAGAAATCATGGGCAGTATGCAATAAATACTTTTTGTAGAACAATTATTCATTGAAAGCTGCTGTGCCAACTTCGCAGCAGGTTTCTGAGTGTTTGCTTGAACAAAATTCTGCAAGACCACTTCGACCCCTTCAGCTACCATTGGTCAGCAGATTATTGAACGACGCCTAAGTCGAACAGAACGGGTCTCCACTAATTTGATTCTTGGCTTCCTCACAATGGCTGGTGCTGCTGTCGTTTTCCCTGGAAACGAACGTTTGTGTTTATCACGTGTCTGATAAACTGCAGTCGTCGGTCAACATTGCATTCGAAAGGGCAGATAGCATGAAAATAAAATGACCGACGGGAGCTCCATAGGAGGCACTGTGTAAACGAACTATTCCCTTAGCATTTTCAAAGTAGAACAGCAAATTTTGTAGGCAGCACCGTTTTACTCCACTACCAATGAGTTCGCACCTAGCCACACTATTGCCTTTCTAAGTGGTTGAGTTTGGAGTGGTTGAATTCGCCAGCAGACGAACGGCCCATAGACTCCGTTAGTCAGAAAAAGTACTGTAATTGATCTGTGTTGGTAGGAGGAGCCAGTATCTTCACAGGGTGTTCCAAAATAGCCAAATCGGTCGGAAACTAAAGCAAGATGGAAATCCTTAATTTCTTACCCACCAAGGAAACCATGCTTGCAATCCATCGCTCAGTCAGGATTGTGTCATCGTATGTGAGCTCACCGTTGTCCAGTTGAATCTGATTGACCTAGTATTTGGTTGGATTTCACACACGATGACCTCAATTTTTACTTGGTCAGGCAAGTGAGCCTGGTTAAACTGCGCTCATCAAGACCATGCGCGGATCCATTAATGGAGGTTTTCAACAAAATCGAGATAAGTTGAGTTGGGCGCATTCAAGGTTCAATTGTTGATTAAAATGCTACGGGAATGGAATGGAAGCAGTGTTCATCTGCTCACTGTTTATTTTGTTACTCTGATCGATTATTTCGTTTTCAGACTATCTTCGCCATGGACCTAATTTTTAGTGACGAAGATGAGTTGTTCCTGTTCCACGAGTCCGGTCACAGATTACCAGCTGAGTGATGAATTCCCACGGTTACATCCTGAGGAAAAGAGACCTACGTCGTTCACTGTGAGAGAACTGAAGGTGAGATTCCTGAAGACGAGTTCCATTCATCTTAGACATTGGTCAATGATCCGCACATTTACCACAGGGAGTACGAACACGTGGTGTTCTGATCTGGAAATTGCTTGTACAGAAAAACGACAGTTGTTTCAGGTCCCCCAAACCCTGTTACTGTTTTCGAAATAGTTGCACAGGTGTTCGACGAAAGTAAAATTCGAAACGATGCTTAGTGAAAATATCCGCCATCCTTTGGCGTCGAGGTATTCCACAAATCGATTAGGCCAAGTAAATATCTGCTATCTTAGATTTTCTTATCCCCCCTCCTCCTCCTCCTCCTCCTGTTGTTGTTGTTGTTGTTGTTGTTGTTGTTGTTGTTGTTGCTACTGCTGTTGCTGCTGTTGTTGGTGGTGGTGGTGATAGTGGTGGTGGTGTTTGTAGCAGTGGTAGTCGTGACTAAGGCGCTACGTTGCGAAGGCTTTTGTGAGATGGCGCCTAATGTGCTGCTGTCAGCTATTCCCACACAGAAGACTGTAGCCGGTGCAGTCTTTTCTCGCGTTGCGACCAGTGCTGATTGTTTCTGTAGCATCAGTTTCCACAGATAGAGCTCTAGGGGACCGAACTTCTGGTAGATCAGCTTGCGATGGGGAAACCCATTCCCATCTAAAGTGAAGCGACACTCCCCGTTCATGCATGGGCAAACGGGAAACGAGCTTGACACAGATACGGGCGATTGCGGAACGAATTAAACCAATTAGAATCTTTGCATGTGATAACATCTTTAACAGTTCTTAGAAACGGGTCAGGCCCAGCATTTGAACTAATTGCCACAGCTGTTAGCACTAAGCCAATCACCTAGGCTCAGCGCGTAGGCGGTGAACGGCTCACCCCTCTCAGACAGCTCGAAGTTCAGACACAGATCAGTATTCGTTGAAGAGCGGCCATACACACGGACATAGGGAACAAATTTACGTGAACACGCATAGTCCATCCAAGCCGTCTTCCAAACACATACATACATGGACACATAAAGCGTGCCTTCCCAAGGTGCGGCGTGTCGAACAGATCGATGCGCCTGGCATGTGAATGGAAGCAGAAACAGGCCACGCATCATACACACTTGCTCACACGAACGCACCGATGACTGCCCACAGGCATATGTGTGCGCAGACAAGTAATTTTGATCGAACAGGAGCGCGCGCGGTCAAGTGCAGCAACCGTGCACCTCGCTACCTAGCTCAGCCCGGGTGACGAACACGACTGAACCCCATGTGTGTGTGTGTGTGTGTGTTTGATTGGTTTATTTCGGTGCGATGTGCGTGTGACTGCGCGGTCGGCGGCCTCGTGGTCTGCAAAGCACGCTCTGGTAGGTTCGTTCGCGTTCGTCGGTATATTATTGCTCCGCCTGGCTTCGTTGCTAAACGGTTGCAAAGCAATGCGGACGCCGGATAGATGACCGCGGTGTTGCTGTTGTCCCGATGACTCAAATGTGTGGTGGAATGTGATCGTTTTCACTCAATCGTTTGGGTCCAAACCACATACTGTGCCAAAGTAAACGCGATATTTTTGTGCCTGTGACTTGTGAAGCCAACACGAATTGTTGTTTCCCCGCACTGTTCCATCACAGTTCGGCCAGAAGAAAAGATGTTGCATCGACCAAGTCTCATCCCAGATGCAATGAAAGCATCCTTTAAAAACTCCCATCTGAAGCAAAAGGTAGCAACACCAGAGTCCAATCTGGGGACATTGTTTTGCGATGATGAAATTGTGATAGTGGAGCCAACAGATCCAGATGAAGATAGGCTACAACAGCAGCAACAACAACAGCAGCAACAACAACAACAAACACAGAAGCACCGACACCACCACCAACAACAACAACAGCAACAGAAAACAGAACAACCAGAGGATCCATCTTTATCATCAGATTTCGTTCCCCTAACTGACTCTCATGAGCCTGAATACACCCTCCCGTCCGTTCTTAACTCGTTGGAACAAAACGAGAGCGGTGTTCTGACCAATAGCGCAAAGTCATATGAGGATAGGGCAACGGGTGCCACCGCGGGCGTCCCAAGGGTCAATCCGACCACTTATGTCATGTCTAACGCACTTCAGTCTGCATTGAACTTGGCGAACGCACTCGCTATGGGAAAACATTTACGAGCTGCTTCGTGTGAGTCCGTTCCAGTATCGTTTCCCCAGTTAAATAGCTCAACAAATCTCGTCAATTTGGAAGGTTCGGGGCATCCGAATGCTGGTGAAACTGTGCTCAGCTTCAAACATCCGCCTTCCAAGTCTACTGACCCAGTAACTGGATTACAGACCCTAAGACTGGCTCTCCCTATCGGGAATATAAACCCCACTTTGCCAGCCCTCTCATCTACAGGCGGTGTGACAAAGGACTTGGTCACAAAATTGCTATTATCCATTTCCCATCCGAACGTGGACCAGGTAACTAGCAGTTCCACCAACCTCGGTGATGCCAACCGTATCGCGTCCTCACAGTTACTGGGCTCCAGTCTCGTGCACTCCGTGGACAAGCTATCCGTCACGACGGAGACAGCACGAATCACTGATCACAACCCAACAAGAATAATCGGCCGGAAAAAACGGTTCATCTGTCCCGTAGCCGCATGCCCACTAACTTTTTCGAACAGGTTTAATCTAACTGAGCATATTCGAACGCACACTGGTGAACGTCCTTTTGTATGCACGGTTGCCACATGTACAGCCGCTTTTAAGCGAGGTCGCAGCCTACGAGAACACATGAAAGTCCACGATATAAATGGGTCTGTCTCCTCACTGGCGGCTGCTGATGGCTACTGTCCGTTGTCACAAGTTACTGGTCAGGCCGATTCTGATGCAGTTTCAAAAGGCAGTTGCTTCTCGCTTGGGGATCAAAACCATCCTTCAAATGATGCAGTTGGAGAAAATCTCTCCAAGGAACACGACGGACGCACGATGATCCGGGAGGACGATATCCAAGTTCACCAACGAGATGTCGCATTGAGCAATCGTATTTCATCACAGAACTGCTCGGCTGGACAAAACTCAAGTTTGCGGTTCTCGTGCCCTTTTAAAGAGTGTAATAAGTTGTTTCTAAAGGCAAATAAAATGAGGGAACATGCACGAACACATACTGGGGAACGACCGTACGCGTGTCCTTATCCCGGTTGTGTGGCCACATTCAGTCGTGCCTACGGTGTGCGTCGGCACTTGCATAGTCATACACTCGGTCTGCGAGATCCAACCCGATTGTTAAGACTTGATCGAGACCTCCACAAACAGGTTGAACTAAGAAATAGCACAATTTCAGAACATCACCACATGTCGTCGGTCCAAAAATCCGGTGATCAAACTCTCCCATTGAACGCGAAAATTCTACAGAATTCCGAGGTGGAAGCTGACCTGTCCGACTCTCGTATTGCTCCTCTCATTGCACCCAAGAACCAGGGAATTCTTTCATTTCGTCCCATTGCCCCGTTACCTAGTGGTCCCGGGATTGTGAGACCTCATTCATGTCCGTTCAAAGATTGTACAAAGACATTTGCCAAAATGTATCAACTACGTGATCACATTTGGGGTCATACGGGTCGGCGGCCGTTTGCTTGTGATTATTGTTATTCGTCTTTTGTACGTCTGTACGATCTCCGTCGACATGAGAAGATTCACTTTCGTTCTGCTGCAGCAAGAGGTGACCCCAAAGATTGTAGTGCTTTAAGCTGACTGTATGGACCAAATACTTGTGGACTGTCTGACGGACAAACATTCCTTTCGCCTTCCCCCCTCCGATACCCGTTTACCATCCGATCGTTTCTATTCATTACTTTTTAGCGTGGATTTTGGCCAGTTGTCTTTTCGAATGTATTGGCACTTGCCGTACTACAGGGATCAAATACGGTACTCGACATACATACCCCACGAACCTGATCTTGTTGGAATCATTTTTGATAAAGTTTTTCTTTTACGAGGAAAATAATTTGTTATTTGAATGTGAGTTATTCTTCCTATTTCGTTACCTTTTAATGTATTAGCGGGTAGTTTTTTGTTTAGGACGCAATGCGCTACGGTCTCACACGGTACCTTGTCACGGGCAATCAGGCCAATGATTGGGGATCACTTGAGCGGTTCCAGTGGTGTACAGATTACATCAACCCATTATGTGAATGTTTCCACTAAGATTAAAAGATTTGCTCTATTATATTATTGTACTAGCTTCAACCTCTAATAACAATCTGTATGTTGGTCAACAGTGAATTTTTCACCGAAAACAGCGAAGCAAGGAACGCAACTCAGATCGACCTGCGTTTTTGTCCTGTTTGTGCAATGATTACTACGCGGTCCTAAATGAATACACGGAGACAGTCTGCAGCCGCGTCATAGGTTACAACATACCAATTGCTTCCAGAAGTGAGATTCAAATCTGATGTCCATAGTGGTTTGGGCGTCACGTGTCCAATCCTAGGTCGGACGAGGGTCTCTGATGATGTACTAAGGTATCAATATGCCGTTTTGTCTCTAGGACAAAGTTAAGCGGATAAGATGTTATCCGTAATATTCCTGAATCTTGCATCATTCCATTCAAAGCCATCCATTTCCATCATCCAGGCCATTCGTCTATCCCCCCTTTGGACACATTAGATATTGAGGCAAACGCGATTTTTTCCTAGTAGATTTGTAAATAAGCAAATGGTTTTAATGGATGTTTTTAAAGGGAACATGAAAACACCTTAACATCAGAAAAGGTTTTAAGCATAACTCAGAGGCTTGCCAACTGTATATTGCAGACACCGATCCGAACATTATACAGGCCGAAATGTGTCATATGAGCTAGTCGTTACCCTGACGCATGATCAACTTCATGACATTTGAAAGGCTCTAGTGTCCGTCTACCCGCCCCCAATCGTGGATAAGACTTGACCACGTGAGTCTGATAAGCACAACATATTGGGTTGGATCAGATGTAGGATAGATCAAATCGAAAATGTACCAGGATGTAAAAACAAAGTTCTACGTCTCGGAGACTGAGGAATGGCTGGTCAAATTCATTCCGTCAGAATGGTACAAAGATAGTAAGCTTTTGTAGTTACAAATTTCGTTCTGTCACGAATTTTGCATTTTCACTGCGACTTCACTAACTGGCTATGGATTGTGTTACGACACTCTTGAGAAACTCTGCTTGGTTCAAAAACTACGGAGGATATCATACATCAGCTCCGTTCTTGCAATATGAATTCGGTAAACGATCGACAATTGGTGCCACCGATTGTGGTCCTAACTATCGATCGGTTGTTTCTGTAGTTGACTAATTGACTTAATCTATGGCCTGTCTATCAACCATCCATCTATGACCTGGGTCACGCGGGATACCGATGAGAGGTTTTGTAGCAGTGTCTGAATTGAGTTTTGTGTTCTTGTGTACGTGTGCCAGTAGGCGAGAACACGCAAATGCATGTTTGCTGTGTTCCATTCGCCTAATCAGAGATAGCACAGCGGCTGTGTAAGCTCCATTGGATGTCTGGATTAATGCGTGTTAGTGCATTGGCGCCGCAGTTGGACCAAGAGAGTATTGATCTGTTTATTTACTGTGCGGTTTTGTTCTAGAGCCGGTGAGTGGGATTTGGTACTGCACAATACGCGATTGTTCTTGTCACTCAAATGTTTCTTGTTCAGCAATCCACCTACGTCTGTTTCTAGTCTGATCACAGCAGCACTGAGCTAACGCTGCAGTGTGTTCACAGAACGATTGATACTGACACCAGTAGCTGATTTAATTTCTTAATGGCTTTAATAGATGGTGGAGAAGCGTGAACTCGACTGAACAACGAACCTGCACTCGTCACGGAAGCCGAAAAGACATCAAATTTGATTGACAATTCCACTCGATTGGGCAGTTCCACGTGCAGTTTTTGAACCTCATTAATCGTCGGTTTGGACATTAGCCTGTCATACAACAACGATAAGTGAGGGGAAAAGACTGTAACGTTTTTCGTCCAGTCGTGGCTGCAATCGTTACAAGAAATATATCACAGATTGAATCGTCCTAGAAGAACAACATATGCAATCCCGATAGTGAGCAAAGTGGATTTTGAAATAATTCACCATTCCACATCAGCTATTAGTTGAGCATTGAGAATCATAAAGATGTTACAAAACTGCCTCACCTGACGTGTTAGGAACCGCCAGTTAAGTGCATATCTACCGTGTATGACTGGAGCTTGAATCTCGAACGAACGAGTATGAGCCCAACAGCTTGATCATTAGGCGGTCCAGACTGGCGGCATGCGGCATGCTTGTCATCAACATCGTGTGATGTAGCGCACGTCAGAAATCAATAAAATCCCACACTATTCAAATCGATTAGACTGTAGACTGTGGATCACCACATCAGCCGCTTTGGATAAATTCTGCGGCATACTGATGCGCCTACCAGGCTTCTACTCGCATGGCTATCTCCGCTTTGTCCTCTATTCCAGGCTAATTGAAGTGAGACCTTTCGAAAGAACGGTTGTTCCAGTGCATACCACAATTTACCTCGCAATTGACGCAATACACTTTTTGAAGTGCACAGGATACTGGGTGGACATTGACTGGTTGATCGGACGATAACTGACTGAATGACTTCTTCTCAGTGCGGGTGGGGTATCTTGGTTGGGGTATTCCATTAAATTGACAGAGAAGACGAAAAACAGACGCCCCCAAAAAATCGAAGAAATATACTGGAAACAACTGAGAAAACAGTAAAAAGATCTCTCCGAACGAACGTCGAATCCAGAGGGGTTGCAATTACTACAAAAAGCATGAACTTCCAACTGCTCAGGAAATGCCTAAAGATTCAATAAGTAATTCCCCCCAGTGGGAAGGGCACTGACAACTCTGTCATCGGATATTGTTTATCAAGCCAGACTCGGAATATCCAACATATTGGAATATCAGAAATCAATTATATGCAGTATATTTACTGAAGAACGAAAGGTGCTGATCATCTTAAAATTAGATCAGTCAATCCACATCACAAAAGCTGACAAAGGTAACTTGACGGTTGTCCTAAACCCATCAGACGATGAAAGGAAAGTTTAGGGACACTTAACAAATGGGCCCTATGACGTGATTCAAGAAAAGAAAGAGAGTGCAGCGCTTAACAAAACAAAAGCTCGGACATACAGATACCTGTCTGGTTCCCGTTGGCACCCAAAATCGGCAGACTAGGAAGCTTCTATGGACTACCAAAAATTTACAAGCCTGGTGTACCCATCCACCCAGTTGTTGATTATAGGCCGTGCGGAACATATATGTCGACAAAATACCTCAACGGCAAATTGAAACCGTAGAAAAAGAAACCGTGTCAAACTAGAAAGTAATGAAATCGCTGTGAGTTTCGATGCGGCATCTTTATACGCAAGCGTCCCCATTAAGAACAGTTCAGATTATATACATTCCATGCTGATAACCCGCATTTTGGTGAAGGAACATTGTGGTCTAACTCCTGTCGCAATTATCACTGGCGTAGCACTGTCTCACGTCCGCTCACTTCACTTTCAAACACACTGCATACCGACAGTCTGACGTGGTTGTAACCACCTTTTTACCTCCAGCCCTTGTCTACCTTTACTTGCATTCTGGGGAACCCCACCCACTGGTCTTATTACACAATGCCCTGCGCATTTATCTAAGGTACGTTGATGACGCATTCGTGATAATGAAATCGTGGTACAAGAAAGACTTCCTCTATTGCCTAAACAACGGTTGCAACTTGAATAACCTTACAATGGAATAGGAGGACAGCGATAGGATAATAAACTTTCTAGATTGTGATCTAAAATTAAATGACGCAGATCTTCAACATAAACATCCACAGGAAACCCACGCACTCCGACAAGTATCTAAATTTCACTCAGCCCACCCATACTGCATAAAATGGGGACTCATTCCGACGCTATCCAACTGAGTTGACAAACTCTGCAGCGACAAGACAACGCGCAATCATCGACTGAGTAGCGTCCTTCAAGGTAACCACTGGACAGAACTGTAGACAGCTGAAAGTTAGGATCGCAGAACATAGACGAAAAGAGAAGTCTCGACCAACTGATAGAATCACTACCAAAACTAGAACGCGACTCGGCAATGGCATTTCACGCTATAGCTGAAAGTTGTACAACACAACGATAACACCAAAATACGTTAGCGTGGGTTCCGAACGTATATTGAACGGTTGTACGCAGAAGCCTTGCAAATCAGCGCCAATCCCGTAGAAACTTCTAGCATTTGAACCAGGCTATTGTCGTTAGCAAAAAAGCACCCTAAAAATCGGGGTAAGCTGCTGACCTCAGATAACACTGACAACGAGAACAGAGACTCGGTCTGCAAAATCTCCTTTAAGGACTAGCTTAAAACTGACACCTATCCACAAACTCACTCCCATGCACACAGAGGATGGTACACACACACACTCAACTACAAGTGAACGAGACAAACATCTCACGCTCTCACAGCACACACACGCAAACAACGTAGTGATACCAGTTAGCATACAACTACCAGCCCAGATCACTTGTTTGCAAACCCTGTCTTGAGGGAGGCTATCCAAGGTAGCTGGAAAGTCAGCCAATTACGCGTTCGACCGACAACACTGTAACTGACTTTTGGGCTATTCCATACGTAGGAAATACTGTGCCCGATAGACGGGGGGGGGGGCAATCGGTCAGTGAGCTGCTCTATACTGTGTACATCCATATAAACGGTTCGAATATGACAAACACACGGAAATTGTCGTGTTGAGGGGCCAGAGGTTATTTAATCGTTTACGCTTGATTAAGCGGGGTAGGGTGAACTAGAATCGAGACAATCCACTAGTGTTAGTGACCGCGACAAACAAGATCGTAAAAAATGTAACATGGTACCAACAGATAGCCCTGTCCGACTAAATTTGTCTGGCTCTGCTATGGCCCTTGGTTCTGCAGGACCACCAACCAGTGGCTGAATAACTGGTTGAAAGTCGAAAATCCACACACTGTCGAATGGCAAATCACACACGGCAACAGTACTCCTGGGTAAAACAGTGAAAATAAGCTCAACAGAAAGCCCAGAAAATTGGCGATCATCTCCGATCTGCCATAGAATTCGGGGATTTGATGCAATGAGATGGTAATTAAAGTCTCGTGATCTACAGGAGGGAGGCGTGCTATCGTAATGCTTCGTTGATTATGATATTAATAATGCAAGCAAACGCTCCGCGCACAGCCCCACGAATGTACTTGGGAACGCATAAATAGTCAAGATATACACACCCAAACGGATTGAACACTTTCCCACCGAACTAATGGCGGAATGAACTGAGTTTGAAATTCGACCAATTGCACTCCTACGAGATCCATGAGAAAGATGGAAGTTCACTTAGCTGGACAACGCAGATAGACCAACGTGTATGGTCGTTGACTCATAAGCTCTCTATTGATGGTTTCTATCACGCCAGATGGAATGACCAGGCAGTGCAATTCCGTGGCATTCAGTTTCAAATTGAGTGTAAGCGATGTAACAGTTGGTTGACTAAGTGCGCCGATGGAATGGTACATTCTGTGATGACTGAGTACGACACACCCAAAACATCTGAGACGAAAGGAATTTAACTCAAAGAAGACTGGATTAGTACATAGAACGATTTGTCTTGTGGTATGAAGCCTGAAATAGTCTTTGGGAAACCATCGGATCACTGAGCAGTCGGTTCACCCCTGCTAGAAGTTATGAACAGCGCTTGTCCGTCGCTCTCGAACCGGGACGGGATCTGGGAGAGGGGATAATTAGGAGTCGAATATCATCAAAGTAGCTAGACTGTCCCGACTGGCTTTGATACTGCAGTATCACCTGCGAAGGTCTACTCCCTGTTCCCCTTGGATATTCCCTCTTTTTCTAGAAACATGTAACTTTGGGGAAAAGGCAGCGGTCAGTGAGGCTTGCCCGGCTGTTTAACGCTGAACGATGATGACGATGATGATGATGATGATGGACGACGATGATGATGATGATAGGGATGAGGAGGAGGAAGTTGTGGATGATGATGATGATGATGATGATGACGATGATGATGATGATGATGATGATGATGACGATGATGATGATGATGATGACGATGATGATGATGATGATGACGATGATGATGATGATGATGATGATGATGATGATGACGATGATGATGATGATGATGATGATGACGATGATGATAATGACGATGATGATGATGATAGTAAACGTAGCATGATGGAACAGTTCCGAGAGAATGATGGGTTTTCTTACTCAGCCATCGGGACAGTGGTAAAAGCATCCGGACAGCTATGGTAATGAAACATGAATGCGGGCAGGGATTCATCAGAAAGTGACTTATGCCAGAAACTGAGGATCACACCAGTGAAAACGAAAAAAACATCCAAAACTGCCATATTTCCTGCAGGATGGGACATAAGAGAAAGCAAAAACGAGGTACATTTAGGAGTCAGCGATATGGAGAAACATTAAAGGAGGACAAGTTAGAAAAACGATAACTTACCAGCATAAATAATGCAAACCAAATGCGTTTAACGGTGTACTAAAAGTAAAACTGATCTGAATGCAATTCCACACTAAACAGATGAACACAGTACTCAGATCAGTACTAAAACTGACAGAGAGAGTTTAAACTTCATGATTTTTGAAGCGGACCGTTCGACCACTAAAAACGTTGAATTATTTTCTCAGGCCTTAAACAGCTGTTGAAACAGGCAGTATTTAAGACCGTTGGACCATAGTAGCCGCATTTTTCGTCTTCAATGATTTTGTAGGATGATTACGGAGACACGTGAAAGCCATGGTGATGAAGTGACCATGCGACTAAGTACCTACTCAACAAAGAAACAATTCATGGGTCATTTTCAGTTTATGTATACCATGAGTACGATGGTGCACCTGAAATGATATGTATATGTAAGGTAGAGTTAAGAAGACATGCACTGTGTTAAATAGCACTACTTGTGACTTTGTGATCCAAGCTGTGATTCGCTGTCACAAATGAATGAATTTTCACCAGAATCTATCATAGTTAGGAGTGAGTCGAAGGCCTAATTGGGACTCACCACTTTTATCACTGACTGTTCTTCTTGGCTTGGCCGCGGTCAACTTTCAGATCGACGGTAACAACCGTGAAACCGGTAGTTTCCTCCGGGAAAACAGTGGTTGTTCATGTAAATGCTATTCAGTTTAAATAGCCCAACGTGCACTTCCGGCGTCTACAAAGAACAACCGACGATCGTCGTCGTGATCTCCAAAGGGATTCTTGATCCATCATTGATTCACTGCCATTTCTGATTTCCAAAAAAGAATCTGGTGACAGAACTCATATGAAAGGTCGAAGTATAGATATGGATCGACAAATGACTACTGAGCAGGCGTATTTCATGGGCGATAACAGTTACGAGACCAAAATTGCGTAGCCTAAAATATTTGTTTTATTCACTTAGGTGGTGCTTATATATATATAATGGACAGTATATTTATACATAAAGTGACACTGGCTTGTAGTCAGATACCGGTATATGAGGTCCGCCGGCTTATTATATCTATATATATGTAAATTGTAAGTAGCATCTGGATGAGGGAACAAAATTTGTCCGGGAGCACACGACCGGTTTCACGGTTATTGTCGCCCATCAGGTATGCGACCCGGTACTCTCTTGTCCAAACATCCACATACTTGTACACTCCGAATTGGTATGTCTCACCAGAATCGAATT
>LUCM01011154.1:75568-103867 GCA_008360955.1 Fasciolopsis buskii | reverse complement strand
GCTGCTTCTATATATACATATGTATATTCTGGGGAATTCTGCCCTCGTTCCTAAGGTTGGCTCAGCCCGACTGACAAAGAATCACCAAGGAAACACAGTTGTGGTTCTTTTGTGAACTCTTCGACGAACAGCTCCCATGCACACTACTGACGCTATATATATATATATATATATACATATATATATATATACATATATATATATATATATATATATATATATATATGCAGACAGTCTCTTAGCTACCTTTCAAGGTGACATAGGAGGACAGCTAAATGTAGGATGGCAAAAATATACTCTTACTGTTACGGATTATGACGATTTCCCCTCCATGATCTTGAGAATGAAGAGACTGTCATGTTGGGTCTTGATTTCTTTTAGTTTTCAGGTGGCCCAGTTTCAAATCAATGGTCATTTGTTCCGTAGTATGTGGTACTTTTGCCTATCGTGTATCCCTGATCAGTTGCACACATTCGTTCGGCACCCTTCAAGAAACGGCCCCGCTCACAAACATCGATGGTGGTACTTCCTGTGTAATGTAAATTTCAAACTCTTCCAATTGGGAATTAAGCAGTTCACTGTCTTGGTTTTAACCGACATCATAATTATGCACGAATAAGACACCGGATTCTTCTGACCGTTTTGACTTCTTCAATTCAGTGATCCACCCTCATTTTGAACTACGGACTTTTGACGGCCATGGGCTGTCCTCTATCGTCTGTAAGGTACGCCCACTACTTCATTGATCGTGAAGTAAAAAAACGGATTTTCAGGCATTCATTTAATAAACCACATTCCTATTTTCAAACTGTACAAACATCCAGTCACTCCAAAATCATATCGGCCAGCAAGTGACCAGAATGACGCGTCTTCTCATCAACCGTATCTTGCGATCGATACCATGTTTCGGTCATCACTCAGATCACGTCTGACCCGTTTCGAATACATTGTATTCAAACGTGCCAAAGAGTTGCTGTTCCAATGCAAGCCGGTCACTGAGATAGCGACCACAGACAAGCGTGCACGAGAGAGCCCGTCGCGTTCGTAGTAAGAGGCACGTAGAGATTGGCACATACCGTTTATCCGTAAGTGCCAGTAAATACGAAAGTGATTGCACAAAGATGGACAATTAGGCGTATTACGAAATGTCTGAGTGACCGCATACGATGGTTATTCCGCAATGCATGATCAAAGGGAAATAGTGAAAATCAATAAATATGTCAGTAAACAATGGTGGGGTAATTAAGCACTTCGGAGAAAACAGAATTAAGTTCGACAGCTCAGTAGTTTTTCAATACCATGAAGTTGTTTGTCATAAAGGCATCACCTTTTTGTTTTTCGGTCACGAAGGTGATTCAGTGTAGCGGAAGAGTGATGCACTTGATGCCATGTGGTATGTAAATCTGGAAAACTCGGTAGCAAAGAGCCATCGAGATTGCTTTTTTCGGTTGCCATGGCGAACTGCAGTGTTCGGGGGCGTCGGACACCGAGAATCACTGATGCAACTTCACTCCTGGACTATGCATGCCAAAGTGATGGGCCGCCTAAGGCTTATTACCAGTGTGTTGAAATCTACCGCTGTGTTGGAAACCCGGGGATTGGACGGCAGATAATTAAAGCTGAACGCTCGCTCACACGCCCCATCACACAACAGGAGCACGCCTATACGTGCAAGCTTGAACACGGGCGCATGCTGGCACAAACACACCAAACTGTAACCATGCTTCCTGCCCCAGTGCTGTCTGACTATTGATTTATTGAATGTAGTGTTGGTTTTCAGGTCAGTCTGTTTTTGAGTGTTCATGTTTGTTTGCTCTGCCAAATATGGGGCCTGTAGGCCGATCACCTGCTGATCGCATTGGGCGTCCACATGACCTTCAGTTGGATTGTTTGCACGGTTGTCATCCCCTTAGGCTGTATAACTGACCCATTAGCCGCCTTTCTGCGCGCATGACATGGTCTGACTGTACTCAACCGACCAATACGCGTTAAATGTTTGCTTTAGTGGAATGAGTGAATGTTAACTACTTTTTTTCTGTTGAGCTCTGACCGTCTCCCGTTCATGCGTTAACTACAGCACCCGCGTGCCTCACTGTCGATTGTACGCTGCTTTTATTTTTTTACTGACTTTTAAAACCAGTTTCAATCGGCTTGATACCGTCACTCGGTCGAAAAACATCCATATTCACTGGTGCTCTACCAGTTTGCTGTTCTGTACCCGTAGGATCGACCCGATGCTGCGTATAATCCAATAATCCGGGAATTTTACAGTGACACTTGTGTTTACGGGTAAAATGGTACATTCTTATTGGTGTAATACCTTTTGGCGAATTTCCTTAGTTCACTTTGAATCTATTTGTTTCTCCGGCACATTAAATTTGTATTGAGGTCTTCAGTAATACTACCAACGCAACTGTGCTATATGGTACGGCGTGAACTGTACGTGGACACATCACAGTTACATTTCTACGGGAAAGTGCCCGATAAATTTATTCTGGGATGATAATCCGAAGTTTTCTGATAGTAGACTTTACGTATGCAGGTATGTGAGAATGTTCTTTTGGGCAAATACGATTTATTTTTCCTTGGTTTCGGGTTGGTTGGTATGCCTGAACCCTCTTTCTCGTCAGCTAGGTTAAGGTAAACCTTTTTGAAGCAAACTGTTCCACATTCTTCAACATTAGTCACGTGGTGCTCGACTTCGACAGTTGTTTAGCTTTCGTTCCCTATACTGATCGGTTATCAATGTCCTGACTGATGGTTGATCAAACTTGTTTGGTTTCCTATGCAAAGGCGTTGATGCAATATTTTTCATTTTCGAATGTGTGTTTAGTGCATAATCTGTCCGTACAATACATCTACCGAAGTCCACGCTAAGTTAACTTTTCGGATCGTGACTGATTCATTGATTATGAGTTGCTGTGTAGTGTTTCACTAGTACAAAATCAACTTCTGGAGCATCTATCATTCGAGACGAATAGTCTTAGCAACAAATTCGAAAATGATGCCTCACTATCACAACAGACATGTAATTTCCCGGAGTTTCTACACTTCCAATTCCTGGTTGTGATTTGGTCTTTTCGAAGCGATTTTCCGCGTGAGGCGAATCTCTCAGTGTGCGAAAAATATCCATAATCGCATTATAAACGCAAATCAGACGAACGGTTGTTTTCGAAATGTCTGAACTTGTCATTACAATTTATGACAGATGAAGCCGAGAGAATAGGTAATAATTATGCCGATTTTGTGGTTCGCTGCGATGAACACACGTTACTCCTTCAGCAAAGCCGAACTAAAAAAATAGCAGCCCGGTCACCAAGACACATCAAAGAATCATAAATAAATAGTGTCCCACAAAAATACTATATCAGGTGACCTTTGTTTTAAAACGCAAAAGGAAAGATGTCTGTTGTGACTTCTACTGGTCACTGTACAATCGGTTCCATGCTTTGGTCCCTCTAGCTCCAGACTCAAACGTGAGACCAAAAATCTCTTATTGGTCTTCTGTGGTCAATACTCAATGCTCGATTAATCTGCTGGCTAATTCGATCGGACGATACTAACTGACGCTTTCCTGCGGCTTTTGCGCTCATTTTATCGGTCGACGTAATCGGTGTGATGTCGCCGCATTTATGTTGACCCTTGTCCAGGATAGTGGATTTGACAATTCAACACCTGCTGACCTTACAACTCTGATGAATATATAAGATTTGTTTCGGAGAACAAGAGAAAACAGAGTGGAAATTTACTAGTCACTGAGATGTACACGAAAAGGTGAAAAAACAAAAGAAGCATAGTCAAAATGATTGCACAGACAATGAACTTAACGAGCAACCGTGAACTACACGCTTTGTATCCGGAACCTTATAGTGTACCAAAAACCATGCACCTCATTTTGTCAATGACCAGTTTCTCGAACTATTTTGTTGCCAAGTGGCTAATTCAGCTTTTTGACCAGCTTCGTAAGGTGGTTTTGTACATAATGTGATCGACATATTCGAGTTTATGAAAACCGCAAAAAAATGGGATTGCATCGAATAAGGCCATCTTCTCCATTGATGCGATATCATTCTTGGAAAACATGCACCTTATCGGAACTACACGGTTTTCGAACCGATCACTAGACGACAATAACATCAGCGTGGCGATGCCGGCTGACCGCTTATGAAAACTTCTTTTGAGATGTATATTCAGTGTGTAGTTCCTAATCGGTGAAATATCTGCAGCGTGGCTACTGGACCCATTCTGAGCCATGTACTCACAGGTTTCTTCGAAAAACAAATCTAAAAACAACCGGAAGAAACCGTCGAAAGCTTTCATGCTTGTCATCGATTCGTTGGTGACATATTCCATCATTGATTGGAACTGTGAGATGGGAGAATTATGGCAAGAGTTCACCGCAGATCATAATTCTACACAATTCATAACGGAAGTAGAGGTGAATGATCAAATCCCACTAGTAGTGAAGACGATGATTGTGTTCAATTGTATGCATACCGAAAGAAGGCATGGATCGGTTACTAAATTAATTCCTCAGAGATGTGTACATGTAAGTCTGAAATAGAATCTAAAATTACCCCTACTTTAGAAAGCGAGGAAACCCTGTTCCCGCAAACTCTACAGAACCCCGTCACGAACCTCCTTTGAAGCAAAGGTCAACTAGAAAAATTTTCCAAAACAATTTTAATGGTGAAAGAATCTGAGAACTCCAAGATTGCCCGGACAGAAAGGATACGGTTATTTCTTTATCTTTCAGTTCAACGTAGGTACTTATCGGAAACTGTGCAGACCTCATTGTACCGACAAGGCAGCCTTCAGTATCACGAAATCGAGTTGTTCCTTTAACAGCTCACCCTTAATATGTATGCAGAATAATGATAAATTGCTTATGCCGACCACTTCCATGGTAGTGTCCAGGGTGAAAATGCTCGACGATACCGTTGTGTATCCACACCAGAATGCCTTCTACCCTTAAGCCGATCTGTAGGTGCACTCAGCTCGAAGGTTGCAAAATCTACTTAGGAAACCGTCACATGGGCGACTGAGACCAATTTGCCCCACATGCAAACGCATACATCACGTTAACTTTCGGTACGGAGACGAAAATGACCAGATCACTTTAAGGGAACGTCGCACAAGCTGACTCGACTCTTGAGGTGGCAGACAGACTTGCAATTCCTATTTTGCTGCGTCAAGACACCATAGTAATGGTCCGATCTGATAGTAAATACAAACGGAGCTAGTGCCAAAGGAATTAAGTTATTTTCCTTACATTTTATTGCCTTCAGTTTTTCCAGTGTGCATACGCACACACACATAATGGACTTGTCAGCGAGATTGACTCTTAACCCTCTGTTACAAAACAGCCAGTTGAATTTAATCGATTCCAAATGCTGAAATAAAAGTAGTCCGATCTGGTTCACTCATCACAATTTGGGCAAAAAGCACACAGTGACCCAACAAGCTGCAGAAGACGAACGGATGTTAGTTTCTGAGTCGTATTACTGCAGTCAATACATCAGAAAAGTAGCTCAACGGCTGACTAGTGAACATAGAAACCGCCCACCCCTCTCTCGAATGTACGTTTGCAATCACATAGGTATGTCCGTTTACGCACATACAAACCAACTTTACATGATTAGCCCTCCCTTACATTTCATATATTGTCTACAAAAACTGCTTTCTGATATTGTGATCAGGAAAGAAACTGACAAGAATTCAACTAAATGCAAATTCATCAACCGTGGAAACCAAGCACTAGATGTCCTAAATCAATTTCTCAGTCACCGTAATTTCTCGGATGTTTTTTCTAAGATTGTGATGTTTTGCCTGTCATAGAAACCGTCAATTGTTCATCTTCTACAGGCTGAAGGGACTTTATGAGCGATCCCGATCGGGCCGATATTATTCCACCATTTCGAGCAGACTAAATTCAACTGGCTGATAGGTGTTAGACTGGGTTTGGGTAAACAGACGTACCGTCGAACCCTATTCATCCGTATATTTGTGATCCTTCGTATGCCGATCGAATGGTCCAGCAATTATCTATTCACTTGAAAGCATTCCGTCCACAATGACTTAGCGAAAGTGGGACTGTTTAACGATTTTCTCATACACCTGATAGACAATGGTGAGAGAATCGACTCCAATAACCTAAGGATATTTAATATGGTTATATCCCAATTCAAGTGCCAGGGTCGTGGTTGCCGGTTGCATGTAGTAGGCCCTGCCAAAAGACTGCACCTCGACGTGATGTGACAGTTTGCGTGCCTCCATGACCCAACGAACTATACAGGATGGCTGATCCCAAGCCGAAGTTCCAACCATGCCTGGCAGGCAAATGGGTGCAAGTCTCACGAAGTAGTCGCCTGATCTTCCTGGTCAAGAACTGATTTGAGTTTGCAGCTGAGTCGGAAGAATGAGTGGAAGAACTATTGATCGAAGTAGATGGGCTCCCACTCAACCACACTCAGCTGCCTTGCGGTCAGCTTTTTGTCTGAACCAAAATCTTTGGGTGAGAATCCTAATCGTTCTTCTGCTTAGTGGCTGGACTCCCTAGCAGTACCCTTCTATCAATCCCCATGAGTTACACGCTTACAAAGAATTCCATACTGCATCGGTCGTCGCGCAGGATAATCAGGACTGCGCTGCCCATTGCCTCGAGCGGGGCCGGTAGTGATAAGTACGCTACTGCTCACAGTTCCCTCTTCCTTATTCGACCTGTTTCTTCTGTCCTCAGCCAAATATCTTTGCCCTTTCTACATGATAGTAATGTCCCCACCGATAACACGCCGATATTCGCAACGGTTCATAGCCGGCTAGCTCACATTTTCTTAAGCCTCGTCAGCCACTAGATCTTAGCTCATTCAATGTCTGCACTCTCATGCAGCATGATCAACAGGCCTGATGACTCTGACAATGGACTAGGTTTCGATTGATGTCTGTTGCGTCAGTGAAACACGAATTCGGGGTTCAAGCAGTGTAATTCAACTAACTGCGCCAAATGTCTCGTCCAAATATTTCCTGCATGCTTCAGAAGACGAAGCAGCTCAAGTCGTGGGTCGACGCGGTGTAAGAATAGTCTTAAGTGAGAAGGCTGAAGCAACCCTTTTAGACCGGATCCCAGTCAACCGTCGCTTGTGAGCCGTGAGAATGCGGGGATCGGTTGGCGTTTGAAAGGATAGTTGTGTCATGCGTAGGTTGTTTGTAATCTCGGTATACACCCAAAAATCCATGGCATCGACACACAAAAGGACAAGTTTTGTAACGAGCACGCCACTCTTGTTCGGAAGAGCGAAGGCCCCGACATCGTGGTGGTAATAGGTGATTTTAATGCACAAGTTGGAAAACGTAGTGCGTCGGAAGCGCTGCGCCTTGCCTGCTCAGCGAACAAGTAACAGAGACAGACTTTTCCAATTTTGCACAGTCGTTTATTCCTGCCTACGAGGAATCTCCGACTCAGATCGCGTCGCACAGCGATATGGTGCTCTAACTCGACGGGTAGTCTGAATCAAATCGGTCATATTGCAGTGAGCTATCGTTGGCGCGGTTCTGTCCAGAACTGTAGATCTTACTGGACCACGTACGTCAAATCGGTCCGTGTGCTGGTTCCAATGTGATTTTTGCTGCAGCTCCATGGCCATCGACGGAGACCAGAAACCCAGTTGGCCGTGGAACGTCTGACTGATTCAGCTGTCTGCAGCAGTTATGAACAGAAACTATCTGACGAACTAAGAACCTCGACGAGCAGTAATGCAGATAAACAGTGGGATGAATTCAAACAGGCGATGCATTTGACAGCAAGTTTCATATTTGGTCCTAGATCTAGCTTTCATCAAATACGCTGGATTTCGGAACGATCGCTGGGCCTAATAGAGCAAATACACCGCATCCCCAACTATAAGGAGACAAATAAATTGCATCGACAGCTGCAGTCACAGTTGACGCTAAGCCTTAAGAACGATCATGAAAACTGGTGGATCAAGATAGCCGAGGAGATGGAAGTAGCAGCTGCTTCAGGTAACAACCAGAGACTGTAAAACTTATGCACGACACCGGTGGGGTGGGTTTCGGTTAGTGAAATCTTGTAAGAGAAATGGAGAGCTCATCCGTGGTAGACAATAAAGACTCGACCGTTGAGCTGAACACTTTGAGGATCACTTCAGCTGCCCCCACGCTAATGTGCTTAGTCCAGCATCCGCAGCTGCGAATCCTTGGGAGGTGTCTCTTGTTGCCCAAAAGGAAGTGTAAGCAGGGTCGACTTCTGAAGAGGGGGAAACAGCCAGTCCTGACGAACGTCCTCCAGTTCTTTTCAGAGTGGGTAGAGAAGCTCTGATGTAATCACTTACCTCCTTGCTTCGTGATATTTGAAACGAGGAGCGCATCCCGTTATCTTAGGGGAGTTGCGTATTGTATTCATCAACAAGGACACACGGAGTGATTGTGGCGATTAGTTTGATTCTGATAGTTGCTAAGGTCTTAGCTTCGACAACGCTGCACCGTTTGACACCAGTCTGCAAGAGTAATATCCGCGGATAGCAGGCCGGAACTCTTCTTCTGCAGTTGTTCGAAACGCGTCACTCAGCCGCCCCACAATCGTGACTTTTCTCATTTTGAAAGGCGCGTTCGACCCAGTTGACCGGACAGCATTATTCAGTACTTTCCACCGGAAAGGTATGACAATGAAGTGAACCTGCAACCGGCACTGTGCTCGCATACCTCCAATCGCGTGGGTATATACGGCGAACTAACAAGTTTATTCGAAATGACCAGTAGTGCTCGACAAATGTGTCCCATCTCGCCCATTCTTATTCAACTCTGTCTTGGACGAGGTGATAAAGGATTCTTTAGGAGGTCTCCAGGATGTGGGAATCGAATTGGCAAATGTGGAGAAGCTGTGTGACCTAGATTAGGCAGACGACCTCGTGTGCACTAGACAGATTATCGAGTTCTGTAGCTCCATTCGGGATGTGCTTTGCACCTTAAAAGTGCGAAGCGAGGATTGAAACGTTCGGTTGTCCAGTTAGACTGTGTTGTGTGTTGGCTACCACATCATTCTTTTCTTCTACCACCTGTGTAGATCCACTCCTAGTCCCCCATGCATGTTAACCCTTTTTATAGGAACATTTAACTCGGGGGAAAGGCAGCAACCAGTGCGGTTTGTCCTGCTGCTTAACGCTGGACAATGCTGAGTGGGGCCTAGTGGCTATAGGTCACGACCTTCCACTATTCTGATGAGTGGGGCATGTTATAAGAAAAATTAGGATTATCGAGGGGTTAACACCGTACGGACCTCATGCTGATGATACCCCAATGATAAATAACCTGGTGGGAGATGGAAGACATAGCAAACCCGTTTTACAAAAATCCCTGGTTTGCCACAAAAATGAAGTGACGAACTTTATGGATTTCTTGGCTTTAGGAGGGACCGGTCGATAGATGGATCTACCAAAACAACACCTATTACAGACAAAGCATAGATTTCTTATCTATCGTTCCAACCACTTGTAAAATTAGCCTCTTGAGGGCTTTAATCTACAGAGGCAAGAAAGTTCGCACATAAAATAAAATAGACCATTAAAAAATTTCTGAGCTGTTATCCAGTCCAGTTTATTCTCACAAGTTCCAGAGGAAAGTTGAATGGAGAGAAAGCACCAAGCGACCCAGAAGTGAGTGCTTTTGGGAATGACCTGAAAAAATAACTAGCACCAGGTGGTTAATTAGAAGGCTCTCTAACAATGCCGTCAAACACACCTACTACTTATCCGAAACAATTACCATCTTCGAAACAACCGCGATACCAGGATCACCGGTGCAAGAACAACTGTAATAAATTCAAACATCTTTACCATATTTAGGTTTGGATGTCCAGCCTTCCTCATGAGCAGAGGGAGTTATGCCATTGAATAATCGAGCACATCTGTATGGTTGAAGAGATTGATGAAACAACTTTACCGCCGTCACGTAGTCATCGGGTAGAGGATAGTGCGACCATAACGGATGGAGATGGTAACCGACTCCGCAGCATGAACCAATCAGAAGCAGTCGCCCGAAGAAGCAACAACGACCATGTCAAAAGCACTCCCCAACAAACAAGGACAGCGGTGGCAACAAACACACAGCAGAGCCAGAACTCAGATAGACAGCACGACTCCCTCAGCTGAAAGCGACAGTTCAGCTCATCATTCAGGGCGATCGGACCAACACGGCCAGAGAGAAGCGCAAGAACGAAAGCTAGGGTATTCGACACACGGTCGAATCGGTCTGGGAATGCTCGGTTAGTCAGACCATGGATTTCACGTGAGCGAGGTTTGGAAAAGAACAATACACTCAGCTGAACAAAGTGTGAGAACTGGGACTCGTTTCGCTGCCCCATAAACACGTGAACACCCGTTAGTCTTCTTGCTACAATCGGATAAGCCAAAAAAGCACGGGTCATCGATAACGCGACACATGCCGAAGAAGAATTGTTGCGTCAACCTGATCTATGCTAATAATGTTTTTACTGTGAATATACAAACAATTGTTATGAATGTCATATTTATTTGGTGAAGGCGGATCAAAACGATCCTGGTTTCGTCATCCAAAACAATGTTATATCTTCTGCATCGACATTTCTGATGGGAAAGAACTGTTTTATCTATCAGGAATTGTCCAACTGATCCAAGCATATCCGGACAAGAGCACTCGGAATCGCGGAGACTCTTGGAGGTTAGACGTCGGACTCCGTATTCCTGTGGTCGCAAAAATCGGATTATGATCTACACTTACGAAGGCCTAAATCAATACAACCAGAAAACATAGTGACACTGATTGTTATGACAGGGGTCGGGTGACGCCAATACCTATTCAACCTATCCCGTTTGTGGCTAGAACGGTCTCGTGATGGATTCCGCTTCACACCAGACATTCTCATGCAAAAGCACACACAAATGCACGCACTTGTGAAGTATTTGTGATCATTCTGTATCTGGGTTTTATGTCCCGCAAAATGTAGCGACAAGTTTAGACATATCAAAAACAATCTTTCTTCTGGTTTGCCTTCTTCAGTCGAATCTGCCCTCAGTCTTTCTGAGATCGCTTGCATTAATTGGTGGAGAAGTCGATAATCATAATGGTATAGAGTAGTTGGGGTCGATTTGTGCCAGTTTAACACAAAAATCGATCTGGAGAAATTCGCTAATGAAGCCAATTGGGTTGATAGTGGGTGTCAGAAATCCCTTTCACTCTTGCTGGGTGTTTCATAAAATAGGCGACACGCTGCTAAATGAAAACAGTTCAGCAATAGTCCATTGGCACTCAGGTTTTACGAGAAGAGGACAAATGGCAAATGGTTTGAAACAACTGGGACCCATTCTCTCGCTGAATTGTCTGTGCACTTGTTGAAGAAAATCTGACCTAATTCCTCAGACATTTTGTTGGCCAAATCAGTGATTCACAAATCTTAGTTTTTACAAGATGTATGGTGACTGTCTCTGATTTGGTCCAAAGTTTTCGGGGAAGATGCGGCGAATCCAAGCGTCCCAATTCCTTTAAAAGTCGGCTGCTTCATTATCGTTTAATCAGAACAAATGCACGTACGTATGCATATGTGTATGTGTATGCATTGACGTGAAAACCGGAGTTGATACACCTTCGGTCTTGCTTTATTTACTAGCAATAAGAGTGAATTACCTGCCGGTCAACTGAAGGAAAGCAAGTGGGGGAACTGAAAGATGGTGGGAGGTTTCGGAACGACAGTGTTTACTTTGAAGCGTCACCGTGCTGACTGCTGGCCACTGCCGGTCGTTTGGGTCTGCCAATCAAAGGGAAATGAATGTGGTGCAAGCATGGTGGCATGAAGAAGGGAAGCGAGTGAGTTACACATTTACTGTGCGCCGAAACAAGTCCCGAGTTTTACTTGGCCATGTACGTTGTTTTTTTCCTAACCGTTTTCACACATGTTCTGACTAGCTGGGCATTCGCGGGTCGATTTAGCAGTGCTCTGAACGCTGCAGCCTTCGTTCTTTTGGGTTTCTCTCTGGCTGTGTTGGTCCGACTATTCTGAGTGATGACTTAATTGTAGCTCTTGGCTAGGGGAATCGTTCTAGCTACCTGAATATTCGTCCTAAAAAGGATGAAATGGCTCTACAGTGTTTTTGTGGTTTCTTAATAGGGAGTTGAACATTGATATCACATGATGGATAGTTTTTTGATAAGGCGCCCTTTATCTGTGGTGGAAAGCTTTTGACGTGGTCCACAGGAGGCTCTTCGGGATTGGTTCGTGTTGCGGAATCGATCTGCTTATCTATCCTTGCAGTCACACCCTGCTCAGACGGTTTCCAAAATCATGTCAAACGTGTGTTCATGATCAGACTCCTTGTACTGGCCTCATTTCACGAACGGTGAGCGACGAAACTGTCTTCACATTGCTCAACTGCGAGCAGGTAATCGTGATCATTTGCCCGATCTAGTATGATTGCAAGAATATACTTCGAATAAAGAGAGTCGGGAGTAGGTGCGGTGACGTTAGGCATGGTGGTGAGAAAAGCTGGGAAAACCATTGATTAAATTGGCAGTGTGATTGTTTACGCTGAGCACACACTCGGTCCGTTGGCCCAGTATGAACTGCTTGTTTTTAATAAAAAGAAACCAACTTATTCAATGTTCCGAACTGGTTCACCTCCTTGACTAATATAAATAACCAAACTACTCGCCAGTTTCAACACCACCAGCTCATCGTTCGATATTTTAATCCGTTGCATCGAAATCGAAATCCTTTTGTTACAAAAGAATGGTTGAACTAACCCGACGGACCAAGTCCCAGTTAAGTGGATCCAGCACTTTTGACCGACACGACAACTTTTACCTCATGGAGAATGTGAAATTCACAAATGATAGGAAAGTTATGTAATGGCAGGTTGTCACACTGAGAAATTACCGTAGCAGTCGTGCCCAAATGTGGTAATGTGTTGAATCATAATAATATTAATTTTATCACTGTGTTCATTAAAGCCTTCTCTTCTGAGGACGTTCGAGATGAGCTGCACACGTCTGCTCCGTTGCACTGTTGTTGGCATTGTCGTCGTCTTCATCACATCCGTTTTACTAGTTTCTGAGATGGGTATCTAAGCTTATATTCCACGATCATGCCAGGTTGATAGGAATACAGATCCATCAGTCCCTTGTTCGCCCCAATATTCAGTTTAGAAACAATCCTCCATCAAGTCTAGTCAACAACAAAAAACAAAACTATACCTGGTTGATCGAAATGCTGGTTCGTTAAATGAATGAGACACAGTGCAAATGAAGGCCGGATGAAAGGCTACTGGGCACTGCTATTGAACCGTCGCTTAGTGTGTAACATCTCGCAGGTGACGTTTGTGTGTGCCCTCACGAGGTGATCGCCGTTGATATTCATCTACACTTTTCAAACAACCTGACCATCGTCACAAGTTCCATGACTTTCCTTCATGTCATGAGAAGATGTATCAGGCTGGTTTGAATTGTTCCGGGTTGTGAAGACACAGTGCTCCATCAATGTTCACGAAGTTATCACGGGGAGTATTTTGAATGGATGTTGTTAAACAACTAAACAGAAATAGTAGTTTTTATCTGTTACTTTCTTTATTAACGAGACACCAATGCAGATCGTTTTCAGGGAGCGGGTCACGGCCAGCGGAGAGCTGTTCAACGATGGGGTTGACCGGTTGTGGGGGGATTCGAACCGGCGACCTTCAAGCTGAAGAGCTATGATGTTGATCTGTTGACTGCATCTGCCGCGATAAAGTCGCCCTTCGTTACTTCTATAGTAAAGTTGGACTGCAGGCTGTCGAAACGGAAAGTAATAGTACTCCAACCGGTAACATTTATACTCAATATTTGGAATTTCAATTTGAATGATCAGCAACCAACCTTCCCTTGTGCTTATTCTCCCTAGTATCACCCACAGCTTCGATATGAAAATTTTGTGAACATTGGTTATTCTTCCCAAATGTGATGAAAATAAGGGAATTTTCCGTGACAGTTGAAACCGCTTTCCAGATCCACTGCCAGAAGAACGAAGCCCGACTGTCAGTGTAATGAAGTCAATCAGGCAATCTACAGTCTCACACTTCCGTGTTGCAGGACAACTCGGTGCGATCGATAGGATAACAATGAGACAGTACACGTATTTCTTTAGTATACTTGTGTGAGTCGTTGACCTTCTCACATGTGATTTCATCTAATTAAACGTGTTTCCTCTTTCCAGAACTGCCAAAGTCCGATATGCTACGATGATAACGAAAAGCCGTTAATCTTGCGTGCACTCCTATGGTCATTTTGCGTGAGGTTCAACTCAGACGGCACTGCTGGTTCAAGTCCGAAAAAATCGTTCCACAAAAAGGGAGGCTTTAATAGCTTTCAACCAGCGGTCTATTTCGTCCCGCATGTCAGGCCGGTCTATAGCGGGCACCCTAAGCATGGCAGAGGTACGGATGAAAAGAGTTTTCTGATGCTTCCTTGTTGGAAAGAAACAAGCACAGGAGATAACGTCTGCAAGACAAGAGTTTCGGTCATTTGCAGACGATATAGTATTGAAAATTATTTGTCAGTTAATGACCCAGCGCTAACCAAATCATTTGGTAAACTTTGAGCATTCGTCAACTTGCTAATGGAGAATTGTTGTGTCATTCGACATAATTTCAGACCTGTTAGGCAGTTTGCTGAACCACCGCCTTCAGTTAGACAACCACGGCCTAAAGTCCTAGATCCACGTTTCGTCACACGAAAACTAATCGATGCGCCAACGTGCCACTGTCAATATGATTGTAAAACAAATTTTCCCCTGACCATCGGTGAACCGTTGGTGCCGATGGGAGCAAGAAGTTCAACAATCTCCCTCCTCGGTCGTATGAATTTCGAAGTCGTTCGCTTACCCAGGCAGGATGCAGTATCCAGTGGCCCAATGGATGGCCAGGTAGATATAAAGTAAATTTCTTGTTTGGTCCTCATTTCGCTGACATACTTTATTTCGAGAGTGTTGCGGTTGGACGCAAACTGGTTGTGGCGAAACTGAGCGCCGTCAATCATGATCCGACAGTTTACTATTCTGCAGCAAAGCGGATTGGTACTTGTTGTTTCAGCATCAAACAAAGTGGAATACCGGTGTACGAAGGTCGAACAGTAATACAACAAGGCAAGAAGACTAAGAGGATTAACTCGTACTGATTCTCTTCAACGACTTCAACCAGTGCTTCGTAGTCACAACCGATAAAATACTTTCCATGCATTCTATCATGCTGGCGCCAGCAGGTAGACACTATCTCGATTTTGGTCCATTGAAAGCTTGCTTCTTTTCTTATGAGACATTTGGACGTCAGTTTGTTGAAAAGAGCTTCACTGTTCAAATACTGGTTGAATCTGACGTTGTCCAGTCCTTATTGGGAAACTTGTAACATGATGCTCGGTGAGATGGCGAATGTTCCACAAAAAGGAAGGTGTAAAGCATAGTACATTAAAATGAGTGCAAGAATAATAGTGAACTTCTATCGGAGAACAGAATGCAAAACAACCTCTAGTACAAAGTGCGCGTGTTATCTGGAAACGGACGATCAATACCTTTTGGGTCGATAAATGGTCATATGTGGCGAGACAGAGCAGACAATTGCAAAGCGCAAACGAGCGTTGGCAAAAAGCGAGCAAAAAGATGGAGACGGTCTGAATGACGGGAAAACAACAACGATAACAACTGGGCAATTTTTTATCAGGCTTCTAAAAGTCCCACGATTTATTGCCTTATATCTAGCGCTGATTGAAAGTGTGGTGCCGATGTTTAGTTTGAAAAAGTTGCTCATTAAATGTTTACAGTTTTTTACTGGCCTTACTGTCGCAAGAAGAAAAGTAAGACAGTTAAGTGTCATTCTTTCTCGTGGGGACTTTGAGGAGAAGGACAGCAGTGACATTGAGATAATTTTCTGACCGAACCACGGTGTATAATCAGCCTTGTAGGGGCTCAAGATGTCTGTGTGGCTTCGAATGGGGATCCATCCGTGGGTGAGTGAAATTTTTAGAATTTATTTTCCCATATCCTTTGGTTTATTATAGAATGATGAGGTTCCTAATAGAAAGGATGCTGGAGGCACCTAGGCTATTAATACTTCGTGGCTGCTTACACCAAATAAAAGGATTTTTCGAGAACGCTAACCGGAACCTTTGACTCAGAAGTCGCACCTACATGACAATGGGGCGATTACCTAGAATACGAGCTCCGGGCAGTAGCGTATTTATCACTATCCATCCTGCTCGGAATAATGGGTATTACGGTCCTACACCACGACGGATGCAATACGGAATTGTTTATGTAATTTTCGGAGGGTGGTGGACAGGTAATGGTAAAAATTCCAGCCGCTGAGCAGGAGAACGATTGGGTCTAACAGGAATCTGTTCACAAAGCAGCTGGGAACTGCTGCGTGAAAGCCCATCTATTTTGATCGATTAGTCTTCCAATCATTTTTTAGGCTGAACTTCTAGTTCAAATTAACCCCAAAACTGGGAGTACCAGGAGAGTGCTTCTGTTTATCGTAAATCACCCTATCATGGAGGCACGCAATTTGTTGGAGCATCTCAAAGTATAGTCTCGTTGTGACTTTGGTTTATTATAGAGACGCTGATGGGGCAATCAGCTGAAGATTATTTATTGGAGGAGTAATCAGCCGCAGGACATTAGCGTTCAAACGTTATGGTGCTGGCCACCTAGTACAGTATACCAGCGGGCATTGTCTGTGTCGCCTCGGTTGTAGGCACCATATGAAAGATCGTCCCTATGAGAACCAAGCTCCTATGACCTTCGGACATTTTTTATCAAACTTTTGAAGGACCCCAAATCGACAAGGGGACAAGAACGGTATCAACCATTGATTGGCTTGATTTACATCCAAATCCCAGTGTGTTTGGGCCAATGGCTTAGGCAAACCTTATTGTAATAAGAATCGAGGCGGCCTTAAATATCGATTGCCACTTTGTCGAGGATGATCATTAGATAAACTTGGTCAACGCACGTATAGTTTACCATGGCGTAAACAAAACAAATTAGCTCAAAATGGTGTGGAGGTGGTCTCGGTTACCCTCGCCCTGTCCATCCAGAACGTCCACAAGTGCATGCAACATCCGGTCCCATTTTACATGGAGTATGTAACAGGTTTTCGGATTTACGTTTTAAGCCTCATAAAAAGACTAAATAATAAATTTCATTAAAGTATTTATGTGACGTTTTATATACTCAAAATATTAGGTGAAGTAGCTTGATCACACCGAACAAGATGACACCTTCAAGCAGCACAACAAAACCCTCATAGGACCTCATTGAGACTGTATCTCGATCCTACTAGGACCACAAATCTTAGGTGAGTTTTACAGTACAATGATACCTATCACCGATCATCTGGTTTCCTGATTTTTCATTGGCGCAGCTGGGAAAATTGCGGATCAATCGGAAACCATAGGCAAACAGGCCCTCCCGTTATTACAGTTATCGGGGTACATGAGTCTTTGGTGGCTGGACATTGCCTCCCAGGAGGCGCAGTTGCAAAGTGACCACACATGGCCACAAAATAGCCACGATTTGTTTTGCCGCACAGCACTCATGCCTGAATTTCGTAGGCGGCACCTCATCAACAGACTTCCACTGTGCAGGTCGTTGTTTGGTCTCAGAGACGAAAGTGTAGATCCACGACGAACCACTACTAACGATAACCGGTATACTAATGAGAAATTCTAATGTTAAAACCAGCAAGAAAGGTGCAGCTCCATTTTACCGGAGCTACTGCCTCCTGATTCTCACTGATCCGATGGGGTGTGCGACGTAATTTAGCCATTCTCAGGTATTTTCAAGTGGAACGGTGCTCATGGATTCTGAGGGAACCCTGCGGGCTTTCTCCAACTGTCCCAAAGTTACCCGCTCATCCTCGTCAACCACTGCACGTACACCAGCAATTTTGTTTCCGGGGCAGGCAACCATAAGTTGACCAGGCAACACTGTCATTCCAAGGCTTACTTGTAACGCAAGAGTTTCACAAATCACTCAAACGCAGCATATAGTTATTAAAGTTGGCTGGACGCCTTGCCGTCTGCTCTAACTACCTTTAAATATACACAAAATCGTTGCTGTCATGGGCACCGATTGCTGTCACAGAATGGATAACGGTATGTCGAGCTGCTTATACTGAGTTCTGTGAGTTGAAATCAGCGAACAGTGCTTTGAGGGAATTACAACTATCATTATTATTTTTTTTATTATTATCAATAATCATAATAATGGCCAGCAGTATAGGCATAATCTGCATATCGTGAATTCGGAAATTTACTGCACACTCCACATTTTCTGCAGTCACCCAAAAACAGGTATGAGGACACATGCGCATACACGAAATTCACCATACTACCACTCGACGCTAGATTCCCTTTAGCAGTCAACAAGACTACCAAAGTCCAGGGACCATTACACGCACTTTTTCTGAGTGTACGGTAAATTTGAACCGAAATTCCACCACGTTCTAATTATCGGGCCCATGCAAGACAGCTGTGGTCAAACCTGTCATATTACTGACAATCAGATGGGTCAAAACGGGTAACAATAAATCCATGTGCTGTCTGGGAGCTGGAAGCACCCTGGCCAGCTGTAATGACGGGTCCGACTGTCGTTATGCAGTTCCCTGCTAATCTACTCTGACAAATCTTGTCGGTTCTTGTCATACGCGTAGAGGGATAATAAAAAATTCATTTCTAACACCCTAGACTTCGGTGCTTTCGATTGCTAACGACGGAGAAACGACCGAGGTTATGACCTCGTACACAGTTCGCCAGGCTCATCTACTATTGTACACAAAGGGGCTTCAGTTGGAACTGTTTTGCAGTTGTGACAATGCGCTGAGAAGACCGACTGAAAAACAGGGAATGACTTCTTTGTAAAATCGCAATTACAAACGTTCATGTTGGAAAACGAATCGAACAGTACCGGAAACTGGGACGTTTATAGGACCGAAGGTGACAGCTGAGGGAAAGTGATTCGATGCAATCTTTTGTTCTTTTGACAGTGATCGCAATTCCAATAATGTCAGCTACACGGCGTTATTGCCTGTTAGTCGGAGCAAAGTGTCCGCTGGATAATCGACCTGGCTGTCGTTTGAACGCATTGTTTTGCTCGGCTATCTTAGTATGCGTGAAGGTGAGTAGAAGTCAGGTAGAAATGACCTCGTGAGAATATCACAGGGTAGCCTAAATCGTCCTCATCCAACAGGACGTAAGGATGTCAGAAGTAGGATTTTTTACATACATTTTGTGAGCTAGTATATTTACTAAAGCATTTAGAATCCTTACCGAAAAGCGTCATGATTTGAGCGAAGTAGTTTGATTTGAACCCATAAGTTCTTGCACAAATGAATAAAGGTTGTAGACTGTAACGTTATTCTGCATATCTCTCTAGTCTAGTCTGAAGACAGCTATACCCGTCCCACAATGTCTCGGAATTGTGTCAAAACTATTGGGAAATTTCATTCAGCCGATTTGTTGAAGATCGCTTTCGCATAGGTCTGAAACGTGATCCATATCACATGGGCACCCTTATGTGTACATACAGTCAGAAGCACTGATTATCAGTGCGTCATTCTGAAATCCGTGAGCAGTTTGCTCTTGCGATATCTCATGAAAGACGGGCATGTTCCTACCCGATTCCGAATTTTGATGCAACTCTGAGTTAATCTCGGAAATGGTATAGCTTTAGATAACTAACTTGATCGAGGAAATATTGCCATAACATTTATTTTGACTGTCTAATACTCTGAGCGTGGCTTTCGCTTCGAATAGCCCCCAGGTTTTCCTATCTTTCAGTAACCTCAGGTTATGATTTCTCGGCTTAGAGTCAAAGGGGCGCTTTGTTGAACAATGCACGCGGCAAAAGAACACACGCACACAACTCGCGTGAATTTTGGGACTCAGCTACGTGATCTAGTAGTACAGGGTGTTTTGCTAACAGTTGTGTTCGGCCAAGGCGGATAGGTTTATTACAACCTAAATTGTTGAGGCCTGCGGAGGTGTAAATATTCAATTAAAATCATTTAGACTGTTTTCCTTCCGGCTGAATGGGGTTCTGGGTGAAAATGCCGTGGTCGTTATTCTAAGAACAATTTTTTTCTCCCATCGTTTGAGGATTGATTTGTTTCGCTTGCCCGTACAGGCGGCACATGGGTCACTGAACCTCAAAAGGCATGTAACAATACTAAATTTTGATTTGTTGAATAGCGTGCAGTATGCCGTCCTACAGACGGCACATCTTGAAGACAATAAGACCTTACTTGAACCTGTAGGTGGATTCTATACTGATGTTTACTTAAAAATAACCCGGTGAGTTATCTTTCCATCCGCACGTGAAACATACTACTTACAACAAAAAGGTACACTTAACTTTAGAAAACACAAGCTTATGGTAATAAATGTCATTATCCACTTGGTCAAGGTTGCGAAACTGTTATCGACTTTTGGGGTGAACTGTTCGAAACAAAACCAACGATTTACCAACTGACACAAAAGATCGAAGAAGCTATCAACGTTCACGCCTTACTTATAGTTAATGGCATAGTGGAAATATCACTTCGGAGCTTGGGAGTTGAGTTTTAAATTTGGGTCAAGAGCCAGTTTCAGATGGTCCGATGACAGTCAGCGTAGTGAATGACGTACCACTCGCCTAGCGCAGAGAATCTCATTCGATTGACTTGATGTGCGTATACTTCTAGCGAGGGCACATCGTACGTTTGCAAACCAGTGTATGGTCCATCTGCGTAATTCCCATTTCACGAGAATAGCCAACACATGTTGACCGGATAGTGTCCCAAGAAAATCTGGCGTTCAGAGCGGGCAAAATGGCACGTGATAGCACGTGTCAGAGGAATGCAATCGATCAATCGATCACACTATGAAACACGCCAATCTCAGAGAGATCTGGCCTCATATCATTGGCCCAACGGGTAGTGCCGAGAGAGATGCAGACAGGCCGGATTGTAAGGCTACCGGGAAAGGGACGAATCACTAACGTAATGATTTGGCCTGGGAACAAGCCTCATATTACGAGCTGCGGTCTGAAGCTAGTGGATTGTCTGTTGATTTGGTCTCTTCATGCGTGCATACTTACGCGTGTTTGTGTGTACCTGTGTCGGTAAAACGACGGCGTAACAGTGGATCGATTTGGCTTTTTGGACTCCCGGGCTGTGGGAAATGGATGAAGTTTAAATTAAGCGGAAACGTCACTTTCTGATTCGTCTGTTTTGGGGCCAATCACAAACGGCCAGTAGACAATGGGACATTGCTCACTTCTACGCGTCGCGGCTTTGTACTGATCCCGGCAATACTCAAGATATCCAGCCCCCTAGCGACAGATGCCCGATACCGAGCAACGATAAATTAGATATGCTGCAGTCTTCCTCTGCACCGTCGTCGATCAGGGTACTGTTCACGGGGCGAGTCGACTTTGTATGGGATTTAAAACGGAAATCTACCGCCAGATAAAAGCACTTCAGCCATCCGAATTAGTCCCAGACAAAATAAGAATGTCTTGCGAAACCCCGCCAGTTTTTTCCCGAGTCAAGAGCGCGAACCTTATCCACCCGTCCCCGGGGAGAAAGTGTGGTTTCCCAACCTGCTGGTTCACACGAAAGTTACTTTCCAAACTAGCGAATGTCGCAAAATGAGGAGACATCTTTTTCGCATGAGATTTTGGCCCTGATCGTAATTCAGCCAGATCGAATCTAAAGAATAGGCCGCCCGTGGAAGATTATTCGGAAAGTGTCCAATATGTCCATCTGAAATCGACCGATTTCGCTGAATGTTCTCGGTGAATCTACTTATCCTTGCGACGGGGTGGAAGACTATTCTGCAATCGGTCATGGTGCCCCAAAGAAAGATGATGGATGATAAAAGTGTGGCTTCAAATTTCTAGGTTACAGCAATCTGAGTCCCCTTAAATCCCTGAACATGGAGAACGGAAGTGGACTGTTCACCGAACTGTTAACGACATGAAGCCGAAATTCGAGCTTGCCGATCTAGTCGGCGAACTTAGCAACGGTTCGCGACATAAATAGTACAGGTTCCTTGGAGGTACAATCTTAACCTTTGGTTACTCACAATCGCATCTTTCGAATAGATCTCCAACAGTATCAATGAATTAAATGGAACAGTGAGCTTGTTCAGGTTTTTCCCATTGCATAATTCCCTGAATATCGTAGTGGCAGTGTCATCAACTGTACTGAAACGTGGCGGGACCATATACGGCCCGCAGTTTTTCAGATAGCATACCCAAGAGGGACCACATGCGGTCTCAGGTAAAATTTTCCGTCAAATCCTAACCCCGCCTCATAACGAATGAAGAAGTCAAGGGACCAATCGATCACGTGATGTCTACGATTGGTTTGTATGCTCATCACCTGTACTGTGATCTCGCAAAGTCCCATTCTCATATTTCCGTGCGATAAGCATTTCGTTCCCTACCCTCCGGAATCAGCATCAGAAGGAACCCCACTGTCCTTTAGCACACATCCCGATAAATCGGGACTGTGTCTCACCCGACTTCTTGACCAACATGTCATAAATGCTCAAATCATTCATCGAACGAGCTTTTCTTCCTTGCATCTTGTTTTGCAAGTTAATAAGTGGAATACTTTATTATTTTATAAAGGCAAAAGTCTGCACAGTACAATACAATATAATAAAGTGCAACACAATATGCAGCAATGAAATACAACTACTGTCCTAAAAGGTCTCAGTCGCTATTGAATCAAAAAGAATAGACGAAAACAGTATTTAATGTTAGTGGAACAAAGTGAATGTTTACTAAGTCGGCAGTTCTCACGAGTCTATCACTGGAACATGGCCTCTTTAATTACCGTCTAAAGGTCTAAAAATGAACCAGTATCGGTCACCTTTGAGAAGTTCACAATTACAATAATGCTGTCGGTGGTAGTAAACATCTGTTGTCGAAATGAGACATCAATGTTCTGACTTGTAATTAAATTTCGCGCCAAACATGTAGGTCCAGAATGAACGAAAATCACTCAATGGAGCCCGGTAATGCGTTTTAAGTTGATTCGTTTTTCACAGTGGGTTTGCCTACGAGCATTGCAACCGCAACATTCGAGCGTATTCTCCGGAGGCTGGTTCCCGAACGGTCACCCCGTCGACTTCTCACTCACGGTAGCAGGTTCATCACGGATAGAGCATTGGGGGGGGGGGCGCATCAATGCCCGCTTAATGAGTATAGTAAAACCTTCAAATAACTATACCAGGAGCAGGATTATGTCTGTCACCATTCTAAAGAACGACTTTCTTTTTGTGCTAGGTCTGATGTCTCTTTTCTCAGCATGTGCTATCTGCTTTGTCACACCATAACAAGATAAGCACACATGACCACTAAACGTTCCGGCCCCATTTTAACATATATATATATATTTATATATAAAGATAAAAGGCAACAGTATCGCCCTTCGTATTTGTGCACAACACTTTCGTTTACGTTTCAGTATCTTGGAGACGGGGATGAAAATTACTTGGCAAACTAACAAGGTTTTGTTTGTCCCTCAGAAAAGTGCTTGTCTGATGATGTGTTCTGTGGATTTGTGTGCTCCGCGGTTTCTCCTCGTTGGTGAGGGACAAAGCACCGTTTCCTCCACTCAGGTATCATAAGGCTCAATTTCGTCAGTCTTTTCTAGGTCACTGAATACATCCAGTCTGAGATAAGCTCAAAAGGCAAATCAAGTTGGATAGTGCATTCGAAGAAAAAACTGACAAGAAAACATTTTGTCTTTTTATCCTTTATGCAGCACTGTTTTATTTTTTCTTATGATAGAGTTCCCCAGATGTACGTGTTTCGTAAGGGTTAGCATGGTTCACGACTGTTGGGATTCTTGTTGGCCGACTAATAAAGAGAGCGACAGTAGTTCAACGACGCCCGATGGCCAGTGTTCCAAATAGTGATAGGCATGCCATGAATTCATGAGAGGATACTAAGAGCCTGGTATTATTATTATTAATAGTCCAAACCCGATTACAGTATCCGTATCCAAAAGCTAGTACCACGGGCTGGGTTCGAAATGATTACTCGGCCGAGGCTCCGAAAGCTGAGCAATTGCAACAACTGCAGTTGTTTTGTAGTAGATAAACAGACGACTTGCACGAATTTTAAAGAAGGCTTTGCCGGCCATTTTGTTTATCGCTCTTTACTTGATGGTAAGAATAACTCAGGCGTACAAAAACCCAATTAGAAATGATTTTCGTGATCCATACCTTCATATTGCCATGCTTATGCTGAATAAATTTTGTCATTTTGGACACGAACAGAAACAAATCATAGGCAGCTCAGTAAGATGACAAATATTATAAAAAATCAAATGTCTCAGAAAACAAAGGCATCATTACTTTAGTTTCGTCAACCTATTCATTGTCAAAGAATGCCAGTGAATCACGTACCAATATACATCTTCACATATCGATATTAGATGACGAGACCCGTCTGATGTATGGTGGAAATGTTTCATAGTTGTCTCGTCGCACATGATCCGTTGTATTTTTACGTTTTTCATTCGTCTTGTGTGGTGACGTGGTGGAATTTACATGTGAAGGCCCGATTTCCACTGATTACTTTCCCATACACGGCTTTTTTGGGTTGCAGTATCCGTTATAAAATATTGCTCTTACTGCTACGGTGACTACTACTCCTACTACTGTTCTTCTTCTTTTTCTTCTTCTTCTTACTGGTATTGCTGGTTTAATTTTTTATATATTTTGGCTGAGAATGTTTCTTTTTTCTTGGGGTGCTAAAGTGTTGTACCACAATTCTAGTCCGGTATTCTCACCCTTGTTGGGCCGCTTAATTCTCAAAATTTGACCAACAATTATTGCACTGATGAATTTCTCTGACAGACTGGGAATGAGTGATATAGGGTGAAGTTGAATTATGGAATGAGTAGCTTCTTAGTGAATGTTGAACAATGCGAAACAACAACTGGTATGTACGCATGGAATGTGTTTAACATCAATATTGTAAACGCTAAGATGGTGCTCAAAAAAGACGAACTTCTATCTCCGTAAGGAAGACTCGAAAAAATGAAAAGAAACTGATTGATGAACCCCTAATTCTTAGAATTTCTGGGTGGAACGCAGTATATGTTCAGGATTGGCGATGTACACCCTGTAATTCCAGTGACAATAATTTCAGTGGGCGCAAACTTTCGATAGTAAGAAAAACAAACAAACAAGGGCAAGTGATAACACGCGACCGGAGTCAACGATACAATTGGAAACCTTTCTACTGATTGAAAATGAACGTGAAGTGTGTTACTGAATGGGTGGCTTGAGTGCGGCTGAAATTTTTTCGGATTTGCAAATGCAAGTTCTTACAAGCAGATGTGGACATCTTGACAGATAGTTTCATCATGGCCAGTTTTACCAAATTCGTGACAGAGTACTTTGGAAATAGAATAAATCAACAGAGGCATCTTCCACAGAAAGTGACAGGTCTAAGGAGCATTCTTGATCTGAGTCCATCAGATCGATAATTGTTTCATTGAGAATCAATACTAACCAAGTATTTTGGTCGATCTTTGGGCAAACCAGAAAGGCAGTTACATCAAAAAATGTTTGGTGTGCGCCTAGTCACACACCGGAATTTCTTCCCAACTTGAAAACAATGACCAGTCGGATTAGGGAGTGACGGAAACGTCTGCTGAATGTCAACACGATTGGTCCTGACAATGAGAGGTAGGGGAGGACCACGAATTCTTCTTCCATTCGATCACCGGATACACAGATTGCCACTATGGCTCGTAGTTAGAAGAATAATTTTAAGAATATTACGGAATTCTTTGTGTTTCAACTAATGGGATTTTTCCTGCCTCTCACCTTTGGAACTAACCAATTCAGTAAACTGGGATACAAAATTCGTAACTCCTTCGTATTTCACTGTTTGAAGTTACCATGAGAGTGAAGGAATCTTTATGATAGATTTCCCTAAAGAAGTTAGAAATTTTCTGTTAGGGAATACACTATATTTAGAATCTTTCAAAAAGACAACTGCTTTGTATGCCAGTCTAGATAAATTAATAAATTCTAGAGAGCAAAACTGTATATCGATAAATCAATTCAGCGACGCTGGTTGTGTTATCCTATTATGGCTAATTAGATAAGTCTGCCGAATGAATGTGTTAGGCTGACCCAAGCAGAAGTGAACAACGAATCAATTACATGTATTAAACATGGAAGCAGTAGTAGGTACTTGTGAATTGTGAACCTTAAAGGTGGATAGTTAAAATCGTAAAACGTACACATCAAAATCGAATACCCTCTTTTACTACTGACATTGTTGTCTACATCTAAAATCTGAACACAACTCTATTTCACTCCTGCACACAGCCAGAAGTAGGGTATTCCAAGGAAAGTAGAGTTAGCGTAGATGGGACCACTACATGATTAAATGATTGCCTTAACACAGCAAACTGAAAGGGTAACAGTCTAGACAAACCAACCGCACACAAAACAACAGGCGTTTTGGGGGCAGGAGGCCACGGTATTGTCCCATGTTTGGTTTGCACCGTAACGGGTGAGGGTTTGGTTACTGAGACAACGACAGAAGTGAGGTTGTCCAGTAAGGTATTCGGCGGCGATCGGCAGTCAGATCACAAAGTCGTAAGCCTCCATACCAACCTGTCAAAAGGTAAGCCAAAGGATCAGGGCTTAGCTGTTGGAAAACCAAAGCAAAAGGGCCAGGCGGGGCAAAACAAAGAGAGGCTATCTGTGTGCATGTGCACGTGTGTGTGTGTGCGTGTGTGTGCACGCTCGCACCAATCGATTTGGAAGTCGATGCGACGTCATCGTGCATTCTGCCACGCAGAGCTCTGGTCGGTGATCTTGAACTTGTGTGGTTTGGTGATTCTTCTGTCGGCTACTGTTCTCTCGTTCCTTGTAATTTGTCAAATCCACACTTTATCCCTAGTGTGAAGACCCGATCTGATTACGGCGATGCGTCGACGCATTCTACGGGTTTCTCCTTCTTACATTGTATGTTTCCTCCCGTGATTGTGTAATTGAAAAAAAAACTCATTCAGCTTCCAGTAACAATATCTACAATCCTTTAAGTTAGTTGTCTTAACTTATCGACAACTGAGCGAATTTGACAAAGTGGACAGGAGTCAATTGTGAGTTGCTGATTCGAAAGCCACCGACTGCTCCCACAATCGAACCAGAGAAATTGACGTTTGATTTGAAATGCTTAACCGACAGGTTTTTAAACTCCCAGAGAAGTTATTTTGACGAAAATATTGAACTTGTCGTCAGTGCACCGACCAACGAGCCAGTCATGTAAAAGAGGATCTACAAGCCGTTAAAAACTCAGCCGGCTAGACTAATGGCTAAAATTTTCTACTCACCATCGTTAACAACAGGTGAGCATCTCAGTTCCAGCATGAGGAGTACGCACTACTAATGGTTCCCAACACAGACGGAACAGCTACGTGGCTTCATGTTTTACAATGACAAATTAGATGCCAGTAATGCGTGAACAATAGTTTGCTGATGATAAACTTAGGTGGTATGTTTAATTGCCTTGGTGCATTGTCTTTCCTGATTGATTATTAGTCTACTAAGTCGCCAATTGTAAAGCTACATTAGGCAACTTATCCTTCTACTCTATCATTCTATCATTACCAGGGCTTCCGCGTATGCCCACCATTATCTCGGTCCTAATCAGATGAAGTTGATGTATCGTACAGTTCATCGTAGTCGTTCTGATATGACCAAAGCGGCTCGCCGCAAGTTGGTGGTGAAACAGTCAATGCTTTAAAAATTTGCTGACAAGTGGGACTAGTTTTAAAACACAAAATAGATGTCATTTTTCTGTTCCACATCTCGTATCCCAGTTCACCTGCAGTTGTGATGACACCTACTTTGGCCGAACAGACTCAAGACTCTCACAACGTATGTCAGCACATAATCCCAAATGGTGAATCGAATCGATGTCACAAGGCGCAACGGACGGTTATTCTGACTGTGACTCCGGGTCATCAACGAAGAAGCATCTGGTTACAACCAAACACAATTGACCCCTTTTCATATTTTAATCCTTGTGTTGCGCAATAGTCTATTATGTTTTGGAGGCAATATCAATCGTTTTCCGTGCATGATTTGATCCCTATCCCTGTGCATTGTTGTTCGTAACTGAATATTGTATCATATAATTATTAGATTTATTCACTTAAGCGATTGGGAAGAACAACACGAAATGTTAACATCCTTCAATACTGGTCT
>LUCM01011154.1:12106-72858 GCA_008360955.1 Fasciolopsis buskii | reverse complement strand
CGGACCTTCATTTCATGACGTATGTTATAAGTAACTTCAGTATATGTGCTTTCTAACCACGTGGGCTGCTTTGAAATTCCTCAGAATCATGTAAAACTCTTGGGAAATGTTATTAAATTGACTTATCGGTACCTCTTTTGCATAGGTCTGGAGCGTGATCCATTCTGCATGGAATTTGCCTGCGCACCTTAAGAATTGCTCTATCGTATGCGAGCAGACGTACTCTTGAGAAGGGTTGTGAAAGACATGGAAGTTTTTACTTAATTCCGAAGAGTTCTGACGTGATTCGGAACAATTTCGACATAATTCCGAAATAAAACTGAAAATGATGCAGACACTTTTGGTACGATGCCTGGCCCACAGCCCTCCCATCCATAAACATCACACGTAAAAAAGGAATTCATGTTAGGACCAAATGACGTAAGGAGTGTATCGAAAACTCGATGCACCATGTACCGGTTTTTATTGTGAATGATAGAATGTCTTTCTCAAGACTAGTTTTATGTGACTACCAACGGTAGTCGAAAACTTGGCGTAGTCCATCTACCAACAATGCTGTGCCAACACTATATCTTCCACAATAAGAATTCATGTTAGCTTTGTTGTCGTTGTTACTTATGAGTAGGCAATTCATGTTGAAAAAATACTGCCAACATTCTGACGACTGTCACGTTCTGCCACCCTCCACCAAAGATAACTTATTGCCAATTTTTTAACACCGAATTTGTTGAATACTCATCCGTTTCAAACGCTTGATATTACTTCTAGGGTTTTCTGTACTGTTGCTGCCTACTGGGAAATATCGAGAGCCCAATTTTAAGACCGCGGTAAAGAGGATGATGTTCGATGGTCAGTTTAATTTCACTGGAACAGAGATGCCCTAATGGAAACAATAGACCACGCGAAACATCATTTGCCTGGTTTACGCCAACGTTCACTGGCATATGCGAATGCGCCTGCGCATGCATCCTTTGTGAACTGAAGTACAGCCCAGCTCTACCACACCGATATGATTATTTGCTTTATTCCTTGATCAGTTGTCATAATCTTTCGTTAGGACTGAATGACCCCCAAAAGTGGCCCAGTTTAATCTTCAAATCGACTGTCAGCTTGCAAACACTAAAAGACATGAAAGTTAGATTTGTAATGCATGTAAAATGCTTTTCCCGTTCCATTAATCTCGTGGTTCTTGCTGAATTCGCTCCTAATCCATTTAAATCACCGCAAAGACCCGATAACCAATTAGAGCATTGGAAATCATGATTGGAAAAATCGACTCGAATGATGCATCAAATCTCGTCGCAGTTAATCAGAAATTTTAATGACAGGAAGTTTGCTTGAAAAATTAGATGACTGCGAAAACCAACGGGGGATGGACTGTACACTCCTGACAAATTTGGAGTGCATGGTGGACTTGGCCAAGCAACTGAACTGGACGGCTATCCATGAAACTTCGAAATAACCTGGTAAAATTAGGATAAGACTTCCGGTTTCCATGTGATAAGTCATAACTGGTGTACATTCTACTGTGAGTACATAAAATGAAAAATTAGTATCTTTAAATAAGATAGACAGAAGAGGGGAAATCAGGAACATAAAATCATCCCATGTGATTTTCGGTGACAGCCTTTAATTGATTGCCATACTTTTTCAGAGGGACCAGGAAACATGAGGTGTTGTCGTCCTAGATAACTAAAACAAAAATTTTGAAGTGACTCCTCCCTTTCCTTGCAAAATTTCTTTCACGTTCAAAAAGAGTATAACTAATAGCTAGACGGTTCTGTCGAACAAATATATCGCTTTCTACGCAGTTGTGATAGATGACATCGTATCTAGTTACTTCTACATTTTAGAATCGATGCTTTGCCAAGGGAACTAGTAATGTATCAGGACACTTGCCGTGTTGGACAAGTCAAAAGTCACACTGCAGGTGATGAGTCGTCAAGTGCAACTCTTACGGTTGCAAGTGTCAGCTACCGCTCAAACATACGGACAACCAAATGCTACGACTACCACCGTGACAACAGCAACAACAACAACAGTGGCAGCAGCGGTGGCGGAGTTAATGCACAACAAATCTGGAACAAGAATCGTTGAGCGCTGACTTGACCTCCAAAGCGGACACAGTACAACTTCTCTCACAAACTGATTTGATCTGTCTCACGCCACACGTCACTTTGCTTTGGCTAGAGGTTGGTTCAGCTAATTCTTTGTGGTAACGAGTGCAAACACTCATGAACGGACACATCGTACATCCGTGGTATATGGTAGCAAGTTCAAAAAACTTGGATGAAAAGGATATTCAAGTATACTCAGCTAAATCGTATTCGTCGCAAACAGACCCGGATGAGACTGCTACAATCTGAGTAAACAATACGAAGTCTTTTCCGTTGAGATCGTCAGCTGCATGACTTAACGTGCGTTATTTCTGTGCGAAGTATTTTCTGGAGGGGTGCTCTCTCCCTAGCACACACACATACGCACACACACACACACACACAAACCTAAACTCGCAGACTCTTACAAGCATCCAAACCTGGTTAGCAAATCGGCGTACATATTTCTGGTGAGTCACGCCAATGTCCAGATTGAGACCTGTGTCATTTTCAACAGTTGATCGATAAAATCGACGGTTTGGAACTGAAATCTGACCTACCACAACAGGTGTTAGCGGGTAGGTGGAGTGAGAAATGTATGTGTATCGGGTCATAGAAAGGATTCCGTTGTCGGTTGACTTACACCTAAATTACTGGGGTCACATTTCGCCGTCTATTCCAGTCCACTTCCCAGGATCATGACAGCTGGTTCTTCCCTGACAGTGTGTCGAACTATCATAGCTTTAGGTTCTCTTCCATTGCATACAACCCGGATTATACTTTGTAAAATGTGTAAGGGTAAATGTGTAAACCCCACAAAGTAAATGTACCGCGTAGGAACTGAGTTCGGACTGTGCATTGAAGACTCAATGTGCCATGTGCGTTTGGTCCAGTGTAAACATTTTCATTATCAAAAAACGGGGCTCTCGGTCCAGAGCATAGATTTTCCGCCTAATTTTCCATTACCTTGAGTAGCCTTTCTCGGGATAAGTTAGCTTTCAACTCGGATTAATTTGACTGTTAAATCTCTCCTGAGGAACCATGTACTGTATTGTATTGTAATGTATCACTTTTTATTGTAATGTATTGTTTGATAACCTTCTTTAAGTTAAGAAACTTCCACTCAAGTCAACAGTAAAGCAATTTAATGTGTATGATGAAACGTTAGCAAGTGTCGGCGTGGAAACAGTTGACCAGGCAGATAAGGTAGTGACGTTTGCACGTGAAAGTTGTGGGTCCGAATCTTCCCACTACCGATCAACTTCCCCACTTGGCAGCCCTCTGTTGGTGGCGGCGCCCTTCCTAAGAAATGATGTAGCGTTATTTCATTAATAAAGGAAGTGAAAGATAAAATAAAGGTGGTTCACACACACACACGTGCACGCAAAACACTGGAACATCTACTGGCTCTAAACCCCAAATCATTCGTTTGTAATACCTGTCCCGAGGAAGATAAACCGGGGTAAAAATTATACTGCCAACCCAAAACACCAAGCTACGATGGCAAAAGATTTTCACATTCGCTAAAGTAAATTTATGCTCTCAAACAATTAGTGAGTACAGTGTAGAAAAACAAGTCCAGAGTAGTGGGTATGGGTAATGTACACTTATTCAAATGTTGTATGAGCCTAACAACAAGGGAAAACGACCAGGGTAAATTAATTAACGTGCGAGTAATGGTGAAACTCGTAACGCATTTTTCAGTGCGTACGTGAAGCTTTTAGTAAGAACGTGTAAACAAACTGATCAGTTCTTGCACGACATCTTGGTCAGGGTAAATTAAAATCATTAATTCTTTGAGCTGTGGTGAAGTGGCGGCGGTGCGTTAGGAACATACCGTGAATGAATGACTAGAACGCAGTGATGCGGATATCAAATTAAATTCTTTTACCATCAAGCCAATAAACATGACAGTAAAGTTAGATATTCGATGAGGTAGGACATACGAGAGTATAGAGTGTGCTCATAAGATCCGAATGTTTTAAAATCACACGACCGATGATACGGAAACGAAACACCGTTACACTTTTGAAACTATCTCAGCCGCAAAGCTAGGACTGGCTTCACAAATCCATATGAAATGGCAATTTAAACGTTTTACTGAGGTACGTGTCGTGAACACTACCAAGTTCAGGACGAGATGCGAACCCTAGTTCTGATGGTTTGGGACATTTTTTCAGTAGACTTGAACTACTCACGTCCAGTTGCACACAAATTTATTGAACAAACTGCAAAACCTTGGGTATGGTAGGTGAGTACGAACTGGACGACGGAACTGGAAACAGAAATAAAATCACCTGAATTTCCCTAAAACTTGGCCTACCTTTCTGGAACAGGTGTGGATACAAACTGGCCTCACATCAAATTGCTTGACAATGCGACAGGTAGTGGATCATCCCGGCTAGATTTTGCTCCAAATTTATGTGAATTTGTCTAGCTAAATGTGAACTGTTTGGAAAGTGCTGATTTTTTCATTAGCGCGCTTTTCAATAAGGGTCCATGTATCACCGAAACCGGATTCGAACTCTAGGCGTGACTCGCAGTTTTCGTGAACCGAACAATGAAATGATCATTTTGAACAGATCCGCCCAAGCGACCAATCAGATGGCCTTTTTCCCATAACCTGGCGGAATTTCGCGAGACTGATAACATTACTCATGTCTGATCAGCCACAGGTTCGGCAGTAGACATGCTTGGTTTCAACCGATCTAATGGACATCGACGGAATGATAGTCGAAGTTTACCACCATATGCAATTGGTTTCTTGAATAGAGCGCTATTTCAATAACGTTCCTGTGTGAGGAATTCATCCAGTGATTAATCTGCGGCTGGTAATGAAAATCGATTAAAGGATTTCCTTCTTTTGGTAGCTCTTGTCTACATTTAGGGGGCTTTCGGATTCCATTTAGCAGCTCGGATCTGGCGGTTGTCCCAAAAGTGGCTAGCATACCAGGAAAATGCTTATACCGGCTTTGCACAGTGCCTATTTGAGAAGAACAAACATGTTCCCCTGGAAAGCCGGCAAGTAGACCGGCCTGAACTGATCGCCGTGTGCGCTTTTGGAGAATCGATAAAAACACTTCATCCGATGGCTGATCACTCTTGAGGCAACATGTACAGCGGAATAGACGTGTATTTAAGGAAAAGCCAGTCCATTATGCGATGGATACATAATTGGCCATCTCGTAAAATCCAAGCTAACTGCAGGGTCCTTAAGGAGGGTTGACAGTTTCTACTTGCGTGGATCTGAGAGCGAGCTTCAAAATCAGAAAAATAACTCTCACAGATATGAACCATGTAAGTGAGAGAAGAGTTTTGCGTGGGATTTATTGTTCAGACTACAAAGCCAACGTCAGAACAGGTATCTTCTGTCAAAGACGGCCATTGTTCAATTTGGTATGCTACCGGCGGTGGTCAGGCTGATAAGGTTACGGCTTTTGGACGTGGACGTCGCGGCTTCGAGTCCTCTGGCGGGCGGCCAACTTCACCAATTGGCAGCCTCTGATGGCCACGACCCTCTGTGCGAAAATGTTGTACACCGTTACTTTATTAATAAGGGAAATAAATGATAAAAAATTCATCACTGCAAGCAATTCTTCGTCAGGAATGTTGACTGAAAGGTCACCAGCGATCAGTGGTGATCAAAGACAAACTGTTTAAAAGCAGTAGGGACACTCAAAAGGGGGAGTGTGCTCAGTAATCGAAAAATTCAGGATAACGGGAGATTAACCAAGTGAATGAAACACTGAACAATCGTACTATTGAAAGTGGACTGGTGGAACTGTTCCCAATCAGTGTGAAATTTCGGTTTTATCTGAAATTCCCCATGGAAAGCCAACTATTTACATAGTCGTCACACACTGGCAGCTCGGAAGATTTTCCAACGCTAATAAAAAATGATAATTTGAAAATATCGTTATTTGATAAAGAAATAAAAAATTCACGAAACAAATTCTTTCCCCGAAATGTGTAAACAAGAGGCCCGACACTATTTCGGTCCAATTCGTTTCTTTCCTCTACCATGACTGAATTTTTCAGCTCAGAAACTACTGATTCTGAGACTGTTAGTCCCTTCATGAAATAATTCACCATGTGATATCATCGCTCAACTCACCATCAAGAAACCATGGAAGCAATGCACAGCTGTTTCGTCCTTGTTAGGAATCATCAGCAGTGCATGTCCATCACGCCTGAACCGAGATGCGAACCTGTGACGAACGATTTTGAGTCGAACGCCTTAGTCATTACACCACCGGGAAGGCTCTGAACGGCTCGTTGAAATTCACCACATGATGTTGCACCTATCCTTTATCGACTCCCAATTTTCGTTGGTGGAATCTATCCCTCTGACAATCGCGTCAGAGTCTAGTCAAGAGCTGAGAGGTCTTAGGTTGGTTGGACGGCCGAAATTCAACTTCCGACAAAAAACTGTTAGCGCGATATACTCAAGGTCACAGTCCTGGATTGTAATTTTCATAGTTGAAAAGAGAAGTAAGAGATTGGGTGTTACACAAAATTATTCACCTTGGAATGTCAACACTGAAGTCACCGTTAATAAACCATGGAAGTAATGTGCAACTGTTTTGTCTCTGTTAGGGACTACCAGCAGTGCCTATGCAAGGCCGCCGAACCAGTGACGCAGACACATGGCGAACAACCATCTAGCTTTATGGCCAAAGCGTTTGACCCAAAGCTTTTCGCCTCGCGTTCTCGCCACACTTCGGGTGTGATTTATATGCTATGTTGAAGACTTCCAACAAGGAAGGAACAACTGTATGATGCTGTAATGGTTTCTTAGTGGTAAATTGGGATTCATACTCCGCGGTAAGTAACGTCCAGGACGTCAAGCTTGACACGACCTTATGGCCTTCACATTCTTATGTTACTGCCGAGGCTAATATTAACCGACTAATCGTGTTAACTGACTCACGATAAGACGCGAGTGTCATTTCGTACCCAATTCTGATTGTAAGATTTTGCAGTTACATTCAATCAATAAATGAGTACCACTGCTGCTGGTGTTGAAGCTGAAAGCTGGGAGCTAGAATAAAAATTGTGTCATTGTCGATTTATGGCCATGGCCTTTGCTATCGTCAGCTGCTGGAAGTCGGTTGTGCTTGCACAACCCTCTGCCGGTGTTACTCGTCCACAGCGCTCCTTTTGTGGTCCTTCCACCTATACTTGGAACTATGCATCCAGAACATCTACTCAGTTGGAAAAAAGGTCCTTGGTAAATGGTAACAGGCACTAGTATGCATGGAGAGGACACTCATACCAGCTGATAGGTCACTGCCGCTGAGAACGACGTCACTTGCATTTCTCACAAACACGATTTCGGCGGCTTAGTACTTCTGGACGATCTCAACAACCTAGCTCTGTATCTATCTGCCGAGTATATGAATAAGATGAAGGTGTTTTTAGATAAAATGGGCTTTTTCCAGGCGTCGATGGGTAAATTTAGTTTAATGTCACAAGCCTAAATAGTACCTCAATACGGTCGAGTGTTTTGCTGCGATGACATGCAACGTGTCTTCTGTGACGTCTAGTTGAGGCTTGTAACATTGAATAATAGAGGAGACGGCGACAGAAATGGCGCAAAACAATCCCGGATACAGTCAACAGGACCTTCCTGCAAGTACAGTTTTCTTCCTACTCAGTTCCTAAAACGCTTTGGTCATTTGAGCATGTGATGTAACAAATATCTGTCCTATGAATATCACGTGAAAAAACTGGCTTAACGGGCTCAATAAGAAGTGAAGACGGAATATCCTGAAGCATTGTCAGTCATCTGCGCGCGCAAACTATTCTGAATTCGGCAAATCAGTGTCTCTTTTTACAGGATCAGGAAGGCATTCTGCAGTGACATTGATATTCAAAACATCTATGCACACTGGGACCGACTGTAATAGAGCACGAACTTGAATCACGAGCGTACAGTAAAATAGTTCCAACCTAGCCAAACGAGAACAACAGGAGGAACACAGCAACTGGGAATCAAGTCCGGGATCATTTACACGTCATTCCAAAGTCATTTCCAAAGGTGCCCTTTGACTGGCTGCGCCCCAATTCGGTGTCATCCTTATTTCGTAGTATTATTGTCAAATAGTTGGTTCGATTATGTTCTCCGTTCGTCGCTACAGCTGCTCAGAATTACTTTTTTTCAAAGACCGTATCCGTTTCTCACCATATACCGGGATCCCGTACTGCTGCACTTCAACGATCTTCTAATAGATCTAAAAGAGACACTCGTGCTGGCTGGCAGACAGCTGTTAAGTGCACCTCTCCAGCCAAGATGTCCATTCCGGCATTGTTGAGTACCAACATTCATCTATAGGTTAAATAGACGGAAACATCACTGACAGAATACCTTTGAGCCAGTGTTGACCGAAGCGCGTTAGTCCTCATTTGATTGGAAACTTGTAGCTGCAAGGGACTGTGGAGCTATATATAGTTCTGTGGCATATGATTTTTACGTGGACTCACCAACCGTACACCTTCTAGCAAATCTTAGATTAATGAACAAATAAATGATGCATCTTACAGTAAACACCCGCAGATGTTCTCACAGTTTTCAGACCGAAGTGAATGTGATCTAAATGAGCCAGCCGGATGACAGTGCCGATTAGTTTTGACACAACTGTCCATTAATGTCAGATGTCATTTAGACCATCTAAAGAAGTCAAAATGATGCGGGCAGAACTACGAAAGCATACCACATATCACAGAAGCTAAGCATCTTTTAAGAATTTTTGGTCCAAACCTTGAAATTTTTACTGAACAATCCAGTGTTCTCATCATAGATTCCAAATCAAGTGATAATTATTGTGAAAACTGCAAGCCATTAATACAAATTTACTCATCGACTGTAAGCGAGTAAAAGCTGAAGCCTTTCCCATGTTCGTACCTTGACATGTACAAGGACAGCGTAACCTAACCCGTAATTTTCGCCATCGGCTATTTCCAACCGTCAACTACTCTTCCCAATCCTGTTTGAGTTAACCGAACAAGACATTTGTCCCAAAAGGAAACGGATGCCAGTCAATCACGGCTTTACTCGAACAGAGACATGGAACGTTGCATACAACCAGACACTATGCTCGGCTAACCTAATAAGGGGTGACCAGTTTCATCCTGCCCGGGATGAACAATTCACGTGACTTATTTCACTTCTTGCACTGATCTGACTGGGATTCTTCTGCGCCATAGAATACATGAACAGATAAGAGTTCTTTCTTTTAGCTGATATAGATGACCGCAGACAGAATCTTACATAATAGTAGTATATTTGACATGAGGATGCAATGTTGATGTGTGCTCTCCACATGACTGACATAGAGATACGTATTTGTTTTACGTACTTCGAACGTCCAGAGCGACGTGGACGAGGCGCGGGCAAGAACTCCATTACCGAATAAGAGGCTACATCCGTAAGTCTTTTTCTTTTATTTTTTTCTTCCTTTATTAATGAAATAACACTGTATATCATTTCTCAAGGAGGGAGCCGCAGCCAACAGAGGGCTGCCAAGTGGGGAAGTTGGCCGACGGTGGGAAGATTCGGACCCACAACCTTCACGTGCAAACGTCACTACCTTATCCGCCTGACCACCGCCGGTCATCTGTTTTGTCCAAGCAATTCAGTAGTTTCTGATTTTAAAGTTGTGTCCGTGTGGCTGTACGTGTTCGTGTGTGTCTGCATGCGTTCTAGTTCACGTAGTGAGGCGAGGGAATTTATGTGAACAGAGTGACCAGATGTTTTTATGATTCTATTGCTCATACTTCCGAAAATCCGAGTACCACGGAGGCCACGTTTTAGAATGAAAAAATCTCAGAATGACAGTTCTTCAAAGAAATGTAAATATTGAACAGCAAAGCAAGGCTGACGAAAGCCTCTTCGAATCTATTGTACTGCTGAACTGAAGCGAAATATTTTGGTATCTTTTGTAAACATTTACCCCTCAAAATCCCTCCGATAGTGAAACAAATCGGTAGGATTTTTTCTCACCTAGGCCTGCAACTTTTGTCTAGCACATCCACAATGGCTACAATTCATACTCACTTTATCTGGATCCTGAAATTCCAGTCCCCAGGGTCATACCATGATGATGTTCAAGCAAATTCTGAGATCCCTACCATCGAGTTGTCATAGCAATTTTTTTTATAATTGGTTGTTCTGCAAGACGTTTTATATCGACTAAACTTTCATTCTTTTAAATTCCATCGCGATATTGGATTGAAAGACAAGGCTGGAAAAACGTATGTCATCTTTCTCATAGTTTCCTGAAGTACTTAAAACACGACTAAATTTGCGTGAAAATATTTTCCTTTCAAACTAACCTGCATTTCACCCTCGTGGCAGGATAAATCACAAAAGTCTAGTCTACTGGGCTCGAAACAATCTTTGCGTTGCATTGGATAAGCATCATTGTTTCTGCCCGAAAGTATTGGAATGGCTCTACATGCATGGTACTATTGGACCGTAATTCTTCGCTGGCACTATGAATAGTTCGATCCACTTGCAGACGCCATCACACTTTCTTTCGCAATATTTATGTTAATCGGAAGATGATAAACGCAACAATCCATATTTTCAACAGGATGGAACACCGGTTCACTTCACAAAGCTTGTTGGATTGTGGTTAAACGAATAGTTTCTTGGTGGGTGGTAAATCCTAAATGGATTCTTGCAATTCCGCTGTCACCAACTCTTTTTTACTCCAGATCCGGATTTTGATTTTGTCTCGAACCAGATCGACGTAATGGTCCATTTGTTGCAATCTGTTCAAATAGCTTCACTCTTTTCTATTCTTGTCTCAGTTCTTGCTTGCTGCTAGTGGCCACTTAGCTACTGTTGCTATTGGTGCAACCAAATAAGACTGCTTTGTTTATTTGCATCTGGCACAATTGGTAAAGTTGAGATCTCAAGAAAAAACGACGGTGTCCAGCAACGATTTGAGGAAGAGCAACTAAAAGAGTACTGCGTAAGCAACCAGAAAAAAATGTGACTCTCGGTTTGACGACTGATCACAAAACAACAGACCAGTGGTCATCGATCTTTAGATCACGTGATGTTTTGTAACCAAAAGGGGCAGATAAGAAAACATTGATTATTCTCTGAATATGAGGTTGTCTTTCTAATTCATTGACATTACTACAAAGTACAGCCCAATTTCCGGGTCCTCTCGATCACGGGTTGCACTGAGTTCTCTGTTACAAAATGTCAAGATGTGTAAACTCATCATGTTTCCAATACCAAGGTTTTGCAACTGCATCTGCCATACAAAAGCTATTTTGGTGCGCTACACTAGCTTCTTTTGCCTCGTTCTTGATACCCAGTTGAAAAGAGCAGCAAAACAGGTTGACTTGCACTGCGCATCCAGTATTCACTGGACTGTAGCTTCAAAGATAGCACACTGAATTCACGAGCTAAAAGTGAAAATGTCGTGAACGGGGAGGGAGGACTGGGAAAGATGATCTGATCTTTTGTAATGAAATTAGAGACTGAGAGTTGAACAATGTTTGTGGCTCATCACGATCAGCGTTCCCTCATAGACTCATTTTACCGCTGCCTAATCGAATAGTTCACTATTTTCGTCGAAAAAAGTGACCTCATATGTGTCGTATCGTGTCGAATGAGGCAATGCGATTTGGGTTTTAACACTTTCCTTCACTTGGCGAAGTCATTCCACTGCTTTCTCCAGGCTGCTCAGTTATCTAAAAGCTCGAGGGACCGCGTGATATGCGTAAAGGCAAAGCAGAATATTCGTTCACTTCCAGCCTGGCGACATTCAATCCAATCAACTTTCTGTTGTCCTTCTTTCTATTTCGAAACGTATTTGGGGTTTCGTCAGTTGAGCGCTTGAATAAGCCTAGGATACATTTTTCAAACATGTTTTTGGCTTCTTTATTAGAATTTGCATCAACTATACGCGATTACTAAGACGTTGGAAGTCACCGGGCGATTGATGCATGGTTGCCCTACCAGAGTGACAATGGGTAACAAACTGACAACCAGTTGTTTCGTTTATTCGCCCAGGTGAGCTCGGCTTTGAGCCTAGCAGACGAAACGTCCGAAAATTGAGAACACCTTATTTACATTATGTCACATTCATCGATGCTGATAGCAAACAGTGAGAATAATTGGCCCAAAAATGAAGTATCCATTCGGATGACTCATGCCCGGCTGGACAGCAATTGCCAAACGTCTTCAAAGTCTGGATAAGTCTTTGTCATAGCCTCGTAGCCACGCCCTGGGCCTTCAATGCGTTAGCAAATGGAGTAAACATCTAGCCCGCCCAAGTTCTCATGACGTGTAGCTCTTTTTTACCACCACTTTCGTTGCTCCCTCGTTAATTAAACAGCGAATTGGATGGGACACACCCGGGCCACACCCGAGGATCTAACACGTCATCTTACGGACATGGGTAGTCGGAATTCATGAGCCTGATATAAGATGGCGATGGAGGATGGCCATAACTGGATCCGGTTTGCCGCCGTGATATGGTACCGGCCCTTTGAAGGATTGTGAATTGATGGGGCCTGTTAAAGCTTATCGACCGTGACGGGATTCAAACCTCACATCCGTTCACTTGCTAGCTGTACAAAACTGAACCCCCGCAAGGATACTCATCAGTTGAAATACAGGCGCAACCGTCTCGAAAACAAATCTAGGTTGCAACTCGGTTATAGGTGAGGAGGAAGGTGTCCAGCACAAGCGTATGAACTGACTTAAGCCCGTGCTATTGCAGGTGGCCAAATATAATGTTATTACAAGAATATATCTACGTTCTTCAATTAGCTATTTTTCGCACAGCGCATAGACATGACATTCACTATGCCTTATCGCATGGTCTTTGTGCACGGTGCCACTGAACAGAACAAGCAAAATGGCGCGCAGGCATATGGATAAGTAACGCAAATTTCGCGTTGTCCCACGTTTGGCCCACGCTTTCCCCTCAGGATAAACTTGGGATATCAATAAGTCTGCCTCGGACTTTCCAATAAGCGCACAACTAGCCCAAGATTTGCTTCATGAGCTCTCCGTTACACGCGTTACTTGGACAGTGTCAAATTGCAACAGTTCCGTGGGCTATTAGTGCATTCAGCTGAGCTTGATTAAAGGTCGAATCTAAAAGATGGTCGCAGACTGACAACCATGTGGCATACAAGGGCCACAGATGAGCTCTAATCGATTGAAATGAATCGGCCGTGGTAAATCCAGTATCAGTAAGATATGTAAAGTGTTCCACAACTATCGGCATCAACTAATCACTCAATAAGCTCACAATATGGCTATGATAAGGACTGCAGCTGCTACTTATGTTTGAAAGTAGTACCATAGTCAACAGGAAGAAAGCACAATGCGAACGACATACAACCACAAAAAAGTTAAAAACTTATAACATTCATCCAGTATTGGTAGTGAAAATATGAAACACCATATTTTGGAAGAATAGTGGTACAATAAAACAATCGCGATCCAGATGAATAAATTTATTCCTTTCACTCACTCGAAAAACCTCGCAGATTATAACATGAGCAAACAATTTCCTAAGTGGCATCAAGGCAGCACATTCAATAATTCCGTCTTATGTCAAGCGCAAATTAGACAAGCTTGTACAATAGACTTTTCGGGGTTTTCTCTCAAGTGACCGGTTCTCCTATAGACTATACGATACAACCTTTCCGATTTACTAAGCTTGGGCACTAACAACTATCTCTTAGCGCAGCTGAGACTGCGCTGGAAATCTGCACTATGAGCTAATCTAGTGTAACTGCTGAAGAGAAAGAAGCATCACGGTATTGGGAGCAACTGACGGCAGAAAAATGCAGGAGCTCATTGAAAATGAAGTGCACCCGGAGTATCAGCAATTCGGGAACTTCAACAAAGATGTCTACGGCTAAAGTTTCGCCATGGCTGATCGCTTCTCATTTCGGAAATCCATAAAAGTCCATGATACCCCTGCTGAGATGTTTCATTTCGAAGCATAGGGGTTGAAAACATACAGAGATCTCAAAGTCCCATAAAAACCCCGAAATCCGACGGAACACAAGGTTTTGTAGGTTGAGGCTGCTGATTAAACTGTTAGCCTAGTCAGCCAGACCAGGAAAATGGAAGTGGCGATCAAAAGTACCAAGTCAAACAGGAGGAGATAGACATCCGAGAAAGAGGTGAAATGCCCATTTGGATGGGTGATTGGTTGTGCTTAAACATGGGTGGGAAAATGTTTTTAAAAAAAGACTAAGTTTCTTGCGTGATGGAACCAAAATAAGTGCTCATCTTACTGGTTTCGCATTTTGATGGTGTTTTAAGCGAAACAGCTGTATCAAAAAATGGACATCGACTGCTTACACTATTGTCAACAGGGATTTCAGAATTCCACGATACGGCCTCATAGAACATTTCAGAAGCGCTGTAATCGCCTGATCATTTCTCTGAATTGTCCAAGGCTGTCGAGCAACCCGAGCCAGGGATTTCTTCCATCAAGTTTCTCATAATGTACTCTCTAGTTCATCAGAATGCCAAGACTTCGGCTTGAATTCCTTTGTAGCAAATTCAAACAGTTTCAGTGATCTGAGAGGCCTTTGACTCATCCACTGATTTTCGCGATGCGATTTTCCCTTCGGATTGGGACACCCCAAATGTTATTCACTGGTTGGGTTTGTTTCTCACCCAAGCCTTTAATGCCAGAACATTAACCTTCTTCTGTTCCGGCAACTATCCTGTCGGAAGGCTCCCTTCTGTCTTCCTGTCGTGATCTCTTTTTTACATGGTAGCGAAGTAGTTCTTGATTAGCTGTTTCATCTAACCATTTCGTGCTAACTCCTCACATTTGATGGAAAGCTTCAGATGATCATCTCTCCTTATTAGAATATTTCCTCTGACGGGACATGACAGCTGTTGACATAGTCTGGCTACTTCCAAGCTAGCTTTGCTAAAATCGAAGTGATCATGGGCGATGAACAGAAACGGCCATGAGCAACGTCCGGATCGAATCGGGTTCATGTGAGCAAGCATACTTCAAACAATGAACTAGTTGTTGAGAATTTTTTATCTTAAATGATTAATCTACTAGCTAATGCCGGTCAAGATTCTACATGCTCTGCCATGTACATTATAGCGTGATCGACGAGAGTCACTCAAGTGAATTGGACATCCCCTAATGGAGCTGCTTCTTTTTCGTTTCATGTATCGAGGTCTTGTATTCTGGAAGTACTTCATACAACCACAACTAACAGGTGAAAGTGAGTCCTGAAACTATGTATCCTGAAGGTCCTTATTTTGTCTGAGTTCCAAAACACTAGCCTCGATTAGATGACTACTATCAAATGAGCTCCTGAGGATCAGCTAACTATCTGTTGACAGACCTACTTAAAAATGCTCATGTGAAAACGGGCACGCTCATGGCTCCACGTTTAAAAAATGATTATGATGATTTCGTTGTTCAGAAGAGCCAATAACTTAAACGTCGGTGGATATTTCCTGTTATAAAGTGCAAAAGAAAAGAAAATTTCAGTTTGAGTATTGTTTGATAAACTGTCAACTGATTGTGTATCCAGTCAAGAGGGTATAGATTTTTGTATATTGGTCAACAAAGGGAGGCTGCCCATGGCTAGGGAAATGTTGACTGACTGACAAATTACCCGGCAAAGCCTTCCTAATGAATACGATTACCCGAAGTGAACAATAACTTAACTAATCAAATTTACACTGACGTCTAGTAACCATTAAAATAATTCATATTAGTTGGAGTTCAAGTTTGGAATTTGACACAAAGAGGCACAAATTATGATTTCACTAAGATCTGCGTGGTCAACTGAGTGCGAGAAAATATTCGTACGTAGGATAAACTCTTAGATTCATAACTATCATAGAATAAGGTTACACTTCCTTACCCAGTTTGGGCCACACACAACATTAGGTTATAATTAGTTTTCTTAGTTGGTTTCTTTTGCATACCGCATTAGCTTACCGGGAACTTGGTCTTACAATGACAGCATAATGCTTGAACAGGCTTCTCGAAAAGAAGAAAATGCGTCGGCTTGCTACGTCGACTCTAGTACTTTCCAATACCCGATGCGACGCACAGTCATAGCACCCACCTAAATTCTCAGTACTCGAAGCTGCTGATTTTCTTTCTTTGCAGAATGACTGCGGATCGATATTCTCTAAATGGGCAGCATCCTAATAGAGACAGACACACCTACCAAACGGTTCGCGCGTTTGGCCAACATTTGAGACGACCGTCCTGTTCGGCTAACGGGATTTGTTTGCGACAGTCAACTCCGCTTCAAGAGTGCCTGCTGACCCACAGCTCAGCTGAAGCTTGCTCAATTCGTGGCCGTCGCGCGAACACTTTTGCAAACAGGGTATGTTTAAAGTCTGTGTAAGAATATCCTATGAGGGATGCCCACTTAAAGAATATATATATGTATATAGTAAAATGTATCTGAATGAGTGAACAAAATTCCCCCAGAATCACAAGACCAGTTTCGCGGTTACCGTTGCTCGTCAGGTATGCGTACTCGGCACTCGCTTGTCCGAACATCATTATACTTGTGCAATCCGAATTGGTATGTCCCACCGGAATCTTATTTGTATCGTCAGGAGTGACGACGGGAACTCTTCGCGGAAGGGTCCACAGAAGAACCGCAACTGTGATTCGTTGATAATTCTTTATATTCAGAACGAGCTGTCCGCTTCATTCAGCTTATGAGGACGGTTCTTCTCTCTGCACAGCAGCGCGGGGTGGATAATCTAACAGAATTCGTTCACTTTCGGTATGAACTTTACAATCCCAGGGAGAGAATCAAACCGGTGACGAACACAAATGCAGTTTGAGAATTTCCACGATCTATTAGGGAATCTCTCCCCTTTGTCAGGTAATATCGGATAGCTCCGAGTGGAAATGGTTGGTTTCTCATTCCTATTTTACAGCATCTGTAAGACTACAATGTCTTCTAATCTCCGCACACTACCTGGGAATGAGGGGTTGTAAGACTTTAAAGGTCTGAAGTTTTTTCAACTTGACAGATATTTGAGCAGAGAATCCTATGTAGACAAAAAATCAGCATAGTAACAGATTCTACAAATTCACAATGGGCAGTATACCGGGAAGTATCTATATTACCTCAGACCTAGCTACCGGCAGCTGCAGATTCGTCACGGCTACAATTTGGAGATACATTTCCTACTTCTAAAGTTAACAGGAACTGGAACTGCTTATATACGGAACTCTCCGACGATTCACAATGGCAGAGCTTTACTTAGACCAATATCACGCATGCGAAAACCCACCTTACAGTAAATTTGCAAGTTTGTTTTCGTATAATTGTGAATGATATAAGGTTAATAACACTGTGTTGTTGGCAGATGTAATTTGTCAATGTTTTGTCTACCGTGGGTAGTCTTTCTCAAGGCAAGTTTTACAATGAAATCTGATTTGACTGTAAACCAATACATGGCGCATCGATTTTCCGATGCACTCCTTACCTTTTTTGGCGTGTATTCCAAAAGCACTTGGTAAGATTTCAGTGCCCCATTGTGCAAAAGATTCATTTACACTCATAAAAAGTGGAAAATATTGAACCCACTCTTTGCTTTATTCTACTGACGTAGACTCATTATTTAAAAAAGTCTCTTCTTGGAACGACGAGTCTTTTGTGTGTCTTGTTTTCTACTTTCACATATTCCCCTTTCAATACCCGTTGAATACATGGAATATCTTGTTATTTTGCAGAGGTTTAACATTCGTTTCTATTCTAACGGTGCCCTATACAAACAAACAAAATGTATGGTTATGGACAGTCCACTAAGGCTTATATCCTCCTATCCATCTTTAAAAGGGAATGGGCGATTAAAATATCTCCCAAACATTACTATGCCGACGCGAGGTTGATGACATTTCTTAATCCCGATAAATTTGTCACTATTTCAGATGATTTTACTCGGCTCACTCACTTCGCACGATTACTTTTGAAGAAGAGACGAGTTCCTTAGCCATTTAACTCGTGAGGCAGTCAGATGGTACACTGCAACGATTCGTCCACAAGAATACAATATATGGAGCTCTACATATTTAATCTTCTCAAGTTTCTTTCAATCGGCCTTCCAAGGTGGTTTTGTGAAAACGTTCAGCCACCGCGGCCAGAAATATCTGACCTCATGATACACTAAAGGAAGATGCGTTTCTTCTAGAGACAATGAAAGATGATGGTTATCCGGAAAGATTGCTCTACTTGTGCGGCAAAAATAAGCCCGGAAGTGATTGGGTATACGAAGCCCAAAACAAATTGGTTTACCTTAGAATGGCCTATAAGAGTGACCACAGATCAGCTTTGAGTAGCCCAATCTTAGCTGTTCAACTTCAACATTTATATGGTGCACCTTGAAGATGGATTGGGGAAACCGTGAAAATCACCGTCTGACTAATTCTGTCTCAAATGTTGTTCATCAGTTCAAACGCAGTTGCAGTGACACACGCATCGGCAGAACGACCTGACGGCTTTCACAACGGATGTCTGAATAAATTCCGAGGTGACTGGTGCAAGATTTTTCTGATATCCAAGACAACCGGAATCCTGGTGCATCAAAAACCGGGAACATCATGGACAGCAACACAAATTGGGCCTCGTTGTCCTTTAAGCCGATGTTACGTAATCGGAACTTGAAATCATTACCATTCAGTGAGGCTTTGGTTATTAGGTGATGTAGTCCAAATTTATGAGCAAAAGATACCGACACACTCAACTCCATTTCCTTGGAGTTGATCCAAATTGTTCGACTGGAATTTTCCTAACTTTCATGTTTCCTAAAAATGTCTGTTCATCAATCAATTTTCTCTAAAAGGGTTCGGTAAGTGCAGACTTTATTAAACATGTGACTGACAAAAGGAAAGGGAAACATTAATAATTCGATGCAAATATCGGTTTTGTGTGTCATAGAAATAAACAAATAACTAAACAACAATATATATGTATATATATGTATAAAAGACGATGACGATGATGATGATGATGATGATGTTGACGGTGATTATGGTGCTAATTATGATGATGATAATAATAATCAGGATGATAATGATGAGAATGCTGATGATGATGGTGATCATATTAACGATGATGATGATGAAGATCACGATAAGGAGGAAGATGATGATTTATATAATGGTGTGGAGGATGATGAGGATGAGGATGAAGATCATAATGATGCGGAAGATAATGAGGATGATGATGACGATGATGATGACAATGATGAAGAACACGATGGTGATAACGGTGAGGATAATGATGATTACAATGATGAGGGGGATGATGGTGACGATTGTGACGATGATGATGATGATCATGATGATGAAGAGGAACATAATGAAGTTCGAGATGAACATGATGCAGATGATGATGATAGGAATGAAGATTGTGGTGACCATGATGATGATGATGAAGATGACGATCCTGAAGATGATCATAATCATGCGGATAATGAAGATGATGTTGATGATGATGATGATTTTGATGATGATTGTGATGAGGATGTTGATGGTAAAGATGATGATGATGATGGTGATAATGATGATGATGATGATGATGATGATGATGATGATGATGATGATGATGGTGATGATGATGATGATGTTGAAGATCATGATGCTGAGGTCAGTGATGGTGATCATAGTGATAATGGAAATGATGATAATGATTTTGATGATGATGATGATAATGAGGACGAAGATGATGACGATGATTCTGATGATGTAGTTGATGCGAATGGAAATCATGATAATAATAATGACGATGCATTGATTTGATGCGGTGAAATTGCGTCTGTGATCTTGGACGATGGACGAAGATTGACTCGAGTTGATGATAACTGTGAGGATGATGACGGTGATGATGTTGATGTTGATGTTGATGACGGGGGATGAATTGGAGGGGTGGGACGAGGAGTAGGATAAAAAATGCTGTTAATAATGACGGTGATGATGATGATGATGATGGTGATGAAGATGATAATAATGATAATTGTGTTGACGACGCTGATGTTGATGGTTCTGATAGTGACGATGTTGGAGATTATGATAATTACGATAATGTATTGAATGAGATGATGGTGAAGTTTATGATGAACATGATTATCAGAACGATGAATATGATGCTGATTATGAACATGTTTTTAATTATGTAGGTGACGATAATGATGATAATAATGTTGATGGTGATGATGATAACGATTTAGATGATGTGATGGTTGACATGAGTATGAAAATGATGATGACGATCATGATTATAATAATAATAATAATGATGATATTGCCGCTGCTGCTGACAAAGTAGGTGATTGATGATTTTGTGGATGATTATAATTATGATGAGTATGATGCTGATGATAATGGTGATGATGTTGACCAGTATAATTAAATGATGATGATGATAATGTTGATTATGCTGATGATGGATTTAACGGAGACGATGATGCTGATGCTGAGGATAATTATTATGAAGCCAGAGGTAATGTTAACGTCTATGATGCTGACGAGGAGGATGGTGATCATGATGCTGCTGCTGCTGCTGCCGTTGATGATGATAATCATGTTGATTACGTCGATGTTGATGACCATAACGATGGTAAGGGAAATGCATGGGAGTTTTGATGAGATTATGATGAAGATAAAAATCATGAAAGACGTATAGATAATACTGCATTAATAGATGACGTTGATGCTTTAATAGATGACGATGAAGTTGATTATGATGGCGACGATGATGATAATGATGATGTTTATGAAAATTTTGATGACGATGATTATGATCATGATCATGATGATGTCGATGATGACAGTGATCATGGCGATGATGATCATAATAATAATAAATATGGTTCTGCGGCTGCTGCTGATGTTGGTGACGATTATTCGGATGTTGATGATGATTATAATGAGTATGATGCTGCTGCTGAAGACGATGATTGTGCTGATGATTTTGATGGTCAGGATGATTATGATGATGGTGATGTTGACGATGGTTGTAGTGTTTCGAATGACGTTGGTAATGATGGTGACGATGATGTTGATAAGGATTATTATTATTATTATTATTATATTGATGGTGTAGATGCTGACCATGATGATTTTGTGATGACGATTCGGATGATGATGATGATCATGATGATGAGGAAGATGATGATGATGATGATGATGATTTCGATGGTGATGGTGATGCCGACGAAGATGATGATGATGATGGCGATGACGGTGATATTGATGACTACTAGATTTTTCGGCGGATGTTATTTAGTTTACGGTTTCGGATTATCGTGACGGTTCGCTTTTGGATTCACTTAATTTAGCGAATGAGGATCCGGAAAATGGTGTTTCGATAAATTTCATTGATTTGCTTGGTGCTATTGACAATGGACTTTTAGCTTCTGTGATTCAACTATTGTTATCTGTTGACACCGCTTTTATTTCGACGCGAACCTCTTGCCGCCTCTGATTTCCTCCCCAGTCAGTGGTCACTCATTGGTCCGATCTTCACTTTGAATATCATCTCATTTTTATGCTAGTAAACAAAAAGCTGGAGAGACTAAACTATGGAACGTCATTGTCATAAAATTGTAAACAAATGGGGAAATGCGATTGAAATTCGTAGTGTATGAAACTGACTTATGGTGGCAAAAATGTGATATCGGCTGAATTTAGAGTATACATATTAGTGAACTAAAAACATAGCATACGACCCAGCGTTTTAGGGGTTGATAAACAAATCAAGATACATTTGTATCTATTTCATCATGTACAGGATCAAGTAGTGTTCACTGGTTAGGGGCCCGTGGGAGTTCGTCAATAAATGTTTGTGATTCCCGAGGATGGGGTGATAAAATCAAGTTGGTGTCGTCAATCTGTTTCAACGTCGGTGATAGTGCAGTGTGAACAGTTCGTAAATGCATGTGAATCTCGATAGTACCCCTTATCAGAGCAACAGTCACATAGGAACGTTCTGCGGATCAATGACCTGGTGCGAATCTCGTTTTCAGGTCAGCGGAACCCCAAAGTCACACCAGAGAACAGCATATACATTTTAGGGGGAGGGGTTGGTATAAGGCGGAATATTCGCCTTCGACCTTGAAATCGACACGAGCTTTGGATGCGATTCAAAGCAGCCGCAATCACACTGACTGAAAGGCTGTTTTTCAAACGCTCATACTAGCATACATATTTACGCACATACGCTCGCATGCCTATTTGCTCTCATATACTCCAGCGAGTGTTTGTGTTCCTAGGCCGACTGATCGATACGCCTGCGGCGCGCGCCAGGCAGCTAGCGCGACCGACCAAGTGCAACATAAGCTCAGAAGTGACCGCTCGTTGGGATTGGTCTATTTCTGACCAATCCCGGAGAGAATGAGGGACCTGCGTTTGGTCTACGTTGTCCTCGTCTCGTCCTCTTGCTCGTCCTCTTGCTCGCTGCGTAACCTCGCCCTAACGCGCGTAGACAACGCCCCACAACAAAATGGCGACTAGCAGAGCCGGACCAAGCCATTCAGTCATTGCTGTGGTGATCGGACTATACAAATGAGCCATTGAATTTCTGTGCTGTGCTCACTTATTCGTACAAGCCCGATTGACATACTTTGTGTGATTGTTCAACATGTTGCATCGACCTACGCTCATCCCAAACACCATGAAAACACCAGGCAAACCGTCACGAAACTGTCCTAAAATGGAATCCATACCGTGTTCCCTCATTACGAACGACGAAATCATGGTAGTAGAGCCCACAGATCCGGATGAAGATCGAATGAGGGAACAACAAGAACAACAACTACAACAGCAGCAGCAGGATGGTTTCCGAAAGAGACAGCAGCAGAAACAACAACAACAACAATCAAGACAACAAAGACCGGCGTCTGTGCACGAATTCGATGTGCAGTCTGAATGCACTAGCGAAACTTGTTGGACAAGTACAGACTCTCCCAAACCAAACAGTGGCAATACTCCGTTAACGGAAGCTCTGCTTTCTTTGTTATCTATTGCGGCCCGCTCATTTTTATCAACCTTAAACGGACCGACTTCACCGAATTTTACCAACAAGTTTATCCCTTCTCAAAATGGAGTTAAGTCTTGCATGGTACCTGGCGGAGTTTCCGAAATCCTTTTTCAAACATCCAATTTTGCAGGCGGTAGTAGCTCGGCTCCATCCGATACCCAAAATACTCAGCCCGCGACTGGATCTCATTGTACGGCAGCTAGCACAACGGACTCATTACACCCACTCGTAGCAGCCCTGTTGGTCAACTGTGCCACCGTGAATTTGATCACTCAACACGTGAGATCTCTCGGCATACCGCTGTACATATCTCCCCTCTTGGGCCAAAATACCACATTTTCTGATCTCAACCTTTCCAGTTTACTCTCTTCCTCACTTTTGAAGTCTTTTAGGGAATCAAATACAGCACAACAACAACAACAGCAGCAACAACAACAACCCGATAGCACACATCCGACAGTTCCGTTCTTCGTCAGCCCAGAGACTGGAAGAACAAATCAGACCGTTGTTGCCAAAAGAGGTGTTGTTCTTTCACCAAATAAGTCAACAACTGGTACCATAAATATGTCGAACCCATCCGAGGATTATCGTACGACCAGTATCGTCCAGTCATTACTGAACGAGGCCAAATCGGCAATCGAATTTAGTAAAACCATCTTCAGTCCAACCAGTAAGACACCAAACCGGGTGAAACGGTTCCAGTGTCCCATGCCCAACTGTCATATGGCATTCTACAGTCGTTTCAATCAGACGGAACACATTAGGACGCATACTGGAGAACGACCGTTTATTTGTTCGTTCTCAGATTGTACGGCGGCGTTCAAAAGGCGCCGGGATTTAAGGGATCACATTAGTGTTCATAAAGACTGTCCGATTAACGCGGTTGATGAAAGTCAGATGGTGGACTCCGAACCCCCAACTATGCCGATCACGTCGAAGTCTGCTCCATTGATTGACTTTTCTGTAAGAGGTTCGGCAGCGAGTAAAATTGACGAGGAGGATATCGAAGAAATGGATGACTTGGAAGCCGGTGTGGAAGTTTGTGCTCCAACACCTGACCATCCGGATGCATGTTCGGAAGATCTTCGGGGCTCGGTGTCGATGAATCAAAACTCAGAGCTTGAACAAGAATTCGTTCCTCCTAACCACAATTCCGTAGAACAGAAAACATCCACGGATTCGCCAAAACCGCATATCAGTGGGCGTCGCCACTCGTGCCCTTATCAAAATTGTGATAAGGCTTATGCGAAGTTGAATAAACTCAAAGAGCATTTAAGATCACATACTGGTGAGCGTCCTTATGTTTGTCGTGAACCAGGTTGTGGAGCCGCATTTATTCGTCTTTACGGTGTTCGACGCCATGAACTGATCCACATTTTTGGCCGTAAAGGAGCGGTACGAACCGCCACGGACGTAAATCGTACGAATAAAAGTGCGAAAGTGCAACCTTCTTCAGATGATCCTGCCTACGATATCAGTAGACAGCAGCCTTACTCTCACTCGCCATCGAACATATCCATAACCACACCGGTATCCTCATCCTCCATGGCCAAGCTATTGATGACAAACACAGAAACACCACACACGCGTTTAGACAATGAAGATCCATCTATAAACATAGATATAGGACCGGATTCCTCAAATTCCACAACCACTGTTACAACTGCATCGAAGCGCGCCTTCCCAATAATTGCTCCCAAAGGTGAGGTAAAACAGCCGCTCCGTTCACTATCCCCAATCTCTGGCAGTCCGGGTGTTCGGCGTCCCCACATTTGTCCATTCAAAGATTGCGGTAAAGCGTTCCCGAAGTTGAACAAATTGCGTGAACACATTTGTAGGCATACCGGCGAACGACCTTTTGTGTGTGTGACTTGCAATGCCTCCTTTGTCCGCATGTACGACCTTCGCCGTCATAGCAAAATTCATTTGAGAGCCGCCATTTCGAGACAAAATTCACTACGCACACTGGGCCCCAAACATGATGCAGTGGAGACCGACTCTGCCTCATTATCACTTAAACCTGAACCGGACTCCACACTTTTATGCTGATCGGGGTAACACTTCTGCGCTCGTCCCGATACAGATGTGTACATGCATTAATACAACCCTTCGCACAGTGAGTTCTTATGTGCGCCCCAGAATCTTGTGAATATGTGATCGTGGGCTGGATTCCGCTTACAATATATCAACGAATCCGATTCATCCATGCAGTCAGTAAACAAACTACAACGTACGCTGTGAAAGTCCCAGTTAGCCATGCACTTTCTGTCATTGGGGCATCCAATGACGGGTAATTCTCACATGTATTTTTCTCTTGACTTTTGTCTGTCTCTTTGTATGTACACTCACGCTTGTGTGGATAGGAGTCTACGTGTTACATTGTGTAAATGAGCGCATGCTGACTAGTTTCTTTTCGCACTGCACATGCACGTGTTTGCTGTAGTGATCGCACAGAATGTTATCTCGACTTATTTATTCAAATTTGCTGGATTCATGGGTTTCTTACTTACGGAAAAGAGTGGGAATAAGATTCCGGAATCTAGCTTGTTCACGCTGTGGACCTCACAGTCGCGTTACTCTGTGAGAATTTTGAAGCACAAAGTGGTTTGGTATCCAGTTTACATACATTTTGGATCAGGAGTCTGTTCTGATCGATAGACAGGCTTTTTCGATAGATTTGAATAGGAGTGCCTTGGTTACGTGACTTGCACCTAGCTATCAAGATGTCATATGACAGAGTGAGTCCTGATATATATATATATATATATATATATATATATATATATTATTATATATTATTATATCATATAGTATATATTGGTTATCGGTTTGTTCGCTTGAGCTGGGCAATTTCATTGCAAACGTTTTAACGCCAGTCAAGGTGGGCAAAGCACACTGAGGTCCAGCATTCTAATCCTACCCGATTTCAAGAGCAACAATTCTCAAGACAACCGAAGCTAGGAGGATAGCCGTGACCATTTAGGCGGACGATGGCAAACCAGCATGCTGCCACAATTCGTGCACTGTGCTTGCTACTTCGGCTGGTATGCGAACGTGTGCAATCAATTGGATCAGCCTGTTGACGTACTTGAGCTACAGAAAGACATATTCTCTTAACCGCTCATTATATATATATATATAGTATTATAATATACTATATAGAGAGAGAGAGAGAGAGAGAGAGAGAGAGAGAGAGAGAGGGATTAGGTGATTCGGATTGTAACTTCATTCTCCTTGGCTTAACAGCCAAATAAAGCCGTTTTGGAGCCTTGCTATTCCAAAGCTGTTGTTAATTTTCATCTATTATATCAGTCCAACACCGTCTTCAGGTGTCATCCCTTGCGAAAATCCGTGTGTCCGGTTATCACACACGCATTATAGCAAGGCTACCTCAGTCGACTCTCGCCTGTTAGTTCCCAGCCTGCATCATATTTATGAAGTAGCGGTATGCCCTTCTGTTCGCTCTGCGTGAGAAAGACCAAGTGCGTTTATGTGCGATCAACTACTAAGACGGACCTGATCTCAACCAGCCTAATTATGGCGAACAGCATCTGTCCGTTCAGGTTGGCTCCCCGATCAGTAAGTTTGTCTGAATTTGATTCCATTGTCAAAAAGTGATTTTAATTGGACAGTCTGAGTTTGTTGAAGAAACCAAAGAGAGGGGCGGAAGCAGTGAAAAAATCGAATCTGGGACAGTTACGTCCAGACGGAACTATGGTGTTCAGTGAACCACAGTCGATCAGAAGTTTTCGGACCAAACCGTGTTCGTTGGTTGCGATCGTCGAAATCCCGTTTCTTCGGCGATTTCCGATGATTCATCGTACCCCTTGTGCCAACCAGGGTTAACCACCATATTGACAAGCGCACCATGGTTAACCTGTCGGTTGATGAGATCCGGATGCTGCCGCCTACGTTGAGCTCCGCTTCATGTCCTGACGATATTAGAATTAACTTGATATCTGTACGGTCTGTTAACAGACAAAGAGATAACTGCTTCGAATTACTTCTTACACTGTCGTGCACAGTCAAATTAATATCAAAACCATAGTGAAAAGACTCGGCCGAAAATCGTCACATGGCAGGGTGCACCAATAAGTCGGACTAGTATTTAAAAATTAACGGAAACTGACCATGTGCAGTAGGTGACATCCGCTTTTGAGCGCTTTGGTTCAAATCGATCACTACTAACCAGTGGCCGAAGTATAACCCTATTAGGATACGGAGAGGTTCTTATTTCTGGGATAGCATATATCGAGTGTGCTGGACGAGGAGAGGAGGAGAGCCTATTTGTGAGCTGTATCGGTATGGGGCATGTGAGTTCCATGCGCAACTCGACAAGTCTTCTCCCAAACCTCGATGAAGATTACGAGACAACGAATTTTCATCCTCAAACCACACTGCAATTTGTAAATGGTGTTTCATAACTCATTTGGGAATATATCTAAGGTCAGGAAATATTACACTAGAGTCCAAGTATTTCGAAATGCAAACAATATCCCAAAAGATAGAGCGTATCCCTCTGATGTTCGTAGGAATATCTGAACTTACGAATGTGGAAGAACGAAGGAGCATTTTATGTAATATATAGAAGGTTGGATAGTGACCGTCGGAGACTTGTCAGTCTCTGATACGTCCACAGCTTGCGCCAAAATAAAGAAAAAGTCAGTATTCCTATGATTTACTGGTTGCTGAGCTTGGCGTCTGGATCGGAAGCGTCTCATCGCCAGTTGAAGTGACATCTTCAGTGCGTGCGTGTTGGAAGAATAGCTGTCTGCTGGTTGAGGCTTGACTGTGGATGAACCTTTTCGAGCCCCGACTGATGATGAGACGTTTCCGATCCCAACGCCAAGATCAGCGACTGGAATGCCACCGAAACCAAAAAATGAGCAACAGTCAACGCGGATTTTCAAAACCACAGAGTCACTCCTTGCGCCTTATTTCCTCACACCGAATAAGTTGGAAAGTTTGTTTTCAACCTATGAAAACTGAACCGATAACCAAACATGAAAATGTTATCCAAAATTATTTAAGTAAGACATTCTCGTGCTACACGGACACTTCAAGTATGAGTGCAAGGTAACGGTCCGGCGGCCTGCATGGCAGAATTTAGCTTCTTTGGATAGCTCGTTTAAATCACCTAGGTGATCATTTATGATTGGGTAGTTGTGATGGGTCCTTTAAAAACCAAGTGGTGCTTCCATGCTGAACAGTAAAGGACCACGGTCATGTTGCTGTTTTTCGAGCCACCACAAGATTGCAGATTTTCAAAAAAAGAGCAGAATGTGTCAATATTCGGGTAACTGCGGACTATACTATCACCCGGTGTTACGCTCACATGAAAATGTGAATCGAGGGCTTAGCGTAACCGGAGTACATCCTTTGAAAAATCTAGCTATTTGTACCTTTTTGGCCGACAGAATAAGGCACCATAATTTAATGCACATCTTTCAGAACAGTTGTCGACAATCCGTGCAACAATACAAGGTGACTTTGAGCGGTAATGGCAGCAAGTGATTTTAATGCGAAAGCTGGTAGAATTGTTTTGGAAGCTTGTTTATGGGATCATTTTGCCTTGCTCGGTGCAGACAATCGTTTATTCCTGTCTTAGAGGAATTTTTGACACAGTTCACTGTGCACAACAAAATGACACTCAAATTCCTCTGGTACTCTAAATCAGATCAGTCGCCCCACAGTAAGCTACTGTTGGCGCGGTTCTGACGAAAACTGTAGATCCTATTGGTCGACAAATGTAGAATCGGACCATTAATTTGGTTTATTGCGGTTTTCACTAAAGTTCATTGGTCACCGACGCAAACTGTAGATCCCGTTATCGGTAAAATGTCTGTCTGATTCTGTTGTTTACACCTGTTTTGAGCATAAACTGTTAGACGAGCTAAGAACTCCGACGAGCAACAATTTTGATGAGCACTGGGATCAAACCACACAGGCGATGCACTTGACAGTAGGTTTCGTCTGGGGTCTCAAATTTTTTGTCCACTGAAGACACTGAATTCCACAGCAGTTGCTGAGTTTAGCGGGCCAAAAACGGCAGTTCTCAAACTATAAGGAGGTGAATGAATTACGACGATATCTACCACGTCAGTTGACGATAAGTCTTATGAAGGACCGTGAAGATGGACAAGGGACCCCAATTAATGCTGATGACGTTGCTTTCGACTCTCCTTACAATGTTGACGACAGTCTTAGTCATTTACAAGAGTGTATGAATGAACTCAGTGACTGGCTTCTCTCTCATTCCTCATCATTTAATGTTCCTAAATGTGCTGATGTCACTTTCAATGTTTAGCGTTATTCCCGATATTAGTCTATCTTCAGTGACCTTCCATCTCTAACAATTACCCACGAATACACCCGAAAAAATTATTCTGTCCGTTACTTAGGAATGGATTTGATCCACAGCCTTTTTTGGATGAAGCATTTTGAATCTATGATCTTCAAGGTGCGCGAACTCTCCTTATCCTTTCGTCTGAGAAAACCCAGAGTACTTTATACGTTCGTTTTTCAGTTTGGCATTTCATGAGGTCTCACTGTCTGCCTCTACTGCCTCCCAGTATTCTTTCCTAGCTTGAAAAAGAAAGATTTTATACTTATTGTAGTAGAATCAACACATGTTGATTGCATTGCCTAAAATATTTTGATATATGTGATAGATTTTTAGACACTATGTTGACAAACACTAACCACCGTCTTCACGTAGCACTATCCAAGGCTTTTTATCTTTCAACTCGTTCTACATTAAAGCTTCTTCCTTTTAGTACCTTTACCTACAGGTACAGTCTTAGTTCTTACTTCATTCGTTTACTCGTAAATCTCGAACTGATAATGAGTGATGATGATGCAGTTTTAAGGCATGTAAAAATCCCTTTCTTCATTAATTTGTCAAGCCCCTTATTTCATCAAAATACAACTTAATTTGTCAGTACTCACCCCAGGTATTTGGCATATGTTTTATTTGAACCCACTGAAAATCCACCCGCGTCCGGGTGTATAGAAGCACCTGTTAAGTTGGCCTGACTTGAAAGAAATAAAACTAGCAGCTGCTTCAAGTAATGATCAAAAACTGTTTAAGTTTGAGACGAAAACCGGTTGGCTGCAAACCTCGGTTAGTGAAGCGATATGCGATAGAAATTGAGAGTCTGTTCTTGTCAAACTGCAGGGGGTTGACGAAATAGCTAATTACGTTTCAGAATAGTGTAGATAGGAACACGAATGCAGTTAATCCGACGTCAACAATTGCGATTTCCTTGGACGATGTCTCTTGACTACTCAACTGAAAAACGGCTGGTCCTGACAAACTCGCCCAAGTTCTTTTCGAAGTGGGTGAATGTGGAGCTAAACGGACATACCTCCTTGCTCCTCGACACTCGGAATCTTTGTCATGGAATGGGTCAGTGACCACACATGATCAAGAATGGAGTATGCAGTGACTGTACTAGTCATCGTGGGATCAGTTTGACTTTCAGTTACCAAGGTTTTAGATTCAGTAACGCCGTGCCATCTGACACCGATTCTTGGGAGTAACGTCCGCTGACAGCATGCTGGATTTCGCCCAAAACAAGGTTGCATCGACCGGATGTTCATCCTTCGCCAGATGCTTGGAACATGCCACACACCCCATCGCCAACCAGTTGTAGTCTTTCTAGACTTGAAGCGCGACTTCAACTCAGTAGAACGAACAGCTTCCTCTCTCTCTGTCTCTCTCTCGCTCTCTCTCTCTATATATGTGTGTACATATATATAGCTGTATAAAGGTATATGATGAACAATCAAGTTCAATGGAGACGACGAGAGGTGTTTCATTTCGCCGAGAACAGTACTTTAGTTCTTCAGGATTTAAATCTCGAATCGTCAAATGGGGTGAAGCTGTGTAACCCAGATTAGGCGGAAGATCGTGTTTGTTCAAATCTGCTGAAAATGCGTGACGCTCTTTAAACAGACTCGCGTTGGGCGTAGTCTTTTAGGTGTGTCATGTGAACCTTCGGAGTATAAGATACTATTTTAAGCCTGGAGAACACTAATACTGAATGTGTTACGGAATCTGGAAGAACTAACGATTGGCGACCGACTCGGTTACCCTGACAGCTACGAGACGAAAGATGATAGCCTGGTGTTAGAATTGAGCATAGGTATATCCAAGGCCTGAGGGAAGTGTGCCGCACTGAAGCATCTGCAGCGTCGAGCTAGTATTTAGCTGGAGTTGATCGTCAGTGTTTGTCTGCTACTGATAGGAATGGATTATATGACCAGGTGGGTACCGGATCCGAGAATGGTCGATCCCAGTGTATCCAGCTTGGTAGACTTCGTTGGTTGGTCCAAGTGTGGCTTATGGAGATCATTTGTCTACCCTATAGTACACTATTTTCCGTTCCTTCCACGGAGTAGGAAAAGTTACGTGTAGGCCAACAGCTGACGTATCGGCGTGGTATGAGAAAAAGTACAGCGAAATTAGCTAAAGTAGTCGTCTCGTGTTTCCGTGGTTGGGGTGCGAAAGACCCGCCAACCAGCTGTTTGGGGATACTGAAGGATATGGCAGTGAACCGTGAACAGTGGCAATCGTGTTATCATTTTCTGTCCAGTCAGAATGATTAAAGAAGTGCTAAGAAAGGGTAAGCTGTATTCCGTATGTCTGATACTAGGACATTTTTTTCTTACCCCTGCCTCCAGCTGCCTCAGCATGGTCGGGGGGGTGTCACAAATGTCGAGGCGGCTATTCTTCCAGGTCTCCTCCGGAAACGTTCCCACATGACCTACGTCTCAAGCAGCATCTGTCAAGAAAGTTCTACGAGCTGACTTCCCGTGGGTGAGGTGTCCCCACAAAAGGGCGAGGACGAAGACGAATGACGGGCGCCCAGCACCGGCTTGACTGATCTTCGGTAACCAGTCTAAGGCCGATGGCTAAATCCTGATCTCAAACCAATCACGGAGGGGTACGAAGTATATGGCCACAGTCATCTGTGGTGGAGGAGTGCACAGAATGTCCGACTTCATCCGAGAGGTGTACGAACTGAGGCATTAGTGACTGGTCCCCAGTGTGTTACATGACACTCAGATCGTCCTACTGCCTTGTGGGTTAGACTGTTTGGTCAGAGTAGTGTTCCTTAAGTAAACCCTCAACCTCATTTAAGGAAACCAGGTAATGTCAAGCCCACAGGGGACTCATGGGTCTCAACGGATAGCCGATGGTGTCGAGAAAAAAATGGAGGGAATAGCATGTCTGGCGAACTCTGCACACCGTTTCTTTTTCTTTCCTCGTTTTAGCTCATTGTTTCAGTCCTTCGCCGTGATTCTTATGGAATGTGATATCTACCCAGGTTTATATACATATATATATATAGTTTATATCCGGGAAGTAGACAGCCTGCCGGCAAGTATTTGTGCTCTGGAAATAGCCCCCCCCCACGTGGTCAGAGCAACCTAGGTGTATCACACCGATCGTCCTGCGCTTTTGCGTCTGTAGCGTGGCAGCCTCGTTCTTCAGTCATCGGAATGATAATCCCAATGGAAGAAGACTGAAGTTAAAGAATTATGTATTGGCTCAGACTCTTGGTTATTCTTGGTCAAGTAGAAGTGCCCAAAGTAAAGCTATCAGCTTTGGAGTTCGACAACAAGTTTAACTAGCTCGCTACCACATCTGACCTATGAAAAACTCACCACTCCCAGTTACTTCCGCTATTTCATCGATACAATGGGCTCCGGAGACTGTGGGACATGTTCCTCTCCCCGGAATTGTGATTCAGCGTTTTCTGTAGTTTGGGTGTCGACAGCTAAGGCCTAACACTATTGCGCCGCAGTTTGAAATCATGCTGCACAGTAACCCAATGGAGTTACACTTAGGCACTGGGGGCGGGTTTCTCGAGCTGCAGAAATTACTGAAGAGCTGGTCACGTTAACGGTGGGTAAATACGATGTTGTTACAACTTAGCACGAAAACCATCCAGGTCACGTGGATTTTCACTGTCTCATTTCTCATGCTAGAGCACATGTCAAAATACTTTCTCCAGGTGAGAACGATTTTTTTCGAATGCATCGCATATTTGTTTGATTTGGCTTCGCAATACACCATCTTAGGTTCACTTTTTAAGCGTGATAATGAATTTCCCTGAAACATATAGCAAGACGCGGTTGTTTCGAGAAAGAATTCCGCTGAATGCCCTAGATTGGATTTCATATTTGTTTTCATAAATCAGTGTGCAGATCCAGTGCCATCGGAACCAAGGTGAGAGCGAGAATGGGCATGTGTTGGCGGCTCTACAAGTGTCTTCCATGTCGTCGATCACCCAAAACGTCCCATAATTCTGGCGGTGTTCAATCGAATTAGGTGGTGGCGTTCAGACGTGAAGGTCGCGGGTTCGGATCCCCCCCCCCCCCGCCGGCCAACTTCCTCTCTTGGCAGTCCCCTTTTGGCCGCGGTTCCCTCAATGGAAAATGATGCAGACTGCTACTTGGTTAGTAAAGATAAAAGATTGTAGTGAGAGTACTATTTGGTCACCGCCATCGAAGTACAGCTTGCCGCAGAGACCTTCGGGGCACCAGAGAGAAACCAGACTTTTGCAATCCGGTGAGAGCCAATGGTCACAGTCCCATTTCATAAGTTCTTTTCAGTTCAGATCAAGGGCTTAAAATTCCACAGCTTTCAGCAGAACTCATGATCAAGAATTTCAGATCGAACGACTCTACTTGACTAGTGTCTCAAAGGGGGAAGAAATGAGCTGACGGCCTGGTTGGATTGATAAACAAAAATCCTATTTGAGGATCACGATTCTTGAGTAGGTGGGATGGGATCAGAGCTCGTAAGCTCGCTGTGCTACAGATTAAACGTTTCTATAGAGAGGGAATTAACTGAAACCGCAATCAGATTAGGAGAGTCGAGGAAGCCATCCCATTCTATTGGTGACACTTCTCGAGTGATTCTTTCTTTTCGTTGTCATTTCTTGAGATCTTCAGGACCCATCACTGTGCTCCAAAAAAGCTAATGACGAGTTAAATCAGCCCGGGAAAGCCGGTTCCAGTGGAGAAATTCACCTGATATTTTACGATACAGTGCTGTACCTAAACACAGCTCAGGAATCGGCTAACCAGATGTCACGTGACAAATAAGCGAGAAGACCTAACTACCATCCGGAGGCTAATCGAAAGGTGATCAAAGGGCGTATAACATTTTGCATGAGAATACCTGAATCTGTTAGCCATAATACGCCAGCCTACTCATAGAATCACCGGATTATCAGGTGAAAGACATTTTAATCTGTTTTGGGAAGCATACGAAGCTGGGAAATATCCTAATCACCCCAATCCTTATGCAGCCTTGAATTCAGTTGCCATTAGGTATTAGGTCTGTGGAAGGTGGCTGGTATGACGAAGTCAGCTCAGCCGATAGAGCGGAGAGGATTCACACCAAAAATCAAATGGATGAAGTATTTTTGTGCACTTGACTTACGGGCCTTCGGAATATACCTCATACATACACACCTGAGGTCATCTAGTCAACCTCCCACTCAGGAAGCAAAAGACTCGAGTTTCGCTCTCATTAAAGGGTATCATTGGTGCATATGTTCTAGAGCATCCAGAATTTGCAACCAGCCTCTCGAATCGTAGATGTGTGTTATCACTGTGCCATTAACGTCCGTCCAGGATAAACAGAATTACCGAATTCAGTTTGCTCAAATTTCATGCTGAAGGATAGCCAGCACTGTTCGGCAGTTTCGAAAGAAGATACTACAAATGTCCAGTTAGTTCTTGCTGAATGCAACCCACCAGGTCACTTCTCCACAGAATGGACAAATGTCTCCTTTAGACCGATGTTAACAACGACAATTAAACAAAGTAAACTTGGTAATTCTGAATATCCTGGGCGGAAACTAGCGACGGTGATAACACGCCCTCCCCTTGGATAGCTTGGCTTAAAACCTAAGGGGCAAGTGTACTTTTGTACAACATATGAGTTTCTATGAGACCAAAACTCGGGTCTGTTGGATCCCGAGTGCAAGGTTGACCGGACAACCTGATGTTTTTGCTTAAAAGGTGTACCCCGAAAAGCAGTCAGCCACACATAGAAACATCAATCCTACAAACTGCTCGCATGCAGTTCTGAAATATATATGTATACATATAATGTACAGTATACATATATATATCGTAACACAGAAGCAGGAACGATATTATAGCAGACAAACTGGCAAACTATAACAGATGTGGCACGTAATAAGCGAAATTCGAAATCAAAGCATCCGTATCTATAGGAACTAGCGGGAAGTTATAGTTATCGCGTTCGGTAAAAGAAGCACAATCAAGTAGACGTCAAGGGCGTCGCAACGAAGATGGTATCCGAGGATACGTAGTTTTTTTCCGAATTGATCAATGTCACTGCAAGTCCACGAATAGGCGCATTGTATTACATAGACCTTTGGGGACATAACTGTTGTATTTTAGTGAATAACAACAGCAAAATGAAAAAACAAACAGGAGGGAAAATTCGTTAAATTGATAATTTGAGCATTAAAGATAGGTTGCTTAGGAAGTCAGCTGAAACATGATCGCAGTATGTGATGATCCGTCCTAAAAAAGAGAGAGTGGACTTCATTTATATACTGATTTTGGAAGGTAGAGAGCAAAAAGCTGATCTTGTGGAAGTTTGAGTGGGGTATTTTAAAAGATCACTTTGCAGAGGGTGAGTGGAATCTGAAAGTGTCTTGTAAGCACTCTTTTCATATGCGGATAGATGTTGATCGTACAGTTTAGTGGACAATCCGCATTTTATCTTCTACTTCCTTTAATAGCCGAATAACGGTGTACATCATTTTTCAGGAAGGGGGCCGCGGTCAACAGAGGGCTGCCAAGTGAGGAAGTTGACCGGCGGTGAGAGGATTCGAACCAGCGGCTTTCACGTCCAAACGCCACAATCTTATTAGCTTGGCCACCGCCGGTCAATTGGTATGAAAGGCACGCATCTAGTAACTGAAAGTCATCGAGTGAGAACTTTTAAGTCTTTCCTCAGTAAACCTGAGAAATCAATAGGGAAACAGCAAAGAAGGATGGAGAAATACATTAGCATGTAAAACAGTAATTGGTTCTCCGTTTCAGCTTGTAGCGTCGAAGTTGTCTGATCTAAAAAGACAACCATCGACAATTCTTTGCACAGACGTAAATGTGAGAATTCCATTTCTGATTTCTAGCAATAATAACCCCATAAGTATTTCATAGAATCAACCCTGGGTAGTGCCTTTGAGTTGATCAAAAGCAGTTCAAATGGACAGGCTGACCGAAAGGGAGAGAGAGAGAACAGACATTGGGGACAATTCGATATCTGATGCAGAATGGCCACTTGATTCAATTCATTAAAAGATAAATAAGACAAATTAGGCGTGTTGTTAATATTTCGGTTTATTATTGTCACTCTCCCACGCTAAATAATAGTACATTCACAGGAAATCGGCTTGGTGAAAATTACATGTAACTTGTAACATTAAACTACGATCCAAGATGATTGAATTGCTTGGATTAGTAGATTCCGGATTGTATAAGCGAATTGCCATTGTTTTGTTTAGTGCCACTAGTTTGGGTTTGCGTTGCGCAACAGCGGTTCGAACGAAGAAATTAGCCAACAGATGCATGATAACCGATGAACAGGGATTTCAGCAGAGGTGGACTTCACCAACAATTTGGGGATATGCCCAAACATTCGCTATGATAGTTCCCCGTTTATCCGTTCAATATAACTGCCGCCACAACTGCAGGTGAACTGGTTCGCACACAACATGAGAGACAAAATGTCTCAGAGCACAACGTTCCTGATTGTCTAGATCAGTCTACCTGGTTGATGGGAACAACTACTGGTATGCGACTGTAAAGGTCCTGCATACATTAAGCGGGGATTTTCGACGTAGGTCATTAACCAGATGGTCGATTTAGAATTGAACCTTGAGAAAAACCAAGTTTCTCGGTGCTAGTTGGAGCGTATTACTCTGGGGTTTGTTTCGGTCATGGACCCCAACAAATTTGTCTGGGTAACCGAATTGTCCTAATTTTTGTCGAAAAAATTTCTTCTCTCCTTTGAATTTAACTCTTGGGTATATATCGAGGTCACAGGGTTTTCTCACTATCCATCCTTCATAGTTATCAAACAAATTTTCTATGAATGTACGATTATTTTGAGTGGGAGACTGACAAAATTAAATGGAAAAGTTAAGATCTCATCACATTTAGGTGCGTTAACATATGAACAGGCTTGTACATAAAAAAAATTAAATACAAGAAAAGTTGTTGGGGAAACTATGAAAGTATTTATTGTTGAAAGCTACTTAAGAGAAGACAACATCTTCAGTGCACTTATATATTTGACAGGGGGAACCAGTTAATACGTCACTGATAGAGGTAGGGAACAGATTTGAAGAAGGAACAGTATCCTAAAGCACGCCTAATTAGTTAGTCAGCGGTTTTGACGTTTTACCGTCGACTCGTGTGCGCTGGATACAATTACCACGTCCTGGGATGGGAATAATGGTGACGAATCTCCGTCAATCAGGAATAGAAGACAAGTTTAACAACGTGTGTGGCCGGCAGCGGTCAAGCGGATTAGGTTGTGGCGTCTTCACAGGAAGGTCGCGGGTTCGAATCCTCCCACCGCTGGCCAATTTCCCCACTTGGCAGCCCTCTGATGGTCGGGCCTCCCATCCTGAAAATAATGCACAATTGTTATCTCATTAACAAAGGAAGTAAAAGAATTAAAAATAGAAAGAGAAATCAGATCAGTAATTGTATTAGTCGGCACAACAGTGTCGCATCTCTGTAGGGAATGACAATAGACTGTCAGGACCTACTCCTATGGTAACTTTAGTGGTGCAGAGGAGCTTAACCATCTAGTCTCTGAAAACAAGGTAACTGGGGTATTAGCATGCTGCACAAATGTGATTGGGGTATAATTAGAAGGATGAGTGAAGGCGAGATTAGTGCTGTCGACATTCGCAGGACATTTCACAGAACTCTTTTACTTCCGTCATGGCAGACGAATAGTTTGTCGTAGGGATGTGCTCTCGTTATCACCTAGAAGTTAATTAACGAACCTCGTACCAATGCGTATGATTTTTATCTTCACTAGAGTGACGATGGGTAGGACTCATGAATTGTTACGGGGATTTGTAAAAGGGCTCCCATCGTCCCCTTATTGAATTTATCAATTGAGGAGAGACACGGCCAATTGAGAAGAATAGGGTTTCAAAGGGGCGGAAAATATCATTGGCCGTCTCCGTGAAAATTCTGACACTGTTATTTGACACGGGTTGAAATAAAAAACAAACGAATGTGCGCGAAGCAAACTTTCGAAGAAAAAGGATGCTGGCTTGTGAAAAATTGCGGATCCAATCCTGGATTTGGTTTGTTGGCTAGAATGAATAGAAAGCTGGTCCAGCGTATACATTTGGACTTACTAAAAGCAGACAATGGTCATTCGTAAAGGTGGGCATGTGTGCTTTTACAAGAAGCAAGTCAAGAAGGTTGATGACGACTCTGTCTACCATGGAGTTCCTTTTGATGGGGGAGACGCACGGGTTTATCGCATCAAACACAGTCAATGGTAGGATCGATGTTTAATTGAAATCACCCACAAGAATTATTAAATTATTCTCAAGATGTCTAATAGTGAATGCTACAAAGGAACAAAAAACCTGAGATATCGTGTTGCGAGTTGAGAAGGGTTATGCATAAGCTTGGTGTAACTCTACTGCTATGACGATAGAACATGGGATGACACTGGACCATCAGGCAGTCAGTTACGCTTAGAGAGTATGCATAAATAAATTCAGACTTTTCGGGTCATAACGAGCATATGTTTGGCATCACTTCTTGTGTTATTACTGTTGGGAACTCGGTCTTGTTTGTTTAGTTTGAAGCTATCGACCAATACGGGTGAGTTCACAACATCTGGGTTTAGTTACGAATCTTTTATACATCGGATGGGTGCACGAACATGAAGTAGGGATTGGAGTGCGAGAGATGGGTCCGACATTTTCGTGATCAAGGAATGGATGCTAGCGCTGAATAATTTCAGAATGAATATTTCTGCTAGACGGATGCATTTAGGAGCAATCTGCCAGCCGGCACGTGTTTCTTCTGAATGGAATAGGTCGTTTAGACATAGTAATGCCTTAGTCCAATGGAGAAAAAATCAGTCGGACTTTTAAATGGCAATAATTCTGAACAAGTGTAACGTCGAATGGAAATCAAACTGAAATCAACTTTCCACAAGAAAAACACCGAGGTAAGGATGAAAGCGAATCGTAGCGCAGCCAGCTAAAAAGTGACAGCTAGATCAGTTGAACTAACGATTAGTCAGACACTCGGTTTGAATCTGTTAACATACCCAACATTTAGCTGACACTTTTGATGACGTTGGACAGCGACCAGTTTACCTTACTTAACAAGCACGTGACACACTCGTTTTTTGATTATATATCAGAGCAAATGGTCGATTAACTTGAATCAGAATTGATTGGGATCCATGTGCAACTGTGGTGCTTATCGAAGACATATCATTGTTATGCCTGTTATCTGATCTGATATTGGAATAAATGGGCATCTTCATAATCTGTATCAGTGACTCATGGCCTATATCATTTCACACATTTCTGCTTATGCCTTTGTTATTGGTGAAGTGACAATTTGCAATTTACTATTTGTTGAAATGTTACCGTTAACCATTCTAACATCAGGGAAAGTGTAGTAGTTTCGCCAAAAGCACCTATTGGTTTTCTAAATTAGTTAGTTTTTTAAAAAGTCATATTAACATTTGAAGATATTTTTTTCTGTCTGCCTAAAATCACGGTCTTCGGGTTCGTCCCATTGTACATGAAATCATAACGATCCCCTGGCGATTCACAAGAGCAGTCAGTTGGCACTATAACGGCTTGTGCTGTAGTCGGTGTCAGTGGGCAAACCCTTAGATCATCCACGGTCGGTGACTCGTGAGTCGTCTGATTCCCAATTGAAAAATGGTCACGAACAAAAAAGCAAGCCATTAAATTGGACCAGAATACGGTACCTTAAGTAGACCGCGTAGAACAAACACGGACACATGCTGCCGTTGTGGGTTGTTTAATGTAATGCACAAATGTGATTGGGTGAATTGCCCAACAAGATTCAGGCTACTGATTGTTTGGCCGGCTGGCATGAAAACAGTAGAGGGTGCTGTAAGCCGCCACTGGTTAATGTGAAAAGTGACGTGTAGTGAGACGACTGGCTCATGGACACTCCTTACTCGTCATAACCGCTCTGGTGTGTGAAATGTCCGGGTCTGATATTGATTAGAGTTAAGAAGTACTTGCCCGTGGGTTGACTAGATGTAAACGGACAATTTGTTGATGACGTAATTTCAGGGTGAATTCCAACTCCCAGACACTATGCATCGTTATAAGTCGTTCTGTTCTGGAAAAGTATGCATTTGGATAACAGAACAAAATTTGTTACATTAACTATGAAAAATTCAAAATAATTCCCGTTCATCCTAGTTCCGAATGTTGATTCTAACTAGCAGACGATTACGCATTTGTGAACCATAGTTGCAATTCTTCAGTAAGCTCAACATCCCTTCACATTCCTGAAGATTTATGAGATTGGAATGAAGAAAAGTTTTCGTTTTTTTTTGTAATTCATTCCAATTTCCTGAGTTTTTGCCTCGGGATACTCCTAAAAGTCCGCTGAAATCTACCGATTGGTTTGTCCTCTAAGGACGAATTTATTTACTCCAGGAACGACAAAATACCTAATGATAACTTGCAACTCACTCCTGCCTGTCCCATTTTGCAACCTCTGACTGTGATGGGAAAAACTTTCGTGACCTGATACACTGTTCTGAGCTGATTCGTACGGTTTGGGTTTTCCTCCTGCTAGACGGTGTTTTCCAACCGCAAAGTTAGTGAGGAAACCTACTCCTCTACACAACCTTGTTGAATCACGTAGCTTGCCTTCTCGTGCTTTTGTTTAGAAAAGTCAACCATTAAAGCACTTAACATCAGGTTGGGTTGATGCGCACGTGCCTTTCGTGAGCTTTCGTGCTCAGTTGATAACCGAAGCACAAATAGTGACAGTAAGCGACAAACGTATAAACTCCTCCTCATTGTGTGCATATCATCGTTACTGCATCCCCTAGCGAAATCACATCTGATCAAAACGAGTGAGTGGACAACAGAATATTGCTGCAGAACAGAACCAAGTACTTTGAGTTAGTGGAAATGTGTAAAACATAAATGAGTGGCAGAAGTAAGGGTTAAACTCCAGATCGCGAATAGGAGTAGTTTAAAATGCCCTTCGGCATGCACGCTTGAACTCAATTCAGTGTCTTTCTTATCACGCTTATGCTGGTTTTCTATAGTCAATACTTTTCGATTAACAACCTAGGATGATTCTTAATATACCCTTAGCCTGGTAAGCCATGGAGTCCCTGAGCAACGGAGGAATAATTGTGCAGTAAGTATTCATAGCACATTACTCCCTGTCATCGCCAGCATTAAAATAAAGTCTGGATTCCATGACGCGTACTTTAAATGGGTGGACTGGATGCCTTATTCGATTGAGATCGACAAATCAGAAAAAGAAAATGAACATCCAGTCCCACAGACAATGACTAATATTCAGCGACGATTTCGCAAGAATTCTCGGCCCATGATCAAATAAGGCTAGTGACATAAATGATAGCTTGCAAGTTTGATTGTGTATTGAAGTGCCCTTTACTTCCACTATCAATCAGCACAGTACAGCGTGGTAATCTAGTTTTTTCGTTGCTCAAGCACTACAATATATTGACAGTTATCCCGTGCAATAAAGGTCAGACATCGGCTTTCCCGCAGCCCAGATCTAAATGCGATTGGGAAACTTTGGTATACATTTGGCCGGCAGTCGCAGAATGATTCCATGGCTCACCGGGCTCACAGTGCAACAATAGCCGTTCCCAAATAAGAACTGACAAGAATCGACCAATGGGCAATCAAACAGAATATCATCTGTTACCGGTTTAAAGTAAGCCGAACCACGGTACTTATTTGCTTCTAATCACTCCTTTTTCGTTTCTTCCGATTTTTTAATATCGCTTAGTCTCTAATTCTTCTCCATATTTGGATAAGTGATTTCTCACTGCGAATTTGGTCACTGATCAGTTTCGGTTTTGTTCAGGAGTGCAAAACCAAATACGTGGGAAAATGGAAGGGATTTGATACTTTTGTCGCATCTCGCATGAACATATTATGTTAACCGCACTCAGACATGTTGGTTTCAGGTAGATTACCAATCTGATCAGGACCGGACAACCTAATGCACACCGCCATTTGGGCCTGTGATTTATTCGAGTACATGACGAGTTGGCAGCCACACCAGTACAAAATGTATCAAATTTTACTTAACGGCTATACAAAATTTGACGGCAGTATAACGAATGAGTCAAAAAAGCCGCATAAAATTATCTTTTTTAGATAAGTTACATAATTCAATACTCCAATTTCTTAGTTACCGGCATGTGAAATTCGACAACTCACTCAGTAACAATCGGATTGCATTTTATGATTCGGTTAAAATCATTATATTTGGTTTCGTTCATAAGTTGTTTAAAGTGGAAGTAATATACTTATAGTTCGAAGGAAAAATGCATGGAAAAACTAGCGTATTCCCAAGAACTGATGTGAATGGTTGACTGCATCTGTTTGCACTGGAAACGAAAGCTCGTCCCATAAAAAGGACAACTTAATCATTTTGATGAGTGTAACATCTAAACTTCTGGCGGGCATCTTTTTGTTCTGCTTATCTCGTGCTCTCGAGATGTTCACGTGTGAGTTGAGTCGGTCTCCAACTTGATCGAGGTTGTACTGAGTACTTGTTTACTTTGCGTCAAGTTTTGGAACATACAAATTTCTTCTATGGGATATAGGTCTAAGTCTTTCCTGAGTTCAATGCAGCGTTGGACTCATTTGGACGTACAGTTCTCTGGTACACTGTCTTACTGAATATTGCACCAGCGAAATTCATTTGTTTTTCCTTATTCTTGTACTGGAATTTTCGTGGTCAAGTTCATATATATTGAATTTCCAACCTTTTCGGTGACGTGATTTGCCCTTGAGTGTAGTGGAAGAGTCATGCCCCGTAGCCGCTAGGGCACATTGCACCCGAGTGGGCAAGAGAGAGAGAGGCAACCGTGACCCTGAAACGCGGAGTGGCGTAGAACCATCTGCTGAAACCTAAAAAAGAGAAATAATGGAAGATCGACTGCAAAATAGGGGGACCATGCGAAAGAGGAAAGGCTTCGAATTCAACGCCACTGACTGAGACACCGAGCCTTATCACCCATCGTCACCGTCCATTACTTCGAGGAATCTCGAGGACTCAAACTTCGTAGTCTTACTGTACCTACACGATCCAGTCCACTGAAGTTTTCATATATTCTTCTCAAGGCATCAACGGGACACCTCAAATTATCTAACCATTACCCACCTGCCACAAAGAACAGCATACACCGAGTCAGGTAATCCTTCTGTGGACATGCGCAAAACATGTCCCAACCACCTAACCTATTCGAATTCAGTGCCTGTTCCAAAAACTAGACCCCACAATCCAGTACCTTATGCCTCATTTCTAAGTTATTCACCAACTTCTCCCACCATACTCCAACAATACTACCAACATAACCGTCTTCACACATTGAAAGTCTCCGCATGTCCTTTACTCTCAAAGGCCATAATTCGCAACCGCATAACCATACCGACCTCAAGGTTGCTGTGTATGCTCGACCTCTGTTCAATAACTCGGTATCACGCCAACACCACAGGTACCTCTAATTGGTGAATGCCAGTCGTGTCTTCCGCATGCATGAAGAGATCTCTTCCGATAGATAACCAAGAGATGAGGTACAACTACCCAAGTAGTTTAATCTATCCCGTTAATCTAGTTATTGCTCTGTGAGAGTAGGGTTCACATTTGAACCAATCCGGTCCTGCAACTGCGTTTTACACATCGAAGGCGCAAAACGCATCCCGAACATATCTAAACCATCGTTCAGCCGATCGACAAAAGCCTGCAACTTACTTGAATCTTCACTCAGTAGCACAACGTTGTCAATCTAATCTGAGTCAGATAGGTTCTTGTTAGGGCGAATGTGAATGTCACAATTCTCACATGAGGATGGGTTTATCTCCATAAGCATCTGAATGACGAAATTGCAAAGAAGAATTGCAAGGGGCTAACCCAGACTAAAACCACTTCTCCCGGTTACTTCAGGTGAAACATGTCCAGAAGCACGAACTCAGCTGCGATTGGCTGCTTACAGGAAGTGGATAAGTAAAATGAATTTCTTTGACAGACCCTTCAACGACAGACAGTGCCAAAGAACTGCACAATTGACTGAGTCAGACTTCGGTTTCACTGTAAGAAAGAAAATAATCGGGAGTCTACAAAATACCTCTATGTGTTTCTGTGTGCCTGCGTTCTAAGATTTGTTTCTAAGTGAAGATTTGGTCAATACAACTTCAGCCACAGTAATTTTGTCTGCCCCACTGTCTGCTCTTCGCCTCCGTGTTTGAAGAAAGATGAGGGTAGTTTATCCGGTCCAGCTGTCTCATACCCTTTCGAAAATGTATCTTACTGAGAAACCCATTTCGGATGGAGGACTGTTATCTACCTGTGTTAGTTCATTTGTATGCATAATTCACATGACCACTATAGCCCGGCGGCCAACTAAGCTGCTCCTTGAGTTGTTCTGCCCAGTGCACCAGCCGACGGTCTTCGGGGAGAGTCAGCGGACCGTCGGATTCCTGAATCACCTCGCTCACTCTCGGATTTCGTAGACTAGTGTTCCTAATCAGTTGATAAATGTTGCGATTATTTCCGATAGCCACAGCCTTTTGCATTTCCTTATACTCTTTTATCTACCACTACTGGCAAACATCTCTCATACTGTTGGTCAGCCGACGTCTCGGGAGTTTACGCGCCTCATTGTATGCTGCATCCGCGGGAAGGATCTGCGAACAACCAATAGAACATCTGAGGTAGAGGATATCCATCGGTTGTGAAGTTAGTATGACCTGGGGACCTGCGCGACAATTGCCATTGGGTGCAGAGCTTCCTTGGTTCGCTCCCGGTGTTCGCTCGGATGCTTGGCATTTCGTTGAGACAGCAACTGCATTGAAAGTTCTGAATGAAACTAAAATCGGGTATTATTATCAAACAATGACTGTATAGGACGCTTGGTTTTCTTAGTGGTATGACCACGGACTAGGCGCAAACAAAAAGAGCACGAAACAAAGCACGATATGAGTCCACAGGTGCGGACCAGAATGATTGACAATGCAATGTGATCAATCTGGGTGCAATGCTATGAAGGCGGGGGGGCGCCAGTTGAGCCGATGTCTCTTTTTATGACCAAAGATGGTGTTCGCCAGGAGCAGTCTGTGGTCACGACAATCTTGGCTGAGACTACTTTCGTCGTCGGTTCAGTCTTCTGGGGAAGAAAATCGACCCCCAATATGCCGTTCTGCCTCCACTGAGCAGCCAAGTTGGGCGTTAAAATCACCAGCATCGATCACAACGTCCGTTGACATACACCTCGCATTAATTGAGAAAACTCCCGGTAGACCTAGCCTTTGGCCTCGAGAGAGCTGCAATCACTGGGCGCATACATAGACATGACGAGCAAACAACGGGGCTTCAAACGACCTCTACTACGAAACACAGAACCGTTCAGTAACACAGAAGACTTTTGACTGGGATCTAGTGCACGAATGTTCAGAGTAATCCCAACGTCAAGATGACTATCAGCGCTCGAAACCAGACATTCAAAAATGAAGCTGGAGCATGAGATTGTGACATCTTGCGTGGTCCCTACATCGAAAGAACGAAAGGTTTCTTGTAGAACACATGCTAGAGGTATTCGGGCTATCGGTACTTCGCAGCTTCCCACAGGGCAGAGGGATTTCTCTTTGGGAACACTAACCGGAGCCTATAACGCAAAAGTCTTACCCACAAGGTAGTGCTTTAGTACATCACAGGAGCTCACAATAGACGCATGCTTATAACTATCCACCTCGCTCGAACCAATGGATGGCGCGGTCCTGAGTATCTTGCCCAACGATCAATGCAGCATGGAATTCATTGTATTTGTGCCGTTGATTAAAGGTCCATTCGATAAGCACAAGAACGATTAGGGTTCTCAGCCAAGGCCTTTGGTTCTAACAAGAACCTGTTTGAAACGCAGCGGGGAATGGCTGAGTGGAAGCCCATCGACTTGGATAAATTATTCTTCCACTCATTTTTCTGAGTGAGTTGCCAGCTCAGATCAACCCCAACCTAGAGTACCAGGCAACTGTTTGGTCAGGCCTGTACCCATTTAACTCCCGCCTTGATTGGATCCTCCGGCTACGACATGTCATCTTTTATAGCTAGCTGGGTCATGGAGACACAAAAGCCGTGACACCGTGCCAGGTTGCGGCCGTGTATGAATAGTGAGATTGTATTTGCTTAGGAAGTACATTGTATTTTGCCGGTGTTGGAACACAATTAAATTGGAAGTATTTATCTACTGTTTGAAATACGGTGCATTTATGAGTGTTGCGTAATTTTCACCTTCAAATTGTAAAATGCTCTTCCAGAGCTGGATCAGCCTTACACCGAACTTTGTTGTCACGGGAGATGATTTTGTTACTCGTGTAGCTGTACTTCACCGGGTGATCATAAATCGAATGAAGCGTCATTGCGTACACGGGTGACCCGACTGGTATTTACCAAGTCCAGGCATCTGTGATGTCTGCGGGATATTTTGTTACAGATGAAATGTTCCGTTTACACAATACTGGCAAGACCGACCCTGCTATCCGGTTCCGAAACATGGCCATCGCGGACAGATGCACGAAGACTGTCGGTACTTGAGCACTAGTGTTTTCGTAGTACTTCTGAAATATCGTGCGGCGGTTGTCTTGGCATTTGTTTAGGAGTAGAATACATGGCACTACAGTCCGATCTTTAAAACAAACATTAAATCGAAGTAAGATAAGGTGATTACGTCGTGTTGTGCATGCCCTCAAGTCCTCTGCCTCGCTGTATGCCGACCTCAGAAGCTCACGTTGGCTGATTGAAGGACCATAGTGGTCAGTTCATAGTGTGGTAAGAAGATATAAGACCTTAATCAATGGGCTGGCTAGTGTAGGTCCAATTTGATTGTCGGGTTTGGATCCACGAGATCCTCCAAGTAATGACTGGCGATCTTAGTTGATATTGTTAAATGTTACCACCAGTTGTATTCTTTCATGCAGGTGATTTCCTTTGCCCACTATCTTAGGGTTCAACTCACCATAAAGAAACCATGGAAGCACTGTACAGCTGTTTCATCCTTATTAGAAATCATCAGCAGCGCATATCCACCGCGCCCCAACTGGGATGCGAACCCGGGACGAACGATTCTGAGTCGAACGCCTTGGCCATTACGCTACCGGGCAGGCTCTGAACGGTTTGTTGAACTTGACCACATGATGTTGCACCTATCCGTCACTGATTTGCATGGTTACTGTCCGCTAGCTCAAGCGATCGATCCCTACTGATAGATGACTTCTCTGCAGGTAGCCTAAGTACGACGAGGGCTTTGGATATGACCTACAGAGCTTGATTACTTGGTACATGTTAGTAGTGGGAGATTGAATGTTTTCACGATGATTCTTAACAACGATGAAACAACTGTACAGTGCTTCCATGGTTTCCTTATGGTGAGTTGAGCGATGATATCACATGGTGAATTATTTCATGTGAACATTCAATCTCCTACTACTAACATGTATCTTAGAGTTGTTCACTTACTATTCTTCAACCATTCCACTTCTGAGTGTACGGTATGATGAGTTTGCAACCAAAACCTCAGCACATCGGCGCAAGCTTAATGGTTGTCCAAGAAGAACTGAACCGGGTAGACTATTTGACTGGAAGTCCATCGCGGTCGAATCTTTTGCTCACAATTATGTGGAACTTTTCTCTTTGCTCTGATCATTGCTGACTCTGTCTACATTAACAACTTTCTTCGGGGGACCTTCATTGGTTCTTACCGGCTGTCAGAAGACTCGAATTTCAAGCACTAAATCCGACTAAATTCAATAAGTATTTTTGGACTGATAGGCGAAAACATACCAAGAATATCCCAGAACGTTTTACCTTCTACACAAATCACAATAAAAAGCAATCGACTACGTACTCAGAGTACTAATCTGATAAGCTTCAGTCTGTTTATTCTTCCGAGCGCGATTTTCTATAGCAACGACAATAACGTTTCCAACTTATGCCAACAGTCGCAGTCATAGTAACCACCTAAAACTTTACGCTTATATTGGGTGTGTCCAGGTTGATATTTGCGGTCAAGGAAATCCACATCTTGGCCACTGTTGCCTCCGTCCTCGTGACCGGAGATGTCCTGGTTTGACCTTCGTCAACCAGAGTGCGGTGTTCCACCCGGGTACCGACTTTGTTCGCACGGGGTTACCTTGTCGCTCAGTTAGGCTGCCCCTTTTGAGGACCGGAAGTTCACCGATTATTATTATTCCTGTTTATCACGGGGTTGTCATGTGACTTTAACCCTCTACCTGCTTTCATACTCTTCGTTTCATGGTGGGTTACTGTTGTCATGATATCGCTGTCCTAATAGTATGAAGGGCAGCCAAATTATGGTCGTATGAATCGGCTTGTTAGTGGTGTGACCTTCAAATATCCGATTTATATCCATTATTGCTCCCTTTATTTCCTGTTCTGTTTATATTATTACGTGGATTAGTCCACGATAAAACAGCCTTACCAACGAGTGATCGGTGTTTCATTTCATCTATATCTATTGCCATCGGATAAGAGTTCCGTGCGTTATTTTATGCAGAACTTCCAGATAACGAGCCTTCCAAATTATATCCGCTGTCTGAAATTGGATACCGATCACAATGATCCTATTGTTCGCATCGTCCGTCACGATGACTGTGCATCGGTCACTTTCGGAATAGGTGGCTCGCGCAAACTCCGTTTGTCATCTGGTCACTCTGAGCAAGTCATGCAATGGGACGGATAGAAACAAACAAAATTGGAAAAATCTCACAATTTCTTTTTCTGGGGAGTTGTACACTCAATGCGTATTTTTATGTCGAAGCACATGCACAAAAATACCACGAATCGATGGTGACTGGATTGGAGTATCACAATCCGAACTAGTGTCTCACATCAGTCGGTATGCAACGCGGAGATATGTAAAGACGATTGAGACAGTCCATGATCAGTTAAAATGGAACGACTCTCCGTTAAATCAACTTCTGTGTGGATTCGAAATATGAAGTACACCTAGACCGGAAATCTATTATGTTTGGAGTCATTCAAAATCAAGACAAATTATGTGCAAAATTAATGTTGGAAATCTTTGCGATATCATTCCACCGGCCGAATTTCATTTTAATGATAGCTTACAAAGGATGCGGCTCTGTTGCTCTGGTGAAGAAAATGAATCATTTCATATGAGAGGAACTAGCTAAGTGCCCAAAAAGATGATGCACTCAATATGCAACGCATATACAACGCATATTCTACCAACTGGATCTTCCGACAGTTTGGGTGACTGTGTTCTGGAACATTTTAAGACAACCCGCTTGATACTGTTATACTGCATGGTAAACTGTCGTGGTCAAGGACACATTTTCTGGAATGACTGATCTCGCTCAGATTGCAGTGGCTCCAATGCGGGACAGTTTCCCAAATCTGTACTGAAATCATAAAAGTATTGGTTGGGATTTTGTTTCTGCATTTCCAATGGGTCACGTCCGTTTTGTTGGTATTGTGGTCCACAATGTATTATTACAGATCTTGTTTGTGCCCCGTACTGATCAAGTGTCAACTCAGTGTAGCCGAGTTTCAAACGGGATCTAACATTCAGCCAGTAAATTATCTCGATTTGTAGCTAACTTGTTTTCTAACAAAAAGGTTCGTAGAAAATGGGTAAATAATGGATGTGACAGTCTCTAGAGCTCTCTTTGTGAGCTTACTTCACAACCGGACATTGAAAAAATTTCCCCAGTGAACGTTTGACTGGCTTCTGTTGATCTGCCATCAGATGAATAGACTTCGAAAATCGGAGAACAAAAGCAAAATGGGCATTCTGAAACTGATTCGATACCTCCAGAAAAAATAATTTCTTCCCGTTATGCAATCTCAACTTACTAAGTGCAAACACGTTTCAGCGCATCGTGTTATTTGGCCACATACATCCATGGCAGCGGACTTACTAATCCAATTCGGTTTTAAGACTAGTGTTTTGGGACTGGTTATTGACTCGGACCGTCGCAATTTCATTTGGCTTACTGACCGGCGCGCCAGTCAGTGCTGGTGGACTGCTGATGGACTGTGATTTCGTTTACTCTTGGCCAGAACTCCAGACTTGATGATTCATTAGCCATTATCCTCACAGTAGATGTAATGTATCAGTTGAGAAGCTGTCACTTCAAACCGACGAACATTCTTGGCCAGAGCAAGATGGAGTACGACACATCCACCTAACGAAGAATTTGGACCGAACTTGACTGAAACCTTTTCCCCTGGGACCCGATCTCAGCTGGTGTGAATGTAAAAAAGAATACTATCCATTAATTCGAAAACAAAATGATACGGTCGTTTCTGTTTACTGTGGCATAACTCATTGATCCACCAACGTTGACGATCACTGCACAACATCCCTCAGGTTTTGAGCGAGCATAACACAAAACTGTACACACTTCGAGCACATCTCAATTGTGCACCGTGTTATCATGAGGAAAATTAGTCATGACTGATCATCCATCAGGTCGACTGATCAATAAATGAGCTGCTCTAACGGAAAGTGGAACTGACTTTAACGTTTCATCATAAATTAGGCTGGTCGGTTTCCAACTTCACCTTTTAACTTCCTTTTTTATTGCATTTTTTCTTAATTCGAAGTCTTAAAATGACACCGTATATCGCACAGTATCAGAAAACTGAGCTGACAAGGAGACTACAGTGAATGAATCGATTGTTACTGTTTTTTCTATCGTTTAATGGCACCTGAATGTGGTTTAACAGCCCCGGGATACCGTAGAATAAAGACACTCTTGGACAGTGCTGCAACCGGGCACATTACGTAGGAATTGTACAGTTTCGTCAGTAGCCACATTTTCAACCGAGAAAAGTGTGTCTAGTCTAGCCCATGCGGTGTGGCTACTAAAACAACTCGAGGCTAGAAGACGATCGACAGAGACAAAGGAACCAAGGAAAAGAACTGTAGATGAAGTCATTTAAAAAATTTTCGTGCTGTTTGACCAATCCGAATTGCGGATGATATGTGCAAGTGGGTCAGCCGGCAAAAGACAGCAAACCAATTGATCAAGAATATCTTCATACTTGAACAAACGACTGGCTAATCTTGGTACGTTTTGATTTCAGCCAACATGAGTTAATGAGTGAAACAGGATATTTGTAGATTGCCGCCCGGAACGGACAGGTCAATGGGAGCAAAATTTAAATCTGTGCTGAAGTACCAGAAAACTTGAAGATAGACGGTTAGAACAAATTAATCCAGCTAGATTCAGTGAATCTCAGGTTGGTTCGACAGTATTTAACCATAGGTTTAAAAAATGGCACGCTAGTGCTAACATGGCAGTGTGCTGAATAATGTAGACAGTATGATTCATTTCCGGTTGGTAAATCGAATCACGCGACTAATATCGGCATTGGGCAATCCTCTGGTTCGTGAATTGAAACGTTCAACTGTAATGAATAAATAACCTAGTATATTGCCAGTTAGGACTATGCATCGTAATGATAAGGAAAACTGGCCAACGAAGGAAATTCCTCTGGTAAGTTGATAAAAAGATCTTGTTCTGCCACTTTTAAGAAGCCATCCGTCTTGCCTGGAGGGGCCTTTGAACGTGACCGCACCGTTCCAGCATCTCCGGAATTTTCCATATAACCGTCTACACATTCGCTATTTTGTCGTTCTGTCGGGCTTGATTGCAAAACTTCGTAGTTCCAGTAAAATAATCCAATCCATATTAACTTATTCTACCGAGATGCTGAAATCCTTCAAGGGAAATACTCGACCCGCTTTCGTTCGGCAGAACAGTACCGAATAAATGGAATTCCAGGGATAATTCGAAAAAGTACAGACCTGACTGACCAGTTGCACTTTGTTAAATTCCACTGATGTTTTGTGTACTCCCGCAACGATCATCCGTAACATAAGTTCCCTACTGAGTAGCTTTCCGGTGTTATCTGATCTTGTCCGGACCTATGAATTATTCTCAGTTGGGAGCCATTTTGTTGCGAGAATCGTGGCTTTAAGAGGACATGGATGATGAATTGGTTGAAACTAGAGGTTTCTTTGGCTATTGTGCTGATCGTCCTGTTCTTCTTCCTAAGCAAGATGGCGGCATCTTTATATATATATATATATATATATATATATCAGGAATCAACGGTGTCTACATTGCCAAGTCTATTAAGTGCACATATTCACATTACTTCCTCCATTACTGAATATAAACCTAAACTCTTGAGTAACTTTCGATCGATTTACTCTCCCAGATTTCTCTAAGGCAGCTATCGAGATTTTGTTGATACACTTCTGGAAGTCTTGGTAAACTAAACACACACTTTGTTGTGCATAGTTGCAGGTGATTTTAGTAGCTTTGTTGTCCGTTCTTTCATTCCTTTTGATCTAGTAAACACTAGAATGAACATATTCATTGGCAATTTCCTTGTCATTAGCCAAGGTATTTTCCGTTTTATATAGATCCCTTAACGATACATCCGACCACGAAATAGTTGAGGTCTTCACCAAATTTATAGCCACACGAATCTCCGGAACTTCACGCAGTGCCACGATCGCAAAATTTGCAAGATACTAATTTGTTCGCCAAGCATCATGACGTTGAGTGGAGTGGTGAGCTCGGCAGGATTTTCCCTACTCTTAGATACTAATGTTTAAGTGTCTTGAAATCAGCTTACATGTCTGCAGTCCCATCGAGACTCCACTTTGTCCCGCTTCCTATCCTCTCTGCGAAAGACAACTTCGTAGTTGAAAAAGATAGGATTTCAAAAGGAACGAGCGCACATCGGTCAACAAAATAAAAAAATTAATTAAGACGTAGCTGTCCAGACTGGGTTACTTCTATAGACCTAATTTACTGAAACACAAAACCCTCATGAAAATTGGAGGTCACTGAAAGTCTTATGCTGGGGTTCGTCTGCAAGCAGATGTTGAAGCTCTTAATATATCATTCAACAAAAACTTAGGTCCTTCACTCTTCCTGTGAATAAAGTTTTTTTTCAAAAGTGCTTTCATTTACTTTTTCTATTCCGGATTGTTAAAAATAACTACTTTTTCTAAACTCTAGAAAATTCTGTGACCATGGTGGTCTCAGCCCCGTAGTCTTCAAAGAGTATGTAACCAGTTTATTCCCCATCTCTTTTGGTTTGTTTAATAAATGCTGGCATGACAACAAAATTCCTGACTGCTGGACGACGGATGCCATGTCCTCCGTGTCTACGAAAGATTCTTCCAAATTCCGTCCTATTGTCTTTACCTCAGTAGCTTTGAAAGTCTTAGAAAAATTAATCCTCCTACATCTTACATTCTCCCCAACGGTTTCTGTCCCCTCATCCAATTTGCTTACCGGTCTTCCAGGTCCATTCTTGACGCCCTAGTTACCTTAACGCAATTCATTTTTTGGCTTTGGAGAGCAACAATAAATGAGTGAGGATCCTCGCCCTTGACTACAGTGATGCATTTAACTGCGTTGACCGGGACAAGTTACTCTCACTCTTCTCCCAGTCAGATGTAGAAGCTTCGCTTACCACCCTCCTGTTTCGCAATCAACAACAATTTATCAGTTGCAACTGAACCAATTCCTCTCTTGTGACTGCTTCTCTTGGAGTCCCTGAAGGTGCTATTTTGTCTCCGTCTATTTCCTCTGCCCACGCATCTTCCACTCTATCAACCTCTTGTCACGTATGTAGACGACATAGTTCGTGGCCTGCCCTATTCCGGTAATGCTTTATTTTTTCATTATCAAATTGGGATCATAAGACTCAGAAAGGTTCAAGGAACATGATCCATCTACCAGTCCCGAAAAATGTGTAGACATTGCATTTTCCCTTGCAGAAGGTTCAAAACGCTTTTATTTTAATGCCACTCGAACTCCAGTATCTGTTAACGTGGAACAACTAACCTGCCAGGATTCAGTCAAGTACCTTGGCGTGGTGCTAAGCTGAGGTTTTACATAGTCATATCATGTGAAATACATTTTCGGTAGAATCAGGTCTCTTTTGTTTTTCGTGTTAAAGTCCACCACTTAAGCACATACTTTAGCAAACATAATGTTTTCATGTTTTATCTTATTGGCTCCACGCATTTCCTCTATTACTCATTCCAGCCAATAAGCACCTTCATCCACGTATCCGAAAATGCAAGTGTTCTACTGTTTCGTACCTGACCAGATTCTTGAAAAACTTGGAAACTGCAACAATTTCCTTTGAAGAAACTCTGAAGTGAAAATGCACTCACATCCCAGGTTTCTGAGTGCTCACTGTCCAGGTTTGAGAATGTCTTTCGACTACGTGATAGCTAAATATCCACCCGTTAGGGTGCATAAAGCACTTACCTGATTCGGCTTGACTTGTGCACGGCTTCGTATAGGTCTTGTAATGTGCCATGACTGTTTGGATGCCATAGTTTGCTAGCTGGAGTACATTCATCACACTTAATCAGGACTAGGCGTGTTTTTATGCTATCACGGATATTTCTGAAATAAACCAGAATAGTCTTACCATAATTATGTCCAAATAGGGTGACTAAGTATTTATTAAAATGTATAGCATGAAACCTCATAACAAATTCGAAATCAGCCACTGATGTCGGAAAACCCTAGTAATACGAGAAGACTAAAGCATAGTGTTGTCCTTAACGCTGCTTTGTTGTTAGATTTTGGGATGACCTATGAGCTTCGGGGGCATTCCATGTTCATTACAGTTTTGAATAGGATTCCAAAGCAGTTCTCGGCCTGTGGCACAAATTAACGATGTGATCCATTCCCATTCTGGTTTGGTAGAACGCAGTCATTTCGCCTTCCTCAAATAATTTTCTCTTTGGTGTTGGGTTGAAAAACCGATATGAAGACCGCATTGCGTATAGGTACAACCAATGGGAATAGAGGTCATCGTGTATGGCCTAACAGCCAGGATCTCATAACCTGTTTAACAAGACTTCCGTGATTTAGGTGATCATTGATCTGTCAGTTGTCTACTCTGCAAAATGAACTAACCAGCCTTTTGTCGGCCTTGATTGTCTCTCTGTTTTCGCGAAATTTTTGATCGACAAGATTACCGGAATGGGGGGGCCCTTCTTCTGTTTCCATTGTTTTCCGCATATTTTGCTCTACTTAGCACATACTATCATAGTTTGATTCTGAAATTCGGTATGCGATCGCGTATTGTGCACCCGATCCTCCTGATCAGGTATGGTTTTGTCTGAAAACGCAACACCGTAAATATGCGGGAAAATGGGTGGAGCAGTAATATCTTAGTCGCTCACTGCATTTCATTAGATAGGTGTGACAGTCACAAGGCCAGGTCACTGACATCTGAACATGGAACAGCCGATGTATCGACCTAAANCTAGGCGTGTTTTTATGCTATCACGGATATTTCTGAAATAAACCAGAATAGTCTTACCATAATTATGTCCAAATAGGGTGACTAAGTATTTATTAAAATGTATAGCATGAAACCTCATAACAAATTCGAAATCAGCCACTGATGTCGGAAAACCCTAGTAATACGAGAAGACTAAAGCATAGTGTTGTCCTTAACGCTGCTTTGTTGTTAGATTTTGGGATGACCTATGAGCTTCGGGGGCATTCCATGTTCATTGCAGTTTTGAATAGGATTCCAAAGCAGTTCTCGACCTGTGGCACAAATTAACGATGTGGTCCATTCCCATTCTGGTTTGGTAGAACGCAATCATTTCGCCTTCCTCAAATAATTTTCTCTTTGGTGTTGGGTTGAAAAAATCGATATTAAGACCGCATTGCGTATAGGTACAACCAATGGGAATAGAGGTCATCGTGTATGGCCTAACAGCCAGGATCTCATAACCTGTTTAACAAGACTTCCGTGATTTAGGTGATCATTGATCTGTCAGTTGTCTACTCTGCAAAACGAACTAACCAGCCTTTCGTCGGCCTTGATTGTCCCTCTGTTTTCGCGAAATTTTTGATCGACAAGATTACCGGAATGGGGGGGCCCTTCTTCTGTTTCCATTGTTTTCCGCATATTTTGCTCTACTTAGCACATACTATCATAGTTTGATTCTGAAATTCGGTATGCGATCGCGTATTGTGCACCCGATCCTCCTGATCAGGTATGGTTTTGTCTGAAAACGCAACACCGTAAATATGCGGGAAAATGGGTGGAGCAGTAATATCTTAGTCGCTCACTGCATTTCATTAGATAGGTGTGACAGTCACAAGGCCAGGTCACTGACATCTGAACATGGAACAGCCGATGTATCGACCTAAACAAACGGTCTTAAATTTATACGCGTGAGGCGTCAAAGTATATTCCAGAACCCCCATAGTAAGCGATCGATAAACAAGCAAGTAGTCAACTGGAATATGGCCGCAAACACGCGACGCAAACGGTGAATTCATAAAAGACATTTTAAACCAAACAGGTAACTAAATAAATCAAGATGACATTATTGCGATTACCTTGCCAAATACGTGCACGTGAGATGCAATAGGTCATAAAGTGCAAAATAAGTAAGGTACGCTCATTGATACAAAAAGGTATACTTACAAGCATACATGCAAGCACATGCGCATATGCACTTTGTGCATACAGCAGACATCCAGAAGGTCAAGTGAAGTAAGCCAAAAAAGAACTCATGTGGGAACTGACCGTAGTTAGTTGATAGGGAGCGCAAGGTGGCATCTGACTGAAAATCGGAACCACGGATGGATTTGACAAGACTACCCGGTCAGCAAATCTAAAGAGCTTTCGGTTGAGTTAAGATCAGAATTACATATATCATGTTCCGGAACTTGCACACATTGGTACAATAGTCCATGTGACTGTCCAAACATTCAGATATTTTTTCTCTTGGACGTTCTGTGGGCGTAATTTCAGCGGTTTTCACTGCATAGAATTAAAAATCCATTGGAAACAATTGTAATCGTTTTGTACGCAACTCATTTGGCCAGTTGGTTGGATATTCGACCTTCTGACTTCAATCCCATGCTTCTGACTCGAATGACCAATAGAATGGCAACACCGAAATGAGAGGCAGCAGAGCTTGACAGCAAAAATAAGCCAAATTATTTCTGTCCTTTATCTTCATGCATTGTTTTCGGTCGAAGGAGTTCGGCAGTTTTTTGCTACCCAATGGAAAAGCCATTCAGGTGCGAATGGCACTGTATTAATCTTTTAGCTACTGCGACCTACGGAAAAGCGGTAGACCCAAATGATTCCAGATTTCAAGATGCCAAATTAGTGGACACAAATCCTGTTCAACCTACAACCAACAGCTACTTCACATAAATAATGACACTTCTCAGGGTCAAGCTTTTAGGATACCGGCAAGAAGTATATCCTGTATACCACCATACTTGTTTTGTGGTGTAAGTGTTGGGGCTGGCTGGTGCGCGATACGTTGGTTTTTATGTTCATGCACTTTTCAAGTCAGTCTAGCAACCAATTTGAAGGTCGTTGTTTCGATGCATGGTCAAAACGTCAAAGTTCAGTAGTAAGAAGTAATTTCGAAGAAGTATGTAGTGGTAGTGGTAATAGTAATAGTAGCGATAGTAGTAATAATAGTAATAACAACGGTATATTAGGTTTTGCACGAAATTATTCACCATGCTGTATAAACCTTCACACTCACCATAGGAAACCCTGGATTTGCACACTAAAGCTGTTTTAAACCTGCCAGGAGTCATCGACATTGCTTATGTACTGCCTCCGAACTGGGAAGTGAATCTAGGACAAGTAACTGTGAGTCAGACATTACAGTTTCTTAGCTATCCGGCCGATTCTTAACGGTTTATTCCTGACAAGGGTGAATTGATCTCATGGGACTTCGTGGATTCCTAATGATCACCTTAGCGTCGATATAGCTTGACTAACAATTCTATGCAACGTCTAATCTCATGCATTTCACACTTATGAAGTGGACAATACCTTTAGGTTACACTCAACGCCTTAGTTGGACTCAGGCTACCTACGTAACGGTAATTTACGGTGGAGTTCGGTTACTGTACACCAGTGGGTCGACAGATGTTGCAGGTATTGTTACCAAAGTTCTGTCGGCGCATTTTACAAAAGAAAAATATTAGGAGTTTTTCAGTCAACAACACCAAATGAGTACAAGCTGATTCAGGTGGAGAGACCTAGAGCGCAAAGACTGTGGCTGTTGTAGTCATCATCATTATCATCATATTAGCCACTATCAGCGTGATCCAAAATTCATGTGTTGGCATTCTACTTGCTTGTTTCATATACGTTCCTGGGAAAATGTGGATGCCTCGAGAATCAGAAACCACCACGTCTCACACGTGGGTGGTAGGTCATGAATATTTGATGAGAATAATGTGCCACTGTATAGTTTTCTCATTCCGTAGATGCGGCCATGGAAGAATCATCCGAACTTTACAAATTCCCCGTTATTGATGAAAGTACTTATCCATTCACAAACGCATAATGCCCTTTAATGACCTGAAATGGATTTGTATTAAACGACGTAAGCAAGGATTTGCTATAGGTTTGTTGACTATCGACTTGTCTGAATAGTATGCAGTTAGTGCACGTACCTGATGAATGAGATATCTGTCACTCAGGTCCTCCATAGATAGACTTTGTCTAGTGTTAACACGCTTACTTCACTGAGTGTGTTCAACTAAGTGGCAATTACAGGTAGGTACTCAGATGACCGTCGAGCCATCAGCTTGTACACTAGCAATTTCAGTACATTTTCAACCGGAAAAAAATGGTAACCCCAAAGTCTTGAATTTGACACGCCTTAACTGGTTTGAGCGAGCGGATACAACCCGCCCCATCACACCGTTTCCACGCATGCAACCACGCTCTTTGCCTTGTGCACATCTGATTAACCGAACAGGATCACGAACCTATAGGCACTGACTGAAAGAAAAGTGACCACTTGCTTGCATCTCTCGGTACGCGCGTGTGTCTAGGCAAGAAAACAGGCTAATGCAGTCTATATCGATCAGCCGCCGTCCCCGCAGGATAGAGAATGAGCAACGTTGGGGACGGAGAGAAGTTCGGTCGACCGAAAGTGTTAAGCGGAAAGCATTCAAATAAGCTCACAGGGAATTGGTGTATTCCATTTTGGGATGTTTACCGCATCCCTGATCAGCAGCTGTGTTGATCAAAGTACGGGACAAGAGAATTTACAAACACACAAAGTTAACGAGCCACCAGACAGTGAAAAGCCGTGTGTGTTCCAAACAGAGGCCAAATCTGTTACCACACTTTAACATCGTTTTGAATTTTTTGCCATATATATGAGCCTACCTGAAGCACTGGTCGATTTCACACAATCCGATAAACGGCAAGATTTTGGTGAAATTTGCCATTTATGTCTTCACTAAGAAATTATTGTCTTCAGGGCAAATATTGATTGTTTTCCTTGCAACATACAAACCAGCGGATATGAGCAACCAGCAGACATCGATATATATATATATATATATATATATATATATATATATTGTTCATCTACTGTTCTGCCTACTATCACCAGTGATGACGTTAGGGATAAAATAATTATTCTTAGTATCAGGAAAATTCTGGCTGATGAATTATTTCAGAGGGACGGAGTGACCTGACGAGAGTACGTTTTCAAAGTTGGGTCAGATAAGCAACCGAACTACCAATCATCCGAATAGATACATATATAAGTAAATAAACTAACTGGTCGGCTGACTGATTAACTAATTAATTAACCAAGTTAATGAGTGCCTATCTAAACAATTGACAAATAACGAGTTAGGGAGATAGACAAACGGACAGACAGATAGAGAGTCAGACATGTGAACAGACAGAAAAGGAAAGGAAAACAAACCTTTAAAAACAAGAAAACAAATAAACGCCTGTCTAGCATACTCCCAATGCAAATATACCAACCCTTGGTCTTACCTGATTAGGGTAAACTAATTTCACTCAGGTTCTTCAATGTATGTCTAGTTGCATTTGGTAAAATATTGCTTTTCTTTTTCAATCTAAATGCTTTGGACAACTTGATCAAAACAGCGATTTTTGTGGTTGAAATGGACATTGATCAAAATCGAAGCTTCAGGCTGGCGTGAGCTCTTGGTTCCCATAACTGCAGAAAATTTGGAAATCCTAAACATTCATTTTGTTACTTAAATGCTTATTTTGCTTATCGCCACTGATGTAGATTGATTAGCTGGAATTAGAATATTCCTAGAGTGCGGTCAGAATTGCCCTAGGTGAAGGCTCCATGATTGCCGTCATGGTTACCTTCTGTATATCGTCAGTTCACAATGTCCCGAGGGCGGGGTTCTCACCTTG
>LUCM01011151.1:49006-75283 GCA_008360955.1 Fasciolopsis buskii | reverse complement strand
CGCCAACGGTAGCTTACTGCGATATGGTCAATCTGACTCAGACTACCTGTCGAGTAAGAACGCGAATTTGCATTGCGATGCAAACTGCGTCGAAAATCCGTGCTAGACAGGAATAAATGATTGTCTGCACAAAACTGGAGAAGTCTTTCCCCGTTGTCTGTTCGCTATGCAGGCAAGGCGCATCGCCCACCTAAACAGGATTCCGATGCACTCAGTTTTCCAACTTGTGCATTAAAATCACCTGCTACCACTACAATGTCAGAGCGTTTGCTCTTCCGAACAAGGGTGTCGAGGTCATCGTAAAACTCGTCTTTCTCCATGTCAGTGTTGCATTCTGTTGGAGTGTATACCGAGATGACAAATAAACTACACTCAACACTACTATCCTTTCGGACGCCGACTGATCCTTGCAGTCTCATGGCACACAAGCGACTGTTGACTGAGATCCAGTCCAAAAGGGATGCTTCAGCCTTCTCACTCAAGACTATTCCTACACCACGTTGACCCACAGCTTGAGCTGCTTCGTCTCCTGAAGGGCGAAGAAAATATCTTGACGAGACATTTGGCGCAGTCACTTGAATTACTCTACTCGAATCCTGAATTCGTGTTTCACTCACGCAACAGACATCAATCGAAAGTGAGTCAGTCCACTCTCAGAGCCAAACACGCCTGTTGGCCAGCCTGCATTAAAGTGCGCACATTGAACGAACCCAAATGCAGAGGCTGACGAGTCTTGAGAAAATGTGAGCTAACAGACTGAAAACCACCTACTACACTACTTGACAATAAACCGTTGGGAGTATCGGGCGTGTTATCAATGGAGATACTATGGGTAGGCAGAAGGGGCAAACAGACTGGGTTGGAGACAGAAGAGACAGGTTGAATAGAAGAGAGGGAACTCTGAGCAGTAGCATACTTATCACTACGCACCCCACTTGCGCTCGATGCAATGGGCAGCGCGGTCCTGATTATCGTGCGCGACGACCGATGCAGTATGGAATTATTTGTAGGTGTGTAACTCATGGGGAATAATGGACGGGTACTGCTAGGGAGTCCAGCCGCTGAGCAGAAGAACGATTAGGGTTCTCAACCAAAGCCTTTGGTTCTGACAAGAACCTGACCGCAAAGCAGCGGCGAATAGGTGAGTGGGCGCCCATCTAATTGGATCAATTAGTCTTCCAATCGTTTTTACGACTGAGCTGCTAACTCAGATCAACCCCCAACTTGGAGTACCAGGAGACTAATTCGTCAGGCTTCTAGCCATTGACCTTCCAGGCATGATTGGATCTTGGGCTTGAGATAAGCCATTCTGTATAGCTCGTTGGATCATGGAGGCACGCAAGCCGTCACACCACGTCAAGGTGAAGTCTCGTTGTGACAGTCTATCGTTATCCATCCTTGGATCATGGTCGGAAATGAAACCTTACCAGTTTCGTTTCCCTTATCCTGATTTCTCACTGCTTCATTAAAGTTATCGTGTATGATTCTTCTTCCTCGATTGTAGTGTCATTTTCTGTCGAATCAAAGTGATTGAAGAAGTGTGTTTGTACAGTTCGACTGTTCCGTATGTCGGCTACTGCAACATTCTTATCTTTCCCCGGATGTGTATGTCCACTCCTTGTTTCCTTTGGATATTCACTCTTTTTATAGACATATGTAACCTTAGGGAAAAGGCAGCAGTCACTGGGGCTTGCACTGCTGTTTAACGTTTGAACTATGATGATGATGATGAAGAGGGCATCTTCGTGTAAGCAGCGCTGAACTGCCACCTGTTCAACGTTTCCCACTTCGTGTCGGCATGGTGCACTTCGGTTGATGCCATGTGGAACCTCACTCGCCATTATCTTTTTTGTTTCAGTATCATTTAGTGATTAGAATTCTGAATTATGAGGCAGAACAGTTCCTTTTGCTTACCTAACGGTGGAAACGCACAGCCCGAAAAGGTGATGCAGCGTTATATGAACGAGATATAAAAGGAATAAGCAGGTCTTGAATTGACAGTTTGGTAACGTAGTTTAAGGTTTAAGAACGCTCATGAAGATTGGTCTAGATTTTCATGTCCCTCTTAGATCTCATTAACAAAGGCTTGTTGCTTAGTGGAGTAGCGAGACAACGATTTCAGTCCAATTTACCCTCATTTCATTTTATCCCTCTAACAGATATCAGAACTAGCTCACTCTTTCAGTCAGTGGTCGTTTTATGCTAGAATTCTCAGGTCATCGAAATGAGTTTGGTTTCCTATGCTTTTCGTGTTTCTATACATTCCTTTATTGGTATATATGTAAACTACGATAGACATGTAAAGTTAAATTCATCTAAGTGTTGTATCCTAAAACTTCTTTGCATACAATCCCTATCTGAATTCGAAGATAACTATCGTTATGGTTATCCGTTACTTCTCGGGAAGCCCAGATATCTTCGATGTTGTCCAGTGACTCCATCCGGATAGATCTATTGTTTCGGTTAACACTGCATAAGCAATCGATTTCAATCTTCCCTTAAATGATGAAACACCGCCCTTCAAAGCGGCTTTAGGCTGTCATAAGTGCTCACTCACTATCTATTGCCATTTATCCGTCATTGAACTCCCCATTGACCCAACTAACTTAGTGTTAATTTCTCAAAGAGTGTATTCCCTGCCTGGTTTGCGTCTGGCTTACGTTTGTCATTATTGTATGTAGAAATCAATTTCTTTCTTGCTGAGATTGGTCTGTTAACCACCGGTAATTCATGTGTAAGCAGACTGTACACCATTGTGCTACTTCGCCTCAATTGTTTTAGGTGCTTATTCCCTTCCGAAATTTCACGGCTACTCGTTTAGTTCGATTGGTCGGTGGAGATTCTTAATAGTGGTTGAGTTTATCCTGCCGACGTAACCATGTGATACTCATTCCAGTAACCCAGTTCCTGATGTGTTTCACGTTTGTTTACTCCGTCTAGGGCAAGTATACTCTTGGTAAGAACCGAAACCCGTAATCTAATGCTGAACAGCTGTCGCTGAATCTAACCAAATTGAGTTGGTCGTTTGGGGCAATGTCCTGTTACTCCCCTAGATGACGAATTATTAGAGATAGTTTTGTTCGGGAGAATTTTAATTTATTTTTTTACGTTCCATTAAGTTAAATAATCGCACGAAAAACTGACTGCCAAGCTAATTTACCCAATGCAACTTTTACATTGGCTATTCTTATGAGAAAAATGCACTTTCCCTTAGAGCGAACCTTTTAACCGGATTTGTTCATTCCACGCAAATATTCGCTCTTGGGTACCATTTGCAGCAAAATGTAAATTGGGATCGGAGCACTTTTTTTGGAACGTGATTACTTTTCAAGAAAACGTTCCTGGGGACATTTTTCTGCTGCAAAAATTACAACGTAACTAATTTGGCAGGTATCGCATTCAGACTTCTCGCGGACACTATTTTCCGCCGATCGCCTACTACTCCCAAAGGGTGCCCGCGTGAGAATGAGGCCGGTTTGCATCCGAGTCAGTGTTGCATGAGTCACGCGACTTGAACTGATTAAATACTGCATTGGTCGTCGCGCTGTCCATTGCATCGAGCGAAGTAGGTAATGATAAGTGTGCTACTGCTCAGAGTTCCCTCTTTTATTCAACCTGTCTCTTCTGCCTCCAACCCAAGGTTTTCGACCGCTCTGCTTACCCATAATGTCCCCACTGAAAATACTTCGATACTGGCAACGATTTATTGCCAAATAGCATAGTAAATGGTCTTCAGTCTGCTAGCTCACATTTTCTCAAGTCTCCTCAGGCTCTGAATCTCGTTTGTATTGTATTGTATTGTATAGTGTAGACTTTTGCATAAAAACAATGTCGTATTTCAGTCAAAAAACGTGGGGGTAAAAAAAATCGGAAACAATCTGCACCCATCACCTTTTTTCTCCTTCATCTTTTGCTTCTTTTGTTAATGAAATAACAATTTACATCATTTTTTCAGGAAGGGGGCCGTGGTCAACAGAGAGCTGTCAAGTGGGGGAGTTGATTTGCAACGACAGGATCCAAACCCGCGACCTTCACTCCCGAACACCACGACCTCATCAGATTGGTCTCCGCCGGCCCAGAAAAACTCATCCAGGAATAATCAGAGCACATTATGATGGGCCGCTCAGGAATTCCGCTAAAACGCGGCCACGGTTTTTCAAAATGCGTGCTAACTAAGGGGCATCAGGGTTCCTATGGATATTTATTTTGGAGGGTATGGAACGTAAAGCAGATTGTGTTAAAATTTGAGAGCGGCACTTTGAACGATCGTCGTGCAGAGGATGCGTGGGATCTGAAAGAATTCTGTGAGCAAATTACTTGCATGCTGATAAGTGTTGATCACATAGATTTAAGAACAACTGCATCAGTGTTATCAAGGACACCCGGCTAATAATTGATAGTCACCAGTGAAGAATTTTAAAGCCTTTTTTAAGTAAACCTGGAAAAATGACGGAAAAACAGTAAAAAAGTATTGAAGAAACACATTGGTATGCAAATCGGGAGATGGTGCTTTGTTTTACCCTGTAATGTCGAAGCTTCCTGATTTGAAATGACAACCGTCGGAGACTCTTTACACAAGTAGAAATTCGAGAAGTCCACCTCAGATTTTTATCAATAGTTACTCCCAGATATTTCACAGAATCAACCCTGGTAAGAGTTTTTGAGTTGACGAAAGACATTCCGGATGGGTAGGCTGGCCGAGAGAAAGAGAGAGAGAGAGAACAGGCCTTCGAAACATTTAGCTGCGTTGACATTTAAACCAGCTTGTGCAAAGAAATCGTAGATAGAAGATGGGTTGTTGGAAAAACTTTGAAAATCATTGTTGTTCGAAACGGCCTGAGAGAGGGCGACATCATCAGCATACTTAAACAAATGACAGAGTGAGCTAGTTGATAAGTCGCTGGTTTAAGTAGAGAAGAGAAGCGATGAAAGAACAACACCCCCGAGAACTCCGGAGTTGTTAATCAGCGGTTTCGAAGTTTTACGGCCCATTCTTGTGCACTGGGTTCAGACTGTAAAGTGACCAGACAGCCATGCTAATCAAGGCGTGGTACAACCAAATGTTTCCAGTTTGTGGAGTAGAGGATACCGTGGGACAGAATCAAATTCCGACAAATAGTCTAGAAAGACAACGCACAGATTTCATTGGTGCGTTTAAGGAGCTAAAATGTGGTGAATGAGGGGGGCGAAAATGTCCAAAGTGGACCTGTTAGATTTGTAGGCAAACTGAAAAGGATTGCCAGGAGGATGTATAAAAGAACGCATGAGCTTAATTGTATCACGATGCGTCAGTTTAAGACCAGAAGATGTTAAAGCGATGGGGCGAAAGATTTTTCCTAAAGCGGTAGAACTGCTAGATTTTGGGATGGTGTCCAACAGTCAGGTATAGAAGACGAAGTTAATGATGAGTTAACCAGGAAAGTAAGTGCATCCGTCAAAGCCACAGCACCATGCCTTAAAAGAGCTGAAGACAGACTGTCAGGACCAACCCCTGTGGTAATTTTAGTGCTGCGCAGAAGATCGAGCATCTCTACTCTAGAAAAACTTGTAACTATCGCATCATCACTCTATCCAAAAATCGAAGTTTGCGATGGTCGTCTCTGTGAAAAGTTTGATATTGTCATTGAGCAGGGGTTCAAAAGAGAAGCTGATAGATGCGAGTGAAGGGGGTTTCTGCAGAAGAATAAGGTTGTTGTGTTAAAAGTTGCGAAGGCAAACTTGGATTTGACTTGTTTGGCTGAAGGAATGGAACGCTGACCTACAGTATATCTTGGGCCTTAACACAAGCAGCCAATGATCACGGAGCACGCAGTTTCAGGGAAAATAAATCCGGGGGGGGGGTTGGTAATAATTCTGTCTAAGATGGATTCGCCTCTGGTGGGAGAAACGCAGAGGTCAGTCAAGTCAAACACAGTCAGTGATAGGGTAGATGCATGATCGAAGCCACCTACAATAATATGCAAAGTATCCTCAAGAATAGGCAGAATAGATGCTAGAAAAGAGTCGAAAAAATGTGGTATTGTGTTGCAAGCTGAAAGGGGACAATGTATAAATTCGTTATGGTTGTACTGGTATGGCGAGAAAACCTAGAATGACACTGTGTCTCGAGACAGGTAATTCCGTTTAGCGGGTGCTTATAAACAACTTCGGACCTGAGAAACGAGAAGTAGTTTATCTATGTTGCCACACCGCCTCCAGTCTTTTTCTTGTCCGAAACTTTGTCCTGCCGATGAAGTCTCAAGCTGTCTATCGACACGAGTGAATCATCGATATCCGGGTTCAGCCACGATTCTTGTATGCAGATGATGCATGTGTCAACATGGATCGGTGATTGGAGTGTGAGGGATAGATCCATGTAATTATTTGTTTTGATTGTACTAAAAAACTTAGGAGAATACTGTGTCACGAGGCAGTCAATTCCGTTTAGCGGATACGTATTAACAACTTCCGACTTGCCAGCCCAGGAGTTGCCACACCGCCTTCAGTCTTCTTCTCCGAAACTGTCCTATTTGGGTGCATAATTGCGTGATCCCAGTCGATGTCGGAAGGAGTAAGGTTTTTTAAACGAATAAATCCGACTGGTTGTAACCTTAAGAATGATTGTGAAAACTGGTGGGTTGGGGTGGCCGAAGAGATGAAAGTTGCGGCCGCTTCAGGTAGCCGTCAAAGACTGGTTGAGTTTGTACACGGCAGCGGTGGACGACAAACTTGGGTTAGTGAAGTCGTGTGCAATAGAAATGGAGAGCTCATCCATACTGGTCCACTGGGCTGACCACTTAAAGGATCAGTTTGGCTGCTCACGCGCTAAGGTATTTAGGCTGACGTGTACAACTGCAAATCCTTCGGAGGTGTTTCTTGAGCCTCCGCCTCCCAACGGAAGAGGAAGTAGAGTCGAATATTGGACTTCTGAAGAGGAGAAAAGTGACCGGTCCCGACGAACTTCCTCCACTTCTTTTCAAACTCGGAGGAGAAGCCCTGATGAAATCACTTACCTCCTTGCTTCGTGATATTTGGGACGACGAGCGTATTCCGTTTTCGTGGGGCGAGTTACTAATTAGACCCATCTTCAAGAAGGGTACACGTGGTGACTGTAGGGTTAGTTTAATTCCCATAGTTACTAAGGGGTTGGCTTCGATAATGCTGTGCCGTTTGACAGCGATTCGTGAGAGTAATATTCGTAAGCAGAATGCCGGATTTCGTCCAGGTCGAGGTTGCATCGGCCAAATATTAACTCTCCGGCAGTCACACGATCGTAGTCTTCCTCGACTTGAAAGGTGCTCTCAACTCCGTGGATCGACCAGCACTACGCAGTGCTCTCCACCGGAAGAGTATGCCAACTAAGGTTGTGAACCTGTTGCGAGCATTGTACTCACATACCTATGGTCGCGTTAGGGTATACGGTGAATTGTCACGTTAATTCGAAACGACTAATGGCGTTTGACAAGGGTGTCCGATCTCTCCATCCTTGTTCAACTTCGTCATGGACGAGGTGATGGAAAACGCTTTAGAAGGTCTCCGGGATGCAGGAGTCGAACTGAGAAATGTTTGGAAGCTGTGTGACTTAGATTACGCAGACGACGTCGTGTGCCTGTTCGAGTCTGCGGACCATGTACAACGGGCACTAGATAGACTGTTGAGATCAGTTGCTCGGTTTGGCATGTGCTTTGCACCTTCAAAGTGCAAAGTACTGTTGCACAACTGGACGACAGCAGCGCCGAACTTAATACTGGATGGAGAGGAAATAACAATGGTGGGCCGTTTCACCTACCTTGGTAGCTGCGTGTCCAACGATGGTAGCTCGGCGTTAGAGGTGAGCACGCGTCCATCGAAGACTCGAGCAGTTTAAGCTCGACTGAAGCACTTGTGGCGTCGGCCGGATATTTCCTTGAAACTGGAAGGTCGTGTGTTCTGTGGCTTAGTGCGCTCAGTTCTGTTGTGCGGTGGCGAGACATGGAGTGTGCGTGTGGGAGATGTTCATCGGTTGGAGGTTTTTCGACCACCGATGTGTGCGTAGTATGGCTAGGAGTGGATGGGAGTGATTGGTTGAGTAAAGTGATGAGGAATCTAGTACTAAGTTCCAATTCTGGGACGGCCTCATCCCAGCATATGAAACTTAGTAGACTACGTTGGTTGGGTCTCGTGTTGGATATGACGAACACTCGTCTACCGTACCGTGCCCTATTTCGCGTTCCTCTCACAGAGTGGAAGAACCCTTGTAGAAGTCGGCAGATGACTTGGTAACATGGAATGAGAAAATGTGTGGCGAATTTAGGTAAAATAGGTGTCTCACTTTTTCGTATTTGGTGTCCGAAAGACCGCTCACCTAGCTGGCTAGAGACGTTAAAGGATATGGCTGTAAATCGTGAACAGTGACCATCTTGTTGTCATTTTCTATCGAATCAGATTGATTGAAAGATTGTGTTTACAGTTCGAGTGTGTTCCGTCTGTCGGCTGCTGCTACATTTTTATCTTCTCCCGGATGTGTAGGTCCACTCCTTGTTCCCTTTGGATATTCACTCTTTTTATAGACATATGTAACCTTGGGGAAAAGGCAGCAGTCAATGGGGCTTGTCTTGCCTTTGGACGGAGATGGTGATAAACGATGAGAAATCTCAGGTTACAGACCTCCATTTGTCTGTTATTTCCTTTTTTCCTGATCTGGAAACGTCGTCCAACTCTGCCGTTCGTGCAGTGGTGTGGCACTTTCTGTTACCGAAAGTTGTGGTTGAAATTCTGTTATGCTAATGGCCGTAGACTAGTTCGTTCATCCATGTTCGTCAGAGGAAGCAGGGTTCGTCAGCTTCGTTCCTTTCACTTTCTTCAATTTCATTTTTACTGTCGTGATTATGCAAACCACCGTATCTTCAGTTAAGATTAGTTTCGTCCATATCTGTCAATAAGTTGTCATACAATGATCGAACGACCTTGTGCTTTCAATTGAAAACCCAGACAAGTTGGAAAGCCTGTTGATCGCCTCAGTGATAGTGTAGCTACATTTGAGGTACATTTTGTGTATTGGACGTATAGGCTGTTGTCGAAAGACCAGATTGGCTCGAGGCCGAGTCTTGTTCTCGTAGTCGGAGCGTTTTTGGGCGAAGGTAGTATGTTCAGTTATTTGGTCGAGTACTCCTCTGTAGGTGTTTGTTTATCGTATTTGAATATCGTTGTGTATACGGGAAACCAAATTGGTATTTACTAATTTGAAAGATTTGTAGCCTCGGCGTAACCTCTGGGTGTCAGTGGAAGATGGGGTTTGCGCAGCAGTGTTAGGTAGGTCCCGGTGTTCGACTTAGAAATAATTATTGGGGATCGAGGTGCAAAGACTTCCGGTGTTTGAGAGCCGGTACTTTCTCATCATTTCTCGATTGTGTTGTAATAATTTTTTGAGTAATTAAGAAATTAATTCTAGAATATTGAGTTATGACATTCAGTATTTGGAAGAAACGGCGAGTTTTGTTGGGTTTTGGTAGTTTGGACTTGTATAACTTATGCCCGTAGGTGGACTCTCTCCATGTCCGCATTTCTCCGAGGCAACTAATGGTTTGAAGATGGATTTAAGCGACCATTTCTGGACAGGGCATAGCGATATGAAGGATCTGCTTGAGATGGTATCCGGAGTATGTCTAGCTAGAACACAGGGCTGGGATCCGCGAATTTTCCTGATGTTATGCTTAGAAGTTGGGTGAAATGGCTAAATAGGGAGATCGCTGGTGTTCTAACATTCGCCATGTCGTTACTTTTACTCATCCCGTTGCGGACTTTCCTTCATTACTTTCTCTTTTAAATATTTGATTATCATGGTCGAGAATTAAAGGAAGCACTGTTGTCTAAACCCTATATTGAAACCACACTTAGAACGGTCGATCACTCTTCTCCGTTAACTTTGGTCTTCTACAATTGGCTGGTAATCGAAAGGACATCAAAATTTCACTCTGTATGTTGTGCTGCCGAATAATGTTATCGTTTTTACACGGTAATAGGAGGTCAGTTTTCCTGTGTGCTGTGTTCCTTTGTTACGGGTTTTCAGTCTCATCTTATTATAAGCGTGTCTACTCAACGTATTGTTGTGAGCATCTTTTGTTCTTTTTTATGTTAGTCTGGGTCTATAACCCCTTGTAAATTTAGATTTGTGTATGAGTCTTGCAAGGATTTTATTCCCCTCCCCTGACTTTAGCAGTGACGCAACTCAGTTTAGCTGGACGCTTTTTGTTTTTGACTTTCCGTTTCATTGTTTCCTCAGGATCCGCAACGTATTGACCAGAAGCTACTTTGTTTCTTTGCATAGCTTTATACAAAACATTTTTCAGTCACACTCAATGATATGATGAAAAGCGTCTCCGAATAATCTGACGCTGGATTTTTCGAATAAATCAACTCTAATCGGTTCCACTCTTTCGTCTCCAGGATTTCTTTACTTCTGGGGTGTGGCATTCTTAATAACCACGACTATTGTTGCTCTAGTGAAAAACGAAACGGGGTCGACAATTTCCCTCCCGGCTGCACAATGCTGGAATCGTATCCGACGCTTTTTCCGGAAGCTACTTCCAGTACATGGCCGTGCACCGAGAAAATTCCATTCCAATTCCAGCTCTGTGGTTAAAAACTATTTGGGTGATGAACGGCTGTCAGAAACTACCTTGCTGGAATCGGAGGAAGATTACTTGCAAAGACCAGAGCAGTTAAACAGAAAACACTCCGTCAATTTTGCAAATGCGGATCATGCCGCCGTGCCATTTGTGTCACTACACCAGACGATCGAAGTTACTGAAGAAGCAGTGATTGAGGAAGTAGAACCGGAATTGTCACTGATGGATACCTATCGCGTGATGTTCGAAACCTTGCAACTAAAACCTATTCTGGAGTATATCGGCATGCTGTTTTTAGTTAGGGTAAGTTTCCGAGAGATGTGAAGAATCAGTTGTCTTAGTACCATCGCAGCTGCTCACTTTGTACCCGAGACTTGTATTTTTCAGTCGTAAACTGATTTTTAAATTTCCATATCCTAATGCGATTGAAGTAGTGCTATTGTGTATTTTGAGGATAAATCAACGCTCCCAAGCACAATCGCATACAGTCCGCTGTCGTTGGGTAATATCTTTGAACGTAACTTATTTGTGATAAATCATCCTGTCGAAATCAAACACTTAAGCGGAGCACACGTTTTACCTACATAACCACTGCACAGTGATATTGTACCTATTCGTTCACTATAAGTTATCGCTTTGGCCAGCATACGTGTTTGCAAAGTTTAGAAAGCCATTTCCTTGGATACTCGTAGATAAGTTACCAGTTATCATCGTACTCTTTGGAAGTTTTCGGTATGGCTAACAATGTTACTTGCGCAGAATTTCTCATTACTAGCATAATTCAGCAGCTGGAATGATGGAATTATCTTGCCTCTGATTAAATATTTTGCTACATTGTGTGATAAATCCTATCGTTTAATTCAGTTGACTGTGGGGTACTATTCGGCAGATGCTCTTCTTCGTACTCGATGCCACTTTAAACTACCCACATTCAATATGCGAACGTTGATGCTCATAGGACAGCAGGTGTGCTTAGCTCGTACACTGAAGACCATAGTCATCTTACTTAGCTGGCCTTATTTTGGTTTGCTGCGGTCGGCTCCTCGAAGAGGAAGAGCCGGCTTCATGAATGCCTGATCACATTTGCCCGTGCTCGGTGTTTAGCGGCAAGTTCCTTGCTGATTTCAACCCAGTTCAATTTCCACTCTCTAATGTCTAACCTCCAAAGAAGTATAAGTCGATTAATGTCTATGTAAAAGGTATCCAGCCAGGTTTTCAGTTGTCCTCGTCAGCGACGCCAGCCCGCTCACGGGGATCTTGCCATGACGATCCTGGTTGGAGCTTGGTCTGGTCTACACCACAAATGACGGATTTGTCTGCGCGTTGTATGACGGGCGTTTCGTTGGAGATTCTGTCTGTCCAACTTGCTTTTAAAATAGACATCAATGATAGTCTTTAACCGTCTGATATCTTAGGCCCTTAGCGGTCAAGTTTTGCAGCCATATAGTAAGAATGATTGGATTACTGCATTAAAAACTGAGTTTAGTTTCGAGACCGATCTCCTTACATGGTTAGGTAGAGCTGCGCAGCTGTAAAAAAAGCCGTTTTGGCTGCACCAATGCGCCGTTTGAAGTCATCCTCGGATTGTCCTTTTGGTACGATGATGGAACCGAGATACGTGAAATTAGAGACTTCTTTTGTCTGGCCATTTGCTTTTGCGCTCGATTTGCATGACTATGTTGTTTAATAAACATTTGTTTTCGTGGTATTGTTATCCATACCATTCTCTGATGCGTACTCGTTGGCCCGTTCGAGAACTGTTTGAAAAGTGGTCAGATCCTCCCCGAGCATCTGTAAGTGTTATGCAGATTTGAGGTCTTTAATATAACGATTTATGAAAACTTGGACACTGATAGCTATGCATTATTGCACACTGCGTAACTCAATCGACAACAAAGTTGAATAACACTGGAAAACTGACACCCTTGTCGTCCTTAAGAATTTAGTTCGAGTGGACAATACTCCTCACCGTAAGCTCTATCGCATGCTTTCGTCCTAACAATACAAATTTACCAGATGGACTAGTTGGATGAAACATCGTCTCCAAATCTTACCTTTCACAATCTCTCGCCATCTGTTGAATCGAGCATCACGCAAAAGACGTGCGGCGGTAGGTCGTTGGGATTTGTATCGGCGTTCTAAGATCTTACGGAGGATAAATATTTGACTGATGAAGTCAGCGTCTAAGCTAAGGCTTTTGTGATCACGTCTAACATACTGATATCCTTGTAATTTCTGCACTGTTCTGTTTTTGAGATGTTACAACAGAACTGTGTTCCAATGTGATCGCTTCCCAGATCAACCGGAATAAAGTATGAAGTAACCTGGTGACCGCCGGAGAGCACATCCTGTGAATTTTTGCTAGGATTCCGTCTTCATTCGAGGCTTTTCCACGCTTCAGTCGGCGAATCATATTTAATGTTATGAGAGGGAGCCGAGGTTGGAACTGTATGCACCGGTCTACTCACTAGGCGATTCAGAAACTGGCTGAAATAATCTACACACAAGAGACAATGTATGAGCTGCCGGATTTTGGTCGTATGAGACGAAAGGGGTTTCGGAAGTGACAAGCATTAGCTGCAGTTTCCATCTTGTTTGCTATATCCTTCCGATAATCGTGTCAATCTTTCTTTGCAGACCGTGTTGCCTCGAATCTGAGGTGTTAGTATTTCGGGCGGCCTCTTTGGCTACAACAGAAAAACGGGTATTATCTTCAGACATTCAGTCTTTCTTACGGCATTTTGTATTTCCCATTGCAATGCTAATTTTAATTTAACCCTACAGCGAATAAAGTAGGGGTGCATCCGTTGATATCGGCCATTAAATCTCAGTCATGAGAACTTCTGTCTTATCCCGGGACTTTAGGGGTTCAAAGTTAAAGCGCCATGAGAGCGTTTCCTTATACGGGTCGTCAAATGAAGGCGCAACTTCTCGCTTACCGGAACATTGTCTGAGCTTTTTGTTACCTGTTTCAGAATCGCGATACTACCTGCAGTCCTTTACTGACAAATTCAATCCTGATGGGATTAGTACAATCGATCTGATGAGCTTTTCTACAGTCATTGGGATATCATGTCAAATGGCGTCTTTCGGGATGCTGAAATCGTGCGTTGGTCATGCACACTCGATTAAAATCAGAGTTGATGGGCCTGCGGTCATGTTCACAAAGCTGGTATAGGTCAATTCTTCAGAGAATATATATATATATATATTTATATATATGCATATACATATATTTGTCTGTGTGTATAGCACTGACGATATCACCTCGGCTGGTGATAAGTCGTTTGCAATCAATTTGCCCAGCTCAGCGAACAATCAATACCATCCTGTTGAACCTGAGCTGAACTTCATTCTCTAACCTGCTGTATATACAATATATATATATGTGTGAAGTATACTTATATATATATATATATATATATATATATATATGATACACCTGTTTGAAAACACGTGGTGCTAATTCAACAACAAGAATATGGAGCTTCACAGAAGGGAGACAAATAAGAGAGGGGGGATAATAGACCACAACAAACCAACTGTTTTTTGTTTTCACCGAACACATTTTGTGATTTTTTTTCGGTTGTTTTCGGGAAGCGAGTTCTACAGACAGGTCGCCAAGCATTCGCGCCACTGACTTCGGTTCTGAGCCATATCTCAGCGTCTGCAACTAACAACTGTAATAATCTCTTGGGCCCTAACCAGGAAGGCGGAAAACACCAACCGAGACCAAAACCAAAGCTAACTTCTTCAAACCTCTATCTCAAGTCATAGCCCAACCGCTACGTCGCTTCTTTCAGCCTTACCTAGGACGTGCAAAAAAGCATGAAAAGGTAGACGATTAGCAGGCTTACGCAATTCGTGTCCAAGCCACCGAAGGCAATTTAGAGTGATTGTCTCAGTCAGAGGACGACTGTTTGCACCCAACACACAACGACGCACCTCGTTGTTACTCAGTCGATGTTCCCACCAGACTCAAGTAATGTTTCGCAGACATCGGTGGTCGAACACCTAAAGTTGCAGAGCATCCTCAACATAAATAGGCGGGGTCGCGCGTCCGTAAAATAGAACACTGCGAACTGTAGTATTGTTCGCTCTTCCCTTGAGGGAAAGCCTGATATCATGGTGGCGCCACAAGTGTTGCAGGTTCGCGAAAGCTCCTCTGGGCTTTGCATTTCATGGTGAAACCTCCCGCTCAAACCTTCCGTGTGTGGCCAGGCCCCCGAGGTATTTGACGCTGTCGACTACCACAAAGAGTGAGTGCACGCACACGCTCCTGCCATTCTTGAAGAAATACATTGTCTTTTGAAGGTGCAAAATTCCGTACCTAGAAACTTCAACCGCCAAGCCGTCCAACGCACTTTGAATTGCCTGTGCATTATCGTTTGGCAAGGCGTTATCGTCGACATACTCTCAGCAAAAGATCTATTCCACGAGACGAGTTCAATACTACCTTTATGACAAAATGGAAAAGAAATGCAAATATAGGGCAGCCTTGCTGTATTCCACTGGAGACGACGAAGAATTGGGAAAGCCGGCCTTAAGCCCTAACCCTATGTAAAATATGACAGTACAGCTCTTTGATAACCGACAGACACTTCTAAAGTACTCCATTTCTCAACGAACACTGTCATAGTACAGACCTATCAACAGAGTCGAAGCTTGCACGAATTTTCAAAAGTACATGATTGTTGACCTTTGGAAAATAGAACGGTACTCTAACAGCTGTCGAAGGGTGAACATTTGACCAATCCATCTACGGCCACCGCGAAACCCAGCCTGAGTTTTCCCGTCACGTGTGTGGTACGATCTGCAAAGAATGATGGACGAGAGTGGCTTTGACGCCATTGGGATTAGGCTAGTGCCCGTATGATTAGCGTGGTTACTGCGCAAGCCCCTTTTGAGGATGGAGACAACGATGGACTTCCCCATGAGGAGTGAACTTTCTCGGAGTACCAGACGATCGAGAACAAAACGCGCAGTTCTCTGGTCGGTTCCATTCATCGATCTTTAAATAGAGCTAGGGAAAGCTCATCGAACCTCGGGGTTCTACGACATCCTAAGGCTTGGATTTCCCTGAGGATCTCCGCCTCAGTCGGTGGATCTGTTTAACAAGCCATGAGACGCTTGCCGTACTAGCTGTTTTCCGAGAATGGCGAGTCGGGGTACCTTGTACGTCTCTTTGGATGTTCCCGCCACCTGATTCGATAAGCACATCCCATCTGTGGAGGCTGTTTTCTGCTTTTTTTAATCTGTCTTAGAACTCATACACTATTATCGGACGGGAGAGTATGATTGCCGGGTTGACTCTTGAAGCGCGCACCATTGCAATTCTTGATAATATCGGTTGTCAAGAGAGCAGAGCGAAAGTATTGCGGTGACTTAAAGCTACTATTACTCCTTGTTAACCTGTAGTTTCTGGACCACTGCGATATAACCAATAATGACTTTATGGGTCGTACACCGTGATATGGGTATCGATGCCACCTAGTATGATTTCGGATAAACAGCCAGTACCTACTTGACAGTCGTGCAGCGTGCATACAGTCACGGGTTGACTTTCGTTCCAGCATCCTCTACTAGACTTTTTTTGGCTGTAAAGGAAATCTATCGCATACTCGAGGTTGTATAGACTCCTCATTTGAGTGCCGAATCAGTCATCAAGGAGGCGTTGACAAGCGTACATCAACAAGCTGCTACCTTGCACTTTTTTGTGCGAAGTCTGGGAATGTGCCCCTGAATGAAAAAAGCGAAATAACACCGGGGACGTCTTTTGTATCAAACTCCAATGAAACGTGAATCCTGTTTTCTAATTGCTCTGTCATCTCTATACAGTCCTTCCGTAAAGTCCCGTTCGTGTCTTTCCGGTGACGCTGCGGCTGTGAGAGATACGGCCAAGTCTTTTTTTCAGAAGCTGCACCAGCTGTTACATACAGCAGACGGGCGCGATATCCTAATTTATATATGAGATATGAATATTAGACCAGAGCTACTATCCTCAAATGAGGGACATTTGGTAGGTTCTTTTGGCCTCCATTTTTATAGTTCAGAAAACAGTGGCTGTTGACCATGTGCTCTGACCACCGCCTGTTGATCGCTAGTGGGAACTCCCGACGTTAGAACCGTCAGTATGCCACCTGGCATCGGCCCTATTAAAGTCAACGATAAACCCAGATTGACGATATCGGAATTAATCACCAATAGCTGGGCTGTTTACAAGATTGTACTAAACACCAAGCTGTCCATTTGCCTTGGTGGGCGCTTGAAACTCACGATTTACCGTTGGTTAGATTGTGATAGGTTGTTTAGCCCGACCGGTCTATGGACTTTCGAGTAGGTGCTAGATGAAAAGCTAGAATCCCCCCGCCTAGTGAAATCAATGAATGCTGGTCGCTTATCAAGACTGCTTTGGATTTCTGCCAAATCTGTACCTTACTGACCCACACCAGTCCATCCCGACTGGTAGCGATCATAATGAAGCAGGGCTCGTAACTAAACATGAACTCACTGGAAACCTACTTAGCGACCATGACTTTCGGTGGTCCCAACGTGCTTCGGAGATGGAACATGCCAGCACTGTAAGAAATTTCCACAGGTTATCTTATTTCATTCGAATTACTGCTAGGAAAGCATTGGATGTTGGTGAACCGATTTGCGGTTTGCCCACTCAGGGTTAACAGTAGAGACTGGTACGCTGAGCGGCGTACCTTGAAGTACCATTTAGCTGGCCTCCGGTATCGTTCCTTCCCACAGATGTTGTCGCGCACGTGCCACTGTCTCTTTCATCAGATTCACTTTCTTGGGCGGAGATCCTCAATGGAATCAAAATTCCAGGATCGCATAAACTGCCGTTCTCCGATTGTGTTGTTGTGGGATGGTGGAATAAAGTTTGCCAAAAGAATTCAGACTTTCCTCCGAAGTTCAGTTTTCTGAGCAGTTCTTATTCTCGGATAGATCAATTGATTGTTTCACCCATCCATCAGTAGGGCTCTCAAAGTGACTGATATGGCAGCGGAACGTGAATACTGTCATTTTCTGTGGAATTAGAATGAGCTGAAGACGTGCGCACTAAGTATCCCGTGTGTTGGCTAGTGTGGCGTTCTTTTGTTTTCTCGTCGTTGCGGATTCACTCCCTACCCATCTTGCATATTCATCTTTCTATTGCAACGTATAACATGATGAGTAGGACAACAGTCATTGGGTTTGATCTGCTCTCTAACGGTATACACTGGCGATGTTAATGATGAGTAGCTGCACTGACCATGGAGGCATTAACCTCATCCCAATAACCTCGAAGCTGTTGGCATTCGTTTTCCTTCGCAGGTTGCGCAACACACGTGATAAGCAAACTCATGAGGACCAGGATATTTCTCATGCGGGAAGTGGATGTGTTGATCAAATTATTAATTTCCGATGGTTGTTACAGCACCGTTGTAACAAGGATCACTGTTCTTTGATGTATTCGCCGACTGGTCTGCATTGTGGCATTATTGGGGAATGGATTACCTGAACAGTATTTATCAGTACTCAATTAGATGTATCGTCATAACATAAATTGATTTACGGTTTATGGTTAGCTTTCACCACTTTATCGTCCCCAGTCTGTTTTTAGAAGTTAACTAGGCATCAACATGCTCTGATTTTGGCATATATATACATATATATTTTAAGGGTGCGAAGGCGTATACTGAGTTATAACGTTTATTGTGACGTTTTGACCCAAACTCTAGGACTCGTTGTCAAACGTGAATGATATATATATATATATATATATATATATATATATATATATATATATATATATATAGTTACTCAGGATCGATCATGAGCGAATCGCTATTTCGGAAGATTGTGTTATTCGCTTTTTTGTTTGCTTCCTATAGATTTGTTTCGCAGCTGCGGATTCAATTACTGCACTAAAGCTGATTGAACTGGGTGTGTCCAAAGAGCGGATGGCTTTCCTTGGGGTGCTGCTGCTCCCGTTCCAGGCCATTCTCCCACTTCTAATCACACGGTGGACCAACGGACCGTCACCTTTGAGCCTCTACTCATTGGCCATGATTCCCAGGTATGCCAAAAATGGCAATATGGTGTTTCATTAGTTTCGCCTTTGTTAAGTTCTTTGATGTGTTTTCTCATTGTAGCACTGATGTTTTGATACGTAGGTATTAGCCGAATTGAATTACTGGGACTTTAGTTCACTGATGAGCAACGTTATTTCCTTCAATACGAGTATTTGTATTTTTTGTTGCTTTTTTGTCTGCGTGCTACGGATTATAAATCTATCAACTTTGGTGTTTAGGGCAGTAGTTCAAAGGTTGCCACTGGGTAACTGGCGAAGAACTGATTAGTTGTAGTTGTCATCTTCATTTGATCTGTTTTCGATATAATGGGGCTTTGGAGGCAACAGTACATCTGGATTGGCTGGGGATGCAGATCAGTTAACAGAGAAATATCAGTTACGCGTATTTGATGAACCACAGTAATCGCGCTATCGGCGTTATGCTTCCGGGAATCTTTTTCTATCAAGATATTGTATGATAAATATACATCCCATGCACAGCGTGCACTAGATAGACTCTCGAGGTCGTTATCTCGGTTTGGCATGTACTTTGCACTTTCAAAGTGTAATGTGTTGTTACAGTACTGGACGACAGTAGTGCCGAACTTGGTGCTGAGCGGAGAGGAACTAACGAATGTGACTCGTTTCACTTACCTTAGTGGCTGCCTGTCGAACAATGATAGCAAGGCGGGGAATTCGAGCACGCATATATTGAAGGCTCGGTCAGTTTAAGCTGGTCTGAAGCACTTGTGTCGTGGAACTGATATTTCAAGGAAGTTGAAAGGCCATTTTTACTGTGCCGCAGTGCGCTCAGTTCTGTTGTGCGGTGGCGAGACATGGAGTGTGCGTGTGGGAGATGTTCATCGGTTGGAGGTTTTTTGAGCACCGATGTGTGCGTAGTATGGCTAGGATTGGATGGAGTGACCGGGTAAGTAATGTAGAGGTAAGGAATCTAGGTGTCGGCTCTCAGGATACCTTTTTTCAGCGTATGAAACTTAGTAGACTACGCTGGTTGGATCACGTGTTGCTTGGGTCGAACACCCTTCTACCGTATCTTGCCCTATTTTGTGTTCCTCCTAAGGAATGAAAAATCCATGCGGAGATCAGCAGATGATGTGGCAATGTGAGATGAGAAAATGTACGTCTTTGTGGTTGGGGTCCGAAAGACTGGCCAACTAACTGGTTGAAGACATTGAAGGAATACAATTTTACTACAGTATGAAAACGTCATAGACGTTTTTGGAATAATCTTAATGTTTATCATTGTCATGTTTGTATTCATTAATTGTAACAAACCCGTTTGTTCAATAGAATCACTTATTTTGTCGAATATTCTATCCAAGATTACGTAAATATTTAAAGATTAAGACTAGTTATTCACTAAATGGGACTTTGCTTCATATGGGGTGAATAATCATGGTCGATTGCAAACAGGCAATTTTTTCCACTAGAACTTTATTTGAACGTTAGGAGCGTGAATAGATGGTAAGTCCATTTAAAAATCGCATGGTGATTCATCGGAGGGTTTTCATTGGTCAAGCAATGAATAGTTGGGCAGAAGAATATCGGGCATGCATGCTTGACGAGGGGCGTAGCCGCGAAACCGGTCTTGTGCTTCCTGGGAAATTTTGTTCATCTCCATTTGCAAAACATGCTACTGAGAGGAAAATTTTCGTTTGGGAAAGATCGTTAGCCTTGCGACAAGTTCGCTGCGTTAATTGCTTAGGTTGTCATCGCGACGGTGAAGTAGTGGGCGAGAAACGACAAAATCGTTTGGTACCGCAGTGTGAGGAATAATAAACTGAACAAAAGACCTTGGTCAATCTAGCTTTATACTAAACACGGCCACAGTATATATTATATTGGGCGGATAAGCTATATCTTTCACGGAAGAAATCAATCACATCCGGAAGTATCCTCCAAATTACTTATTATTTATGTTAAGGTTTTACAGCAGAAGTTCTTCTCTGATCATGAAGCAGGTTATTGCTGACATTTCACTGGAATCTGCTTAGTTTTTGAATATTGTTGTTTTCATACCTGTTTGTATTCTTTTCTCTTGTTTCGTTCGTATGGCCATTTTTAGAATATTAAAGCGCCTTGATGCGACTCAGATTGTTCTATACGTGCATTCAAAATTAAGGTTCTCACATCAAGGTTAATTGCCACTAATAATTTACTCTATCACTTATGGAGATATGCTTTTAGTCACCGTTAGTTGTCTGGGCGTTTATTCTGAGGCACAGAAAAATAGCTTACTTCTGATAGAGGTAAGTACAGTCCCAGTTCATACTGACAATCAGTTGTCGTAATTCGGCACTTGAATAAATAGAATTTGGTATATATTCACTAAGCTGGTGTGATTTAATGATTTTCGAGACTCCGTTCGATCGCATTCATTGGTCTTACACTCCCCTCTGTAAATTCTTCATAGGTTCTTTTCAGCCGTCCTCACGGTCCCTTTAGTGTACTACACACCGTATTTCCGAGAAACACGACCTGTCGCAGGCTCTTTCGGAACAACGGCGTTCCCAACCAACGGTACCGCAGATGCTGCCTCGGTTCATTTCTCTTGGTCGTTCTACTCCATTCTGTTAGCCCACACAACTTTGCACTGTATTTTGACCAACGTGATGTATGTTAGCCAGATGGCCTTCAATGCCCGAATCAGTGATCCATTGGTTGGAGGGACCTATATGACCCTGCTGAATACGGCTTCCAATTTGGGTAAGTGTTTTGCAGTTCCCTGTATAGTTTGAAAATCTTTTTGATGGTTAAAACTTGGTTTTGGAGTTTCTCCCGCCTGCTGGAAAGCTTTCTATTCGTTTTTAGCACAATTATATTTAGACGAAGAAGTTTTCCTGTTGATCCCAATGAGTTTTATTCTTCCATTTTCCAACGCTGATTTCCCTACAATACTTCTGTCCAAAGGCGTACTCCGAAAGAGCGGTTAGCCGTTCAAACGAACGCATCCAAATAGGGAACAGATTTGCTTGGTCCCAGTGGTGTTCAATCTGGAGTGGAAGTCGTTCATTTTCAAAAGTGGAATGATCAGTTGTTTTTGCTTCCCGGAGTCATCGTCAACTAAGGTTATTGTAAGAGTAGGACCAAAGTTCCAATGTGAACAGACTGACAGACCGAGGTAGTTATGGGCTTTGTTTTTCTGGCCAGATGATGTTTAGTTATGTTCATTTTGCTGCCACGTCTTAGCAGCTAAGAAATCTGCAGTAAATTAGTCTTACCAACTGATCCACACGATTTCAGTAGAGCTCGTTGGTCTACATAACAGAACAAATTCTAGGGAAGTGGCGGCGTTTATCAGTAAATTGTAGCGCGAAAATTAACAGCAGGTACAGTATATATCTAGGGGTAAATCGGACTGCTCATGGTGGTGCTAGTAGAAACAAGGTCTACCTAGCACCCAATTATGCGAAACAGTAAAACTTGCGGAAGCCCTGTGACCAGTATGGTATTCACATAACGGGAGAAACAATAAATACTGTACCCATGAACAAGAGATGCTAGAGATTGTTACTCAGTCGAATAAATTAAAAGATGAACAGCGATTGTTGGCGTGATCCAGCACAGTAACCGGTGAAATGACTGACAGATAAGCATGCTTATAAGTAGATATGAAAGAGCTGGTCGGACAGCCATGACACTCAAAGTATCATGGGTTGTTTGGTGGAGAATGTGACACAATAGCAATGCACGTGTTTGAGTTTATGGTACTCATAGCTGTGTCTCTAGGAGTCTGCTGAACAACAGATATATGCGTGCCGGTGTGTGTGATCGGCCATATGAATTTACGCGTTGAATCCTACGGGGATTAAAAACCCGAATTTAGGAAAGTCCTCTTAGTGTTTTACGGGAGGAAAGCTTTGGAATGTATTCAGCAGGAAATTATTTGCTGATATGATGGTCTTGACTACTAGTAGCCAATGAGTTCTTACCGATAAAAGGCCTTCTTCTACGCTATTCAGTTCAGTTTTTACAACCATTTACCTTGCACCTACGTAGTCGGGTTTTAGTTGTTGTCCCCCAGCGCTATCCGCTCAAAGAAAGAACAAAAAATATTGAAAAATTAATTCCAAGCTAATGCTTTGACGAAGTGTATAAACGAAAGATTTGAAAGCCAAGAAGGCCGCGGACTGCGATGGTAAGACATATCACCTATTACCCCTAATCGTCGTTTGGGGCACCTGGTGGACCCTTACCCATCAGTCTAACTAAACCCACACAAACCATTTCAGTGGTTAAGTTTGTCACAGTTGTCTTGAGAACGACTGATCATTTCGACTCATCTTTCAGCCAGCCAGCCTGCCTTTCACGGAGGCAGCGTACAGCGAGGCAAAGCGGGCGTTCTGTGAGCATGCACAAAACATGTGCCTCAATTATTTTAATATACTTGGATTCAACGCCTCTTCTTAAAAGTGAACCCTAATGGAAACTCTTGTTGGTTGTTATGATCGTACCTGCAACGTCTACTCATAGAACAGTTGTTGAGGGTTACCTTGCAAGCAGGCAAGAATAAGTCATTTGTTCCGAAATTTGATCTCAAGTGGCTAACTGCACCTCCAGCAGCTAATGGGCAACGAGAACGAAGTTATTTATCCTCCTTTGATTCTTTAGTAGTTTATTTTTTCAAGCTTGGGTTCTTACTACACAGTTTTGCATTACACATGTGAATTTCGCATCGAAAGTGACATTATTTGTCCTTTCACCGTGTTATTTGCGTACAAAGAGCCAGTTTCTCAAGCCCGTAATAAAGGATTATTGTAAATTCCGCTTTGGAGTCCCTAGTACCCTCATAGGTCTACTAATAAACAGATATTATGCTGTTCTTTTCTATCCGTAATTCGAGTGTGACGTGACACGGTAAGGCGTGCTGCACGATAATCAGTTCTCCAAAATAGCCTTTAAATTATCAGTTAAAAATACTTTTTATATTTTAGACTGATGTCGAAACTATTCAAATTTATATCACCTGATCTAGCGAGTATACTCCTCGCGAATTCTGGGGCAGTGTAATGAAAATCGGAGCGACCTACAGCAAATACGTGCAGTTACGTCGGTGGCAGGTGGGTCACATTTTGGACCTATGTGAATGAGGTCTTATTAAGGCAGTCGGGTATCAGCTTCAAATGGTTTCGATGATTCCGAAATAATATGGAGAGCGGTATAGGTTGGGTGCCTCTGACTTGCATTATTGACATGGTTTATTGCACTTCTTTACAATCCAGATCATCAGTTGAAGTAAATGATAAATTTACGTTGTCGATATACTGTCTGTCCTGCAGTTCATTGTTTTCTGAGTCATAGCACGTCACGCACTTGTCATCGAAACACATTGGTCGCCACAATGAAACCCATGATCAGAATGCATGAGCAAAATCATGTTCATAGGGATGCATATTCAGTAGCTGTATCACATCAACTGTAGTCTCTGTCGAGTATCGTGGTTTCCCTGTACGATGTTCTGCTCGTCAGAATGCCGATCCTATCTCCAGATCGTTACCATCCGTTCCGGCTATCTCAAGTGAAAACAACCAGTACGCCGGGACACAGCTTCTCATTTATTAATTAAAATAATCACATTTATGGGTTGCTCCGCTTGCATCATTGCGGCTGTGCGACTGCCATCATTTCACCAGTTGTCCGGGTCGCATTTTGATTGGCCCATCCTGTCTGATGCATTTCATGCGTACTAATTCACCGTGTTTTTGTCGAATCTGGATCACCCATCATGACTGGTTGGCCCAGCTCACAATATGACGTTCTCGGTCTCCATATCCGCACTCTTGCCTTCCCACCACGCCACGATGTTAGCTGGCCGCTGGTAGCCAGTGGGATGACGCGGTCTCACCGTGATTTTGCGTTCTGCACTTGCTCGCTGTCTGGAAAAATCGGGTTATATCCACGCCTGTGTATTCATCGTGATTTGTCTGGCACGGTCCAGCCTTGCGCGATCACTGATAACTATCCCACTCAGGCGCAGAGCCATTCCCTCATATCCGCTGCCACTTCATACTTGTTCGTCACTTTTCTCTGAACAGCGTAAGATTTTCCAGGTCGAAGCGAACAGCCCATTCCTCGTTCTTTGGTGACTTTGCTTTGATAATCGAGATCGCGTTCGTTCAGCTGTACAGGCAAAATATAAAAATGGGCAATGCGAATACTTTAGCCGTCTTATTGATATTCTTATGTAGCATCATAGGGTCCGCTGGGAAGAGCTCATTCCAAAGAACAAATCTCGTCTGTTCTGAATACTATGGACTAATTGAAACAGTCAGTCCAAAACCTATAGAGATAAAGTGGAAATCTGTCGAAGAATATTTGTACTATATGTGCTGATGGGGCGAATACCAAAGGTTACCTACCGTCCAAATTTATTATCAAAACAAGGTATACTTTGCTATCTTCCGCAAGTGTCTTGTAACGCATACAATTTTTAGAAATTTGCTCTTGTGGATTCCGCGCAGGGGCCATTCATCATCATCATCATCGTTCAGCGTTAAACAGCAAGGCAAGCCTCACTGACCGCTGCCGTTCCCCAGAGTTAAACGTTTATATAAAAAGAGTGAATATCAAAGGGGAACAGGGAGTGGACCTACACAGGCGGGAAAAGATAAGATGCTGCTGCAGCCAACACACGGAACACAGTCTAACTGTACAGACGCACGTGTTTTCAATCATTCTGATTCGAAAGAAAATGACAACACGATCGCCACTGTTCACGGTTCACTGCCATATCCTTCAGTGTCTTCAGCCAGCAAGTCGACGAGTCTTTCGGACCCCAACTACGAAGGCGTGAGACAACTACTCTACCTTAGTTCGCTGTACATCTTCTCATTCCACGTTGCCGCGTCATCTGTTGGCCTCCACATGGCTTCTTCCATTCAGTGGGAGGAACACAAAATAGGGCACGGTATGGTAGACGAGTGTTCGTCATACGCAACCCGTGACCCAACCAGCGCAGTCTACTAAGTTTCATACGCTGAAACAAGCTATCCTCAGAAGTGGCACCCAATACCAGATTCCTAACCTCAATATTACTCACCCGGCCACTCCATCCAATCCTAGTCATACTACGCACACATCGGTTGTCGAAAACCTCCAATCGACGAACATCGCCCACACGCATACTCCACGTCTCGGAATGCACTGCAGCGCAGTACACACGACCTTTCAACTTCAGTGAAATATCAGGTCGACGCCACAAGTGCTTCAGTCCAGCGTAAGCTGCCCGAGTCTTGCATATACGCATGCTTACCTCCAATCCCGAGCTACCATCGTTCGACACACAGCTACCAAGGTAAGTGAAACGGTCCACAGTCGTTAGTTCCTCTCCATCCAGTATCAAGTTCGGCGCTGCTGTCGTCCAGTTGTGCAACAGTACTTTGCACTTTGAAGGTGCAAAGCACATGCCAAACCGAGCAACTAATCTCGACAGTCTATCTAGTGCTCGTTGTACATGGTCTGCGGATTCGAACAGGAACACAACGTCGTCTGCGTAATTTAAGTCACACAGCTTCCATACATTTCTCAGTTAGACTCCTACATCCCGGAGACCTCCTAAAGCGTTTTCCATCACCTCGTCCATGACGAAGTTGAACAAGAATGGAG
>LUCM01011151.1:12729-46707 GCA_008360955.1 Fasciolopsis buskii | reverse complement strand
AAGAATAATGACAACACGATTCGCCCTGTTCACGGTTCACTGCATATCCTTTCAGTTCTTCAGGCCAGATCGACGAGTCTTCGGACCCCAACTACGAAGCGCGTGAGACAACCTACTACCTTAGTTCGCTGTACATCTTCCTATTCCAGTTGCCAAGCGCGTCATCTGTTGGCCTCCTAATGGACGGGTACTGCTAGGGAGTCCAGCCGCTGAGCAGAAGAACGATTAGGGTTCTCAACCAAAGCCTTTGGTTCTGACAAGAACCTGACCGCAAAGCAGCGGCGAATAGGTGAGTGGGCGCCCATCTAATTGGATCAATTAGTCTTCCAATCGTTTTTACGACTGAGCTGCTAACTCAGATCAACCCCAACTTGGAGTACCAGGAGACTAATTCGTCAGGCCTCTAGCCATTGACCTTCCAGGCATGATTGGATCTTGGGCTTGAGATAAGCCATTCTGTATAGCTCGTTGGATCATGGAGGCACGCAAGCCGTCACACCACGTCAAGGTGTTGGCTCGCTTTGACGGATATTGTATATTCAGCGTAAGAACAAGAACTTTTCTCCTATCGTTTTGCCAGGTATGTATATGAAGTCCTTGTTTCCTTTTGCTTCTTGCTTCTCCGACAGCCTCCACATTACCAGGCACCATAATGTTATACTTGGTGGAACCTCTTTCGAAACGTGAGTGCAATCACGTGGACCCAATTAAAGCGGGTCTTAGCGTACTGAGAGCGATGAACCGGACAATTCTACCGGAGTTGGAACGAATTCGTGAAATAGGTCAGTCGTGGATCTCGATGAACGCTACTTGCAAACCTGCCACCGGGGTAAAGGTAAGTATGGATTTTCTTCACTAGTAATTCATGTATTTGACAAGTTGGAGAGTGATGTTCTGGTTCAACAGTATGTTATTGATTCGTCCGCTGAGCTGGGCTATTTGGTTGCAAACGCTTTATTATCAGTCGAGGTCATGCCATCAGTGCAGTGGTCTTGTGTTAAGTGCCTGGTTGCCATCGTCTCCTTTAATGTGTCACCTAGGGCCTCCGATCGGTGTTGACTGGTTGCCCTGGGTGGTATGGTAAGCCTCGTGATGGTCGGTTGTTCATCGTCATTCACTGATAACGTGTGCACTGAATCCGCACCCGTTTCTGCTGGCGTGTACTGATTGATACTTCGTTCTTATCGGTAAGTATACGCCACCCAGCTCGACGTACTCGTTTATCAATTTTTCTCGAACAGTGCGAAACTTCTACAAAATCCCTTGAGTGCTTTGGTCTGTCTTGGAGGACGATTCTCTTATTTTCGAAGTTGAATCTGTGACCTTCCTGGTCTTCATGAACCGGAAAAAATTGATACACGGATCCATAAGTGCCAGTCAGCAACGGAAAGCCACCATCCGTTATCCCCAATTTCCGTTGGTGTTGAAACGTTTGCAATCAAATTGTCTAAATCAACAAGTAGAATTGTTTACATTTATACTTTCACGAATCACAAAGTAGTGACAAAGCTATGGAGCGATGAATCTTGTGGTCAAGATGCATTCGGTTTGCTAGTGTGAAAAAAACTCATCAGAGATCAGGGTTTTAAAACAGTTAACCGACTACTACCATTTGAGTCGGAAAGATCGCGGGTGAACACGAAGAAGGATTTATTAACAGCCATATTAGGGGTAATTTGGGAATTGTGATGTTCCTTTGTACTAGTAAACAACAGTTCTTCATTTTTTCCTTGAGCACTTTTTCCAGTTTTTTTGGCATGCAGTACACCAGTTTCGCTATGAAGTCACTTTCGCTTTTGTGCTCTATCGCATTTTGGCTTTTGGACTTAAGCGACCAATTCAGAGGTAACTGGTCGATTCCTTTTTTCAAAACGGGAAATAAAAGTTCAGATATGGAGTTCAGATATGGACCTTGGGGCTTTGGAGTCTTTCACCATTCTTAAGGAAAACAACATTGAATCCGACATTCTAGCGGCAATATATTTAACTAATCTCTCGTGAAACGTCATCTTGCATTGTCATGGAAGATTTTTACTTTCCCAGAAGGCAAGCGTTCGTTGAATTCCAAGAACATTTTCATCGTCAGCGATGAATTTCTCACCATTCCTCACACATTTGACGGAGGTCCAACGACAAGTTTGTTGATATTTCCTTCCGGTCCAAATGAGAGAAGCCTTGATGGGTGCGAATATTTCGACCGACAAGATACGTTTTCTTGGGAAGTTCTTTTCCTAATCGGCTTTTTGTGAATTTCCCAGGACTCATCACAGGACACATTCATCGGTAAAATAAACCGACCTCCAGAAGAGCACACGACTGGATTTAAATTCCTGGGCTAAGTCGATGTGCGCCTTCCTGTTTTTTTTGTTTAATGCCGGCTTTATGTCAGGTGACAATTGCCGAAATTTAAATTTCTTCATCCTTCTTCGCCGAAGAGAGGGATTTCGATACCGTCTTCCTGCTTCGTAATGATGGGTTTCCAGCCCCCACAAGCCGTTCTCTTGAACGGTTTGTTTGATAAATTGTGCTGTTTACGTTATAATAATTAGCAAGTTTCGCCACAGAAAATCAAAGGTTGTGAACCCGCAGCTTTTTAGCCCTGTCGTCTGCCATAAGGTAACGAGAAACTTTGCGTTTGCTTTGCTGCGCTTTGTTATCACGAAAGCAATATGTACGTTTAACGAGCCACACTCAATGGTCCTTGATTTTACGGTTCGTATTCGTGTAAATTAGCGTGACTTTCTTTCCTCAAGTAGTTCGTTGATCGTTTTAAATAAGCATTATATGTTATTTAACGTTCCATCTTTAAGTTATTAAAGAATTTCGTTTGGGCTCAAGGAAGAGGCTCATTGACACATTGGCAGAAAGAACAATTTCCGCCAAACCAATGAGCTTCTCAGCGAATATGATTGCTAGGTCTACCCTACCAGTGTTTATGGTGTTTGCACTCTCAGGCAGGTTCTCATCCTACATGTGCATATGTATTTACCATGACAACCAAGGTCGCGCACGTTCAAATACCGACAACACGATCCAGAACCGCCTTCGACTACTCAGAACGGGAAATTATTCCACAGCATTTTGTGTAGGTCCTATCTAGCCCAAAATTTTAGGAAACAGTTTAGTAGCTACGAAAAATTTCTGCTTCATCACAATCAACCGCATATATATGCTGTCGCATTCGATCGAAACTACCGTTGAGATTAGTGTCGTCCATATCTGTCAATAAGTTGTCACACAATGATCTTATGCTTTCAATTGAAAACCCAGACAAGTTGGAAAGCCTGTTGATCGCCTCAGTGATAGTGTAGCTACATTTGAGGTACATTTTGTGTATTGGACGTATAGGCTGTTGTCGAAAGACCAGATTGGCTCGAGGCCGAGTCTTGTTCTCGTAGTCGGAGCGTTTTTGGGCGAAGGTAGTATGTTCAGTTATTTGGTCGAGTACTCCTCTGTAGGTGTTTGTTTATCGTATTTGAATATCGTTGTGTATACGGGAAACCAAATTGGTATTTACTAATTTGAAAGATTTGTAGCCTCGGCGTAACCTCTGGGTGTCAGTGGAAGATGGGGTTTGCGCAGCAGTGTTAGGTAGGTCCCGGTGTTCGACTTAGAAATAATTATTGGGGATCGAGGTGCAAAGACTTCCGGTGTTTGAGAGCCGGTACTTTCTCATCATTTCTCGATTGTGTTGTAATAATTTTTTGAGTAATTAAGAAATTAATTCTAGAATATTGAGTTATGACATTCAGTCTTTGGGAAAAGCGCTGAACTTGAATAGGTTTCGGTGTTCTCCGATGCATTTGATAGTTAGATTATCGCTTACTTGTTCAATGCAAGATGTGGCTTAAGGGCAGGTCAAGTTAGTTTTCGGAGTTGAGTTTCGCGAGGTACCCGAACGCTCGGTTTGGAGACCTTTGGTGCTGTGGATTAGTGGCTCTTGTAACCTGAATCTTTCCACTTTTGTAGATCTTCTCTGAATTGTAATCTCGCAGTTTTACTTCTACTTGTTATTCGGTGCCACGAGGTAAGGAACAAAATCGAAGCATATTAGTGTACGAATCGAGCAGGTGTGCTTTATTAAGTTCAATAACTTATATTTTTTTCTGAATCGCAAGTTAAGTTTTTTGTTCGAAGTAGCTATTGATTCCATGCCGTCGTCTCAGTAAGCGACTGATCGAGCTGCTGAATGCATATGTAATATCAAACTGCTAAAGTGCATCGTTAGCTTATTGATCGACTTCTTACTGGAAAAGCTGATAGTGGGTCTCCTTATGATGATCTTTTCCACTGTAGACAGCTAATCAGCCGTAACTGTCACAGAAATGAAGTAAAATGCCAGTTTTTATTAATGAGAAAGCATTCAGTTTCCTCCAGCTCAATAATTTTTGCTTGAAGGTTGCCGCAAAACTTTTTTTTAGTGAAATCCCACGAGAGTTTTATTTGTTTCCCTATTCTTTGGTGAATAGATTCAGCTTCTCAAGTGGATCAAGATGATTGTTTGGAGCACGCGTTTGCGTTTATGATATTCTATAATTGGTGTCTACCGATTTCTAAAGATTATCGATGCTGCGGTGTTTAGATTGCTTTTCCATCTCTGACTTCATGGTTACCTGTACACGTGCCATTATTTTCAGGCTTGCCACACCGCAGGCGGTGACTGTTCGACAATCGTTGACGGATTCTATCTGGAACTAGTTTTCTGCTTACTCGTGGGCCTGATCACTTACCCTTCTTTGATTCGCCCGTTGGCCAAGCGTTTAGATTCGTTACCTCCGTCCGTCTTCTCAATCCGCTCTAGCAGTGTTATTCAGTGTTGTCGTAGGGGCCGCAGAAGACAGAGCAACTGAATAATCGCTGTTAGACTAACTTGTTTATTGCATTGCGTTTTCGGAAGATCATTCCGTCAAAACAAAATTAGCTCCAGTACGTTTGGATACTGACCAAAATAACCGGCACATGTTCCATCTGTGATTGACATTCCGCTCCGGTTTTGTCCATCCGTAACTTTTATTATATCTGTCCTGTTTGTATTCCCCGTTATGTCACTTGTCCAATTTCTTTTTTGTCCTTTCTGTGGTTGGAACACCTGTTTCTTTTTCCCATACATGGCTGTAGCATTGCCTGTCTGCGAACCGTTGGAGTCGGATTTGGATGGTTTCTTGTGTTCCTGATCTTAGTTCTTTTGCACCACCGGACATTGCTTACTGCTCTGAGGATGGTGCAGTATTGTTATTTTCTCGTATTGATCTCTCATTCCAATCACCTGTTTTTCTTTTGAAAATATTCGAGGTACGATATTGTCGTTTTGAAAGGTCATATGGTATTGTGTTTGTGCGGAATTTCCCACTTATTTTCGTAAATAAGAATCTGAGGAAAGTCTTTGCAATGAGATTAATTCCTTTTAAATCCATGATATATTGGACAACGATTGGCCATGAGGTTTTAATCCCAAAGATTCATGTTTGATTAAGTTTTAAAAAACGAATCCGAAGGTTCAGTCAGTTTCTTCTGATTGCTACAAACCAACTATTGGTGTGTTAAGAACCTTTCACCTTTGAAGTTAGGCATTGATGCCTACTGCGTGACTACAATGAAACAATCCCGCGTTATATATATATATATATATATATATATATGATGAACCGTAAGCGGAATGAACAAGGAGACAAATGAACGGGCAATATCCAACAAGATAGTTTTCTCCTGCATCAAAATGTATCTGAAGTGATTGCAAGATTGTTCGAACCACAAGAAGCTACAGTCGCTCACAACCCCCTCCCAGGGAGCTAGGGAAAAACTCATTTCGATTTCAAAAGGGACGACAGAAGAAATGCTATCTTCAAGGTCAAATAACAGGATTGCAACAAATACTACATCGGTCAAACCGGAAGAAAACTTGCCAGACGAATGCACAAACATGCTTCCCATAAGAAAACAATTCTCATTCACTAATATCCGTTCACGTCGAACAGCGAGGAAATGCACTTGATTTGTACACCGTTTACGTTGCGGATCAAGATGTTCAAGAAAGCTTTCGGAAGCCTTGGGGGTCGTCGACAAATTCCATCAACAGGCATATTGAACCAAACCAACTGTACAATCCACTAAAGCCCAAGATTTGAATCTGTCGGATCCTGTTAAGTTTTAGGAGTTTGAAAGAAGCGGACTTATTTCAGGATCGTAATATCTAACACGATTTTTAGTTAAGGAGCGCCTCTCATCACATCACCGAAAATAGTAACTTTGCCACAATTAGTAACATTTCTAGTACAAAGTCGAGGCCATAGCAACCTGCGAGGCGGACTTACCCTGGGGTCAAGGTCACACCTGGGGAAGCGTTACTGTAAAGACATCCGAGCGGAGAGTTCATTGCCTACGCACTGATGATGTTACCTCGGGTGGCGATAAAGCACTTGCGATCAAAGCGCCAAGCTCCGTACTCGCAAAACTGAAAATTCCCAACCTGAGCTAGAAAATACCAATATTCAAAATCGTTGAATAAATATGTCAATGTGAACACACCGTAAGTGCCACTGGATGATGTTAATTGTAGGTTTTTACAAGATTAACAAGCTGATTAGATTAAACAGCTTATGGTGACCTCCCGACTTTTATATTGTTTCGGGTGTCTGCCAAATGGATATCTTAGTGCGGAATAACATGGGCACAGGTGAGGGCACTTTCCCAGAATGGAATCTTGTAAATCGCTCTGCAATTTTTGGCTAAAAAGGTAAAAGCGAGTCGGGGCCTATTCGCTGACTAGAAGTCATCGGATGCCAGAAGGCGAACTTCTAAAGTTTATTCCTGTTGGAAACCGTCGTCGGTCTGACTGCCAGGTCGGTAATCGTTTCTCGTTCAGTGAATCACAGGAACAGACACCAAAAGAACCTCCCAAATGCGCCTAATTAAGGATAATCCGTTCCGTACGTGGATTAGTCTCTTGTTGAAAACAACGTCATCTCGCATTGTGGTACATAAGTGGTCGCGCAGCTCTTGATAGAAAAGGTCATTAGTTTTAGTCTTGGTACAGCCTGTAGGCGAGTATGTTGAGACTGCTAATAGCGTCTATCGGGGCAACGGCCACTCCTTATGCAGCGTGTGGCCGACTGTTGACTGGACTCTAATCTCAACGAGAGCCACACCAATACTAGGAAAACGAGAAGGCACTACTTTCAGGTCTCCAAAAAGGCACAGATAAAAATTCTCGGAAAATTTGGAAGGTCACAATCGAGCAGTGTAGGTCGGGTACTTGGAGGCAAACAAGTTGGGAAAGCATTTATCGACGGCTGGTGCTCGATCCTAATACGCCTGTTTTACTGTATAGATTAACATTTGCATGTTGTATGTGGCTAGTTTGAGGGAGGCATCGCATATAAAGATTTCAACCAAATTCGGCTACTGAGAGAAAGTTAGACAAGAGCTACAGGACTTCCATCAGAAATAGTGGCTATTATGATCGACCGAAATTCCCGGTGAAATCGAAGTTATGTAAGGTCTAGAGAGAGATCTCGCGTGCCCTTTGACGGGCTGCACTACAATTCTGTGTCGTCATGCTTCGTTATTTTGTTCGATTGTTTTCCGTTCGACGTTACAATCACTCGGAAATATTTTTGTTCAAAAACCGTATCGTTTCTCAACATATACTGGGATACCGTATTTCTGCACCTGAACTAGCTTCTAACTCATCGGAAACAGGAAGCTCTTAAATGTATCCTTCCAGTCAAGATGTCCGTTCGGGCATCATTAATGAGTACCAACATCCGCTCTCTGTTTACGAAAACCTCGGACCTATCCTTCAAACTCCAATCACCGATCCATGTTGACACATGCATTATCTGCATACAAGAATCGTGGCTGAACCCGGATATCGATGATTCACTCGTGTCGATAGACAGCTTGAGACTTCATCGGCAGGACAAAGTTTCGGACAAGAAAAAGACTGGAGGCGGTGTGGCAACATAGATAAACTACTTCTCGTTTCTCAGGTCCGAAGTTGTTTATAAGCACCCGCTAAACGGAATTACCTGTCTCGAGACACAGTGTCATTCTAGGTTTTCTCGCCATACCAGTACAACCATAACGAATTTATACATTGTCCCCTTTCAGCTTGCAACACAATATCACATTTTTTCGACTCTTTTCTAGCATCTATTCTGCCTATTCTTGAGGATACTTTGCATATTATTGTAGGTGGCTTCGATCATGCATCTACCCTATCACTGACTGTGTTTGACTTGACTGACCTCTGCGTTTCTCCCACCAGAGGCGAATCCATCTTAGACAGAATTATTACCAACCCCCCCCCCCGGATTTATTTTCCCTGAAACTGCGTGCTCCGTGATCATTGGCTGCTTGTGTTAAGGCCCAAGATATACTGTAGGTCAGCGTTCCATTCCTTCAGCCAAACAAGTCAAATCCAAGTTTGCCTTCGCAACTTTTAACACAACAACCTTATTCTTCTGCAGAAACCCCCTTCACTCGCATCTATCAGCTTCTCTTTTGAACCCCTGCTCAATGACAATATCAAACTTTTCACAGAGACGACCATCGCAAACTTCGATTTTTGGATAGAGTGATGATGCGATAGTTACAAGTTTTTCTAGAGTAGAGATGCTCGATCTTCTGCGCAGCACTAAAATTACCACAGGGGTTGGTCCTGACAGTCTGTCTTCAGCTCTTTTAAGGCATGGTGCTGTGGCTTTGACGGATGCACTTACTTTCCTGGTTAACTCATCATTAACTTCGTCTTCTATACCTGACTGTTGGACACCATCCCAAAATCTAGCAGTTCTACCGCTTTAGGAAAAATCTTTCGCCCCATCGCTTTAACATCTTCTGGTCTTAAACTGACGCATCGTGATACAATTAAGCTCATGCGTTCTTTTATACATCCTCCTGGCAATCCTTTTCAGTTTGCCTACAAATCTAACAGGTCCACTTTGGACATTTTCGCCCCCCTCATTCACCACATTTTAGCTCCTTAAACGCACCAATGAAATCTGTGCGTTGTCTTTCTAGACTATTTGTCGGAATTTGATTCTGTCCCACGGTATCCTCTACTCCACAAACTGGAAACATTTGGTTGTACCACGCCTTGATTAGCATGGCTGTCTGGTCACTTTACAGTCTGAACCCAGTGCACAAGAATGGGCCGTAAAACTTCGAAACCGCTGATTAACAACTCCGGAGTTCTCGGGGGTGTTGTTCTTTCATCGCTTCTCTTCTCTACTTAAACCAGCGACTTATCAACTAGCTCACTCTGTCATTTGTTTAAGTATGCTGATGATGTCGCCCGCTCTCAGGCCGTTTCGAACAACAATGATTTTCAAAGTTTTTCCAACAACCCATCTTCTATCTACGATTTCTTTGCACAAGCTGGTTTAAATGTCAACGCAGCTAAATGTTTCGAAGGCCTGTTCTCTCTCTCTCTCTTTCTCTCGGCCAGCCTACCCATCCGGAATGTCTTTCGTCAACTCAAAAACTCTTACCAGGGTTGATTCTGTGAAATATCTGGGAGTAACTATTGATAAAAATCTGAGGTGGACTTCTCGAATTTCTACTTGTGTAAAGAGTCTCCGACGGTTGTCATTTCAAATCAGGAAGCTTCGACATTACAGGGTAAAACAAAGCACCATCTCCCGATTTGCATACCAATGTGTTTTTTCAATACTTTTTTACTGTTTTTCCGTCATTTTTCCAGGTTTACTTAAAAAAGGCTTTAAAATTCTTCACTGGTGACTATCAATTATTAGCCGGGTGTCCTTGATAACACTGATGCAGTTGTTCTTAAATCTATGTGATCAACACTTATCAGCATGCAAGTAATTTGCTCACAGAATTCTTTCAGATCCCACGCATCCTCTGCACGACGATCGTTCAAAGTGCCGCTCTCAAATTTTAACACAATCTGCTTTACGTTCCATACCCTCCAAAATAAATATCCATAGGAACCCTGATGCCCCTTAGTTAGCACGCATTTTGAAAAACCGTGGCCGCGTTTTAGCGGAATTCCTGAGCGGCCCATCATAATGTGCTCTGATTATTCCTGGATGAGTTTTTCTGGGCCGGCGGAGACCAATCTGATGAGGTCGTGGTGTTCGGAAGTGAAGGTCGCGGGTTTGGATCCTGTCGTTGCAAATCAACTCCCCCACTTGACAGCTCTCTGTTGACCACGGCCCCCGACGGTTGTCATTTCAAATCAGGAAGCTTCGACGTTACAGAGTAAAACAAAGCACCATCTCCCGATTTGCATACCAATGTGTTTTTTTCCATACTTTTTTACTGTTTTTCCGTCATTTTTCCAGGTTTACTTAAAAAAGGCTTTAAAATTCTTCACTGGTGACTATCAATTTTTAGCCGGATGTCCTTGATAACACTGATGCAGTTGTTCTTAAATCTATGTGATCAACACTTATCAGCATGCAAGTAATTTGCTCACAGAATTCTTTCTGACCCCACACATCCTCTGCTCGACGATCATTCAAAATGTTGCTCTTCTATTCTTACACGATCCGCTTTTCATTCCATACCATCTAGAATATATATCTGTAGGAACTCCACTGTCTCATATGTAGCCCGAATTTTGGGAAATCGTGACCGTATTTCAGCCGAAATCCTGAGCACCCTGTCCTAATGCGTTATGATTGTTTATGGATTAGCTGTTTTATATAGTTTACGAGTTGATGAGTGTGTTTTTATTTTATTGATTGGCTTTCCCCCCCAAGTTATTTCCTGCGCTCACATTTTTCACTAAAATGCGACATTATTTATTGTCCTTGGAAGTCTATACAATGCAGTACAATAACATACAACATGACTTCTCAGAGAAGCATGCAGTTGCGTGTGATATTGAGCCATTTGCACACGGGAGAAAATTGCGGTCAGTCCATTGTCGACCCAGTCATGTTCATTTTTGTACGAGCTTTAGCCTGTTGTCCAGAGCAGGCCTTTTTATCTCAGGATGTGCGACTGGCCCTAGACGGAATCTGCACGGCAGAAGTTGTGTTCGAGACGAACCGATTGCCATTTGATCAGTTCGTCTGTCCGCTGCGGTAAAAACTGTCTTAGTTGCAGAACACGGAAAAGTTTTGTGGCCTCATTTTGTTGGCGTGTCACATGCGCTGCGTTACAGCGCCGCCGAAGAACTTGTGTTAAGTTATTCGTATAACGCTGACGGCGCAAAAACACCAAGTCGTAGACATTGTGACTGCTTATTCGGTTAGTGAGCACATATCTTACGTCTAGTCGTCAGTTTGATGTCATTTTACTGTCCCCGACTTCTCCGCGCCTTTGCGGTTTACTGCTAATGTTTTGTACTACTTCCTTAATTGGCACATCAAGTGTTTTTTTACTTCTTTGTTTTACCATATTGACAAAGCGCATTATTTCAGGGTGGCGGATGCGATCAGTGGATGGCTACCAATTAGAAACCTCGAACCCGCGGCCTTCACTATGCTGACCGTTCGACCATCGCCTCTATCCACTCAGCAATTGGACTTTACCTATTAGCGCTCTGCATCAGTATAATGGCATTCCTGTATTTACATCATTCATTTAGATATTTTACCTGTATTTTACACTGAAATATTTATTGGTTGGAATTAGAATGAAACAAGGAGCAACCCCGGGTAACAAATTCACAAAAGTGTTCTGTGTAAGCCTATTGGTTAACGCCGGGACAGGGTAAACCGTTGTCGCGCATATAGTGGTAGCTCCATGATATTGATCGATAAACCCTCACAATCTCGGATAAGGATCTCGTAGAAGCTTGAACTAAGGTCAAATGTTTCGTAATCCATGAGGCCGGATCTCGTGTGTTTGCTTTCCGTTCGCGCGAACGATGAACCATCTGTTTCACATCTTTATTACAAATCATCAAGAATCCACAGCAGTCCTGTCTTGTCTGCCGGTGCTCCACATCGACCTTTACAACATCTTTGCTAGTGGTCACTTCACGCCAACTATACACGGATAGGGTAACTAGAAAACTTATGATTGTCCCAGTATCCGCTGTTCTTCCGTTCTCACCGTTTCGCGGTTGGCAGGCCGGATAATGCAGCTGCGCTGAAGTAGCGATTTCTCGATTCATGCGAAATTCGGGAAAAACTGCTGAACAAAAATAATCGGGATGCGAAAAATCTCCGATCTTGAGCATTCATAGTAGCTGAGTGGTGATGCTAACAAGCGAGTAGATCTCTGTCGGGTTTCGGCTTTGGGACCATCCCACCTTCCGGACACGATGTTTCTGTACTACTGATAGTGAGTGAGTCGAGTCTAAAAAACAGTGTTTTCATTATTTTGGAAATCACTGACTTGTTCTGTCATCCGAAACAGCTGGACATGTGCCGTATGCACTAATTTCACTAACGACGGAAATAGTTTAACAGAGCTTTGTAAACCAAACACCACATCCTATAGCCTACGGTTCCACTGCAAAAGCGACTACACCAGCATCATCATTGCTACTTCCCATCAAGTTTCGCGTTGTTATTAGAAAGAATGAATGTATTAGATGGACAGGGAGTGTAGCTTCTGAGGACGGGAAAAGAAAAATGCCGTAGTAGCCAGCACACGGAATCACTCAGCCTAACTATGCAGACGCACATTTTCCAGTCATTCTGATTCGGAATAACCTAACAAAAATTGCCACTGTTCATCGTTCGCTGCAATATCCTTCAGTGTCTCCAGTCAACTGGTTCACAGATCTCTCAGACCGAAACCAAGGAGCCATGGGACTTCTAATTTATCTGAGTTCTAGTGGCAATTGTTGGCGTCGCAGCAACTGCATTGGCGTGCGGCTAGCTAAACTACTCACTGAAGTGTTCTGGGTGCCATATTTCAACAATTGGCGAATACAGACTCCCTGAGAAGTTAAAAATCATCTTTGTGGTCAGAAACGTACTCTTTACTAAACTTAAAACGTTAGAGTCAGAATCATGCGGTTTTTTCAATAGAATGAAAGAAAAGCTGACCGAATACTCGACCTCCCAACAGCATGTTCCGACGAAAAATTTGAGGTTGGGAAGATTCAATGATCCAGAGCCCTTCTACAGGTCGCTGGTGGGCAGGTGTCCTTCGGCAAACCGTTACCAAGTTTCATTCAAAACTCACTGCACTACTTTAGAGTCTGTACCATCACCAGCACTCCAACTAAGACTGATGTTGATGGCTACGTAGTAGAACCTAAATCAATTGAAAACAGTCTTACATGGAACTGACTAATACCGAGAGCGTGCATTTGTCCAGTGATGCTGCAACTCTTCAGCCCAGAGAGAAGACGGTCTCGAAGCCCTCTAGTAGAACCCTCTTAAAACTGATTGGGAGTTTCCATTGTTGACTCACTTTGGATTCCAACTGAAGGCGTTTTCAACGATCTGATTCCTTTTGATTTTCGAAGGATCACATAACGGAGATGAACCATGTATCGTGCTTATTCGCTAAATAATTTCTACGACGGACAGTTTTAGTTTTTACGAACATTGGCGACTGTTGCCACAGAGCACCGTGTATTCGAAATGGTCTCAGACGAAAGCCACTGAGAAAATCTGTAAGGAAATCAGTAAAGAAAACCATATACACGGGAGGAAATATTTGAACAGGAGGAACGAAACGGACCGTGGCGTCTAGTCATATCTGTTGTCGATCAACTTCCGTAATCATTTCAACTATATAGACGCAGCGAAACTGTGACAGTTGGTGCTGTTTTCGAGGCAGATATTCTTCGACAGCCGTTGAGGTTCTCAAATTTTCAAAATGGAAACTGTATCAAAATGTGTTATACCTGGACGTGGAATGTAAATAGGCTATGCCGTGGAAATTTGTCCTGGAGCTCTTCCGACTCACAAAACAGTTGTGAAATTTCATGTCTTAGTCAAGAACGATACGAATGTATTTATTCGATAATGGCAAGCGCAGCGAAGTGGTCTAAGTGTAAGCACCCAGACTTATGTGTGCGAATACCAATGGAGAGATTAGTCACTCAGCGTTAGCCATGACAGCAACAAGAACACCCAGTTGACAGCACTCAGATGCCTGGGAAATCAAAGGTGGATCAAAACCCGTGTAATAAACTGGGGCCACTCACCCTTGAGTTAAGCTGGTCGATCGAATCTTTGGCCCGGTCATAGAAATCCGTACACGGTGGACAAGCTCAAGTTGGACGTTACGGAATTGTGGGTGGGAGGTCACTGGCGGTGAACATCCCATTTTTTATAATTGTTACAATGGTTTTCGGATTCGAAACCTCACTCACGTAGACACTATATTGGTTAGCTACCTGACCACGCTTTTGACTATTTGTTCGCGACTGTATACGATGATGAGATACACCAACCAAAAATATTCGGTTGCGATGACTGAAGTGAACATCTGGAAATATTTAAAACTGGAGATCTTATCAAAAAAATGTTATCATCTCTTTCTGGGCACGTTTTCCATGACCTACATCCGTAAACTGAATTGCGTACTTACACACAAATTTTTGTACAGCACAAGTTCAATTTCACACCATAGGATTCATAGAAGATTCCGATCCGAAATTTTCGTACAATGAAAGCGGTTTGCCGACTAGCAGTTAAAGACGAAGAATACACTACCAAGAGCATAGAAAAGTCACATGGCGTGCTAGCATTCTCACGCGCGTGAATAGGTAAGTAACGGGTCTTAGTTTGAACTTGGTGAACACTGTCGCTACACGGCCTCTAACAGCCATTCATCCGGTTTGGAATATTTATCCGATATGTCATTCTCTTGACAACCTATGGCGGTGATTTGTTTCCATGCAGTCGGTCATCGGCACAAATAAACAAAACTTTGGTTCCTCGATCTGGTCCGCTAAATGGCTCCCGCGAATTTGGATTATGTAGCAACAAACAACGGTTTTGGAACACGAGAAAAATTCCACAGCTGGACATTGGTGGAAATCGCCATTCCGAGCCCAAGCAGTGCAGTACAATAAGAAACTGTAAAACGCAGTTGCAGCAAATGATCATAGAATCACTTGACTGTATGAACTGAAACCATGTTCCATAAACTGCGTATGAATTCGGCAGCATTCGGTAATTCGTGGCATCCCGGATCCCACAATCATTTCATGTTAATCCTGAAAGCGGAACTAGGCGGAATAGCTTAGGTCTGCTTAAGTTGTCCATGCGATACAGGAAGGCTTTCTCAAATAAGTGCCGCCATGCAAAATATTTGTACCTCCACGACCCAAATGTCTGGTTAAATTCGAAGAAGAAAATGGGGTAAATCATTGCTATACCAGTTCTAATGACGATCTAACCTACCAGTCCAAGTTATCTCATCTCAGTTCGAGAGGGACGAGAAGAAACAGAAAGTGGAAGAAAAATGTCACTCATCGCTACTGAAGTTCAAGTTTTAGGTTTAGGAACTACCTATTCATGAAAAATAGGCTAGCGGTTCAATTGGGCCCGCTCTTTCCGCCCCCTGTTTCGACTGCAAGAGAATGACATCTTACCTGACCAATGGTCACGTCGGCATACTAACTTAATAAATAATCAGGACTTGGTTTTGAGGACGAGTTTATCCCAATCGATGCCTGAAATGTGTATAGTTCAGTGAGAATTCGTCTGACACGAGTGCAATGAAGGCAGTGGACGGATTTACTTCGAGAATGAGCAGCAAATAGAAGTTATAAATGTCTTTTGCCGAAATTCGAATGCCGTAGAACCAGGATGGTGTTTTTCAAAAGAAACGATAGAAAAATCAAGCACATTTCTTTCCTTTTAAGATATATGACAGGTTTAGCAGAATGGCATCGGTTTATCCGCCATGCAAGGCAATTCGACTGCAAGAATTTCATCGGCAGCCGAGACGTCATCATTGGAGCTGTCGTATTGTGGCTAGCGCCTGCCTGTATTTGTCCGCTTATGTGAAGCAACTACTGTTCGTAGTTCATATTGACTGGATGCACAGGGCCACATCCTCCAACATCTCTAACCAGTGACAATGCAGACAGGGAATTGTAAAAAATGAATAGATGTCAAAGCAAAACTAACTTATTCGTACCTCTAATCCAACCCCTCGACGATATTAGAATAGTAACGGATATTCACATAGTATGTTGGGTAAGTGTCACGCAGAATTGATAGGTATGAGTGTCTAAAACGTTTCGTCGTATGGTTGCTTATGGATCTGACCAACTAGTACCTTCGAAGATAGTTATTTGTTTTCAGTCTATTTTTCGTGGTTCCATCGCCCAGAAATCCGTATGCTATAGAGATCAGTACGGAAACTGCGATGCTTACACGAGACACAACCCACCGTGAAAACCTGCCAATCACTGAAGGTCGCACATAGGGGAGGGGTCAGGAGTTCTTATCATCCAGATAGACATCGGATATTCTAGCCTGTTGTGGAACATCTTCGGTTTGCACAGTCAACTATAAGTTTGTTCCCGGCATTCCACGATCACCAGCTTCGTTAATCTGCTATTTTCACTAAGAAAATTTCGACATTCGAAAGTGAGACTGCTTAAAAGCCGGATTATTTGTGAACGGCTATTCAAATGAGAGAAACCATATCATCGTGCACCGCTCTAATCTTCATTAACAGTAGGGATTATTTTCTTCGTTTATTGACCACAACAAGTTTGTAACAGCTATAAACCCGGTTGAAATTATTTATTTTTAAGAAATTTGGTAGAAGTATTCAAGACTAGACAGATAATGATGGCCAGGGGAGAAGAGCTACATATAGGGCTCCTCTTCAAAAGACACAAAAAGTGTAAGCTGCTAACTCGGAGCCTCAGTAAAGTTATCACGTACACTTTTCCCATCGGAATGATATATACAAGTCTTGTTAATCGATTCTTAAAGAACCATCTGTCCTTTCCGCAATTATGATAGCTCAGTCACTTGTTTGCTCATATTCCAAAAGCTACTTAAGTAATATATATATATATATATATATATATAGACTCTCCAAGAAACAGCTTCCACGAGCACTTCTGATGCGACAAATTAGATTCTGGTGATGTACACCGATTTGGAGTGTACAATCATAAACATGTTTACACAGCAGATTATAAGGCGCGCATGCCTGATAAGCTGCATTAACCGCGAAACCGGTAGCGTGGTTCCGGGGAAATTTTGTTCACTCGTTCATATACTACTTACCGTATACGCGTATATGAATAAGATGTTCTGTAGGCAACTGCAGTGAACGGAAATAAAGCTGTTGTGCGCATCAACAAGCTTGTGGTACCCTCAATAATGCCAGTTGTTTTCTTTTTAGATCACATCAAATAATTAGCACTTTTGGATTACTACTACAACCGTATTTTAAAACATGAATCAGGATTAATATGTTTGGCCGCTGTCATCTGTTTCGCACTTGGTGGCCTCAGCCTGCAATCGGTAAAGCTTAGTCGAATTTATTATTAATTTCATGATTTGATCTATACCTAAAGGTAAAATACGAAAGTTGGAGATTGTTACTTCCGAATGCATAAAACAAACGAGCTAAAAAAGATACCAATAAAATCGGAAACATTTTCTCAGATTTTTTTTAGGTCGATTTGCTATAGTTCTAAACGTAAACAAGTGCATTCTAAACGGGACTGAAAACATTTAAAGGTTTGAGCCGGATTCATTCACCGAGCCAACACGGTACACAAGTGCGGAATATGTTCCGTGATCAGAATTCGAATGGCCAATTTTGATCAGTAAGCCACTAGGCTACATACAGTTCGCTGACCATGGCCACAAATAAAATGAACAAATATAAACAATGAAGTAGGCCGACCATACGCCCCAAGTGTGCTGATTATCACTCCAGTTGATGAGTTACTTCTGTTGGTAGTTGTCGAACGCCTGTTAGAACTATCAACGAAGGACTTACGGGTATCACATGGTACAATTACAAAACCTAATGAACCGGTTCCAGGATGAGAAACCAGTTTACATAAAAAAACAATTTACGAACAGACAAATCAAAGGACTCCACATTACACTACACACGAAAGATAGAAACAATTGCAGGATCATCTATGAATTCGTTTCGAATCGAAAGCATCTGTCATGCACAACAAGAACGGACGTGCTACTGCGAATATCAAATTAAAATCAGGAGGCTTCAGGGGGGAGGGGATTTTTCTTCATAAAATCTTACCCGAGGGAAGAGTGCTAAGCCTATCTTTGCAATTCTACTTACCATCATAGTTGAAACTGCCGAACATTCGTTGAGATTCGGAAAAAAGAACCGAACACCAGCAATATAGTCTGCTGAGGGCTAACTATCGACGCAATTTCCATCGAAACACCAAAACAAGAAGGATCTAGCCGCGTTTAGATTCATCTCGGGAAAAGTAAAGATAAATTAGAGCAGGATAGGGCCTAAAACTGAAAAACGTAACACAGAACATCCGAGACGCTGAAGATGATGCAGTGCAAAAGCTTCGTTTCGGAGACAGCACGGGTTGTTCTCCTAGTCTCTCAAACTGCGATCAAGTCTTAGCACCACTGGCATCAAAGGACGAACCGCGAAACATTCAGGTACTGTCAGCGTGGCATCGGGATCATCATCACCGTCCAGCGGTAAACAGCAAAGCAAGCCTCACTGACCGCTGCCTTTTCCTTACAGTTACACGTTTTTATAAAAAGAGTGAATATCAAAGGGGAACAGGGAGTGGACCTACACAGGTGGGAAAAGATAAGATACTGCTGCAGCCAACACACGGAACACAGTCTAACTGTACAAACGCACGTGTTTTCAATCATTCTGATTCGATAGAAAATGTCAACACGATCGCCACTGTTCATGATTCACAGCCATATACTTCAACGTCTCCAGCCAGCTGGCTGACCGGTCTTTCGGACCCCAACCACGAAGACGTGAGACACGTACTTTGTCTAAGTTTGATGTACATTTTCTCATCCCGCGTTGTCACATCATCTCTTGACTTCCAGGTGACTCCTTCCATTCATTGGGAGAAACACATCGGGATCATATAATACGTACGATTAAGGCCCTAGAGATTTGGTCGTTCAGTGTTATCCAGATATATAACGCTGAACGAAATCAGTTTGAACTTCGAGATGCCTGTTGTGACGCTAGGCTTACAAAAGCTTACCGAAGTTTACTAATGTGCACTGTTCATCCGATGAGTAATTTTGAATGGCACATATGAAATCTTATTACCACACTGCAACCTTCTAAATCAGCAATTGCTTCTCGAGAAAATTTCCACTATGGTCTGTGAAAATCTGAGTAGTAAACGATGCTACTGCCTCCAGTGTAGCACGATTGACCACCTTGTAGCCATCCGTCAGAAATGACCACCAATGGTGGAGAGATTTAGTCACACTCGACTGTCACCCACAGAAAGCGTGCAGCGAACGCCAAAGACGAGAAATATAAAACGAGATAATACGTGAATAAGTTCAACTTGTTAAACAAAAAAGATGGCCCGATGCGGAACGGAATTCGCAATCGCTAAATTTTAGTGGAATGAAGTTACGAAACAGCCGGAGTAACGTCAGACATTTACTGATGAACAACACGTGATATAGACCAACTAGTTTTTTTCGTCGCGATAAACAAACGACTTACGTTGCTGACATGAAGCTCAGTGATTAGGGCAAATTTTTGATCCCAAATGCTTGTTTGCCTTAATTGCTTCCAATGACCTGACTCAAATGTCGACGCCCGAAACAGTTTAGCCGCACTTGTATTTACATCGTTGCCCATTTATGTTATCCATTAAGACAACATCGTTCACTTACGTCTATTGTGACAGACACGTTTCACACCGTTAACCAAATACCAGTTAGACTGATCAAAGTATGTACCAAAATGTGACGAGATAGAAGTGGAACAGTTGGCAAAGAGATGCATATTTGAAGTTCGGTTCATATTGAAGAAAGTAGAACGGACAGAATGGAAAGTACTGACAGCCAAGAGAAACGAAAATTTAAGCAACAAAAGGCATTCAAACAGCATGATAAGATAGAGCGGTCGGTGATGAGTACAAGACCAGAGTGAGCTGAAATGGATTTTAGTCAAACTATTTCACAAGACAAGCCAGAGTCAATCACAGAAGAAAAATAGAAAACGGTCAGAGCACAGGGGGAGAACAGCAGACAAGTATGAAAGACTGAACGAGAGGGAGTGTGAATGATGCAATGTGCGATTTTGATCCAGTGGAAGTGGTGACAAAGCTGAGTTGGAAACCAGCAAACGCAAAATTCAAATGAGAAGTTTCGGAGTAACTTGGATTGAACTGGACACAAAGATCAGCCGGACGGCCAAACGTCGCAAAAGTCCTCGTCAAAATTTGAGAATTCTGAGGCAAGCGAACGTAACTGGTTGATGTAGAATGTCAGTTCTTGATCAACCAAACTGGCAACAAAAATAGACCGATAGACAAAATTAGGCGCATATGCAACCGATCGAGATAAAGTTGAAATAAAATTACTCATGACACATTATCTTCCAGAAAAATGAGTTAAATTAGCTACTTAGCGTGACACCACTTACACTAAAATCGACAACTAGGGGCAAAACGACTTTTCACTATATGCAACTGTTTGTTTCTCTAGTAATTCATATTACCCTTTTCGAGTCAGTAACAGGCTCACCCACCGGGGTGTTGACAGTGATAGATGAGGCGGGTTACCGCGGGTTAGTCCCCACTTAGCTAACCATGTGGTGAGCATTCGAAACATGATGCAATGGTGAGTAGACTGTGAAAATCTGTCTGATCTGAATTGCCTCCTAACTTTCCGAAAAACGCCAGGTGAATGGCTGTAATTAACACCACCTGAAAATGCCAATCACCACCGGTTGATCATCAAAATTTCCTCAGATTCTGCCGACCTGAGGAATCTAGGTCTGAAGTATCGTGCCGTGAAACCTTAGGACTCAGCTAAATGTTTACGCCTTCGTGGCACATACCAATCTATCCCAGTCAGCAGACAGGATACGGAAACATGCGAACTTCAAATAAGCATAAGCCTAGACCGGGAGCTCTGGTGGTCTCAAAAACCATCAAAGATGGATAATTTTATCACTAGGGGGGATTCTTGCAAGTTGTTTCGTTGAGTTTGAGTCACGGGTAAGAAACTCATTGGATGTGAGCGAAACGGTCTGCGAGACTGACGGTTCACCTAACCACAACCAACAACGGCAAAACGCGGAAGAAATTCGAACCATCGTTTAGATAACTTCAAGTGTTAGTTTCGCTCTTAGCTGTCCTAGTACATGTTTCGTAATTCGCTTCGACAAATCTACTTTCTAGGCACAAATGAGAAAGGAAACGGAAACCCTAGGATGTCACAACGTACCAGGCATCAATGATCTCTTCCATCTCCATTCGAAGCTGGTAGAAATAAGCTTTACAGAGTACTTAACATTCCGCTTCCCAGGGTGGCAAGTTGAACAGGTTCCCCCAGTTGAGAGAGACAGATTGTTATCCGCCTACCCTGGAGCAGCCTGTACAGTGGCTGTGCTAACCTCGGGCCACTCGGCTCTATGTCTGCAGCATCGAGACTGTAACCGTCTGTCACTCTACGCAGGTTGTGCAACATACATAAAAAGCAGGAAGGATATCGTGCCCGTAAAGTGCCTAGATCAAAGTTCCACCCTCTAACAGTGGTTACAACGCAGCTGTCATCAAAAGCCTCAAAATAATCACATTATTAAACATCAAAACAGTCTTCAACCTAACCGTTAGTCCTTCTTTATGGCACTACTTGTTAAGGGATGGTATATAGCCGTTCAGCGTTACATATCATAGCTACATATTACACTAAACAGAATGCATAGGCAACATGGACAGCAAATGGGAGGAAAAGAATGCCACAGTAGCCAACATAAGGAATAGTCTAACAAATAGCTTAAACTGTTTCACAACACTTCTGCACCCAGATTGCAAACCAATGCATAGATAATTAGTACGCCTTACAGTAAGATGGATCACGCGTTAGGTCTACGAAAACAAAAACTCAGTAGGTCGGTGGAATATTTACGAGTAGCTTTGATATAATTCTGAATACTTTCGACATAGTTCCGAATTAATGTGGGAAATGGTCTAGATGTAAGGTGGTTTTGTCTTTTGAGGGTAGACATTTATACACGGCCCGGAGAGAGGAATAACAGGTGTCTCAAAATCCACCATGAATTCAGGTTTTGAACAACATACAAATAGCAAGCAATCTCTCTGTGGCATAAACGGCATCAGACTGATAACTTCTGAAGTGGCTAACAAAAATGATCTTCTGAATGATTATCACAAATTTCGTATTAGTTGGAATGCTTGGGCTTAACAGTAACCATCATCTAGTGAGATGAAAATTACGGCTCGGAAGCCGATAAAGTGAGCAGAAATGAGGAACCCAACTTTTCTAAAGCATGTTTTGGCGCATTCATCAGCGAAACATGGAGCGAAATTTAAGTGTGCAGGAAAAATCAGCAAGGACACTGTCCTGTCGCATGATCAATAAGCACTCCATATCCGCAAAGATCTGAAGCAATATATGATCGTTCGCCCTTGGGTCTATCGGTTTTCGTGATCCTTTCTAAGACCTGTCGATTTGGGCAACCGCGTAGTAGCAGACCCAATGATGAACCGCGCACCCTGAAAGAAGACCAATGACGTGGACGCGGTGAACTGAGGAACTATCAGGTGTGCGGAAAACTCTACACAACGTTTACTATTCTTTCTTTGTTTTTGTCCATTGTTCTCCCCCGTCACCGTGGTTTCCATAAGACATGATGTGCACATAGGTAGGTGATATATATATATATATATATATATATATATATATATATATATAGTTCGGGCGCGGTGGATATGCACTGTTGATGATTCCTAACAAGGATGAAACAGCTGTACAGTGGTTCCATGGTTTCTTTATGGTGAGTTGAGCGACGATATCACATGGTGAATTATTTCATAAATTATGACTGTGACATAAGAACTCACCTTTGTATTGGTCCTCCATCAGCGGTGATATTCAGCTCACCAAGTCTATGGCGCAATTGTGTTTTGAATTCCACATGGGCCCGGAATATGATTGGCTACAGGAGACAAGAGCCCGGCAGAAGGGATTGGAGATAGAACAGACAGATGAATGCACCTCTGGAGATCTCTATGGAGGCCGTTGAAAAGTGGTAGTTTCAAACGCTTTTACTGCAGACATAATGTAATAGTCATCAAATCAACGTCTTTTAGTCTAGGAATAATCGTAATGGGGAATTGGATCTTGCGCAGGTTCTGTGAGCTAACTTATTCCATCCAGAATTCCTAATATTGATACCCTTATGACTAACTAGGAGACTTTCCAACACACGTGATGGTGAGAATTTCCCCGCGTTTCGCGTTTATTTATTTCTGCCAAATCTATTACCGATACAGTCTGAATAGCCACAATCCGAAGGACGATCGATGATTTTCAAACCTTCTTTCATCACTAAGTCACAATTCACGGCAACAACGACTTCACAAATTCCGATTTCCTTTCGCAAGCCTCATCGATGTATTAGCTACGCAGACGAACAATTCACGCAAGGCTCCTGCGGTTTATGGTGAATCAACTTAATTCAAGTTGAGTCAACGGTGCTTGTGTTTGTTGTTCCCTGCTGAGTAACAGCACAAAGAGAAATAGAAATCCGTGATAAGCAAGCGAGGTCAGAGCGGCTTTTGATTCAGTGAAGAAGACTGTTCCGTTGGACTGTCTGCTGAGGCACGGCTATAAAAGGTATGCGTCACTCATCATATCTGTTTACCGTCATACATCTGGACGAAAAAAAGCCTATGATAAGCTTTCGCTTCCTTTCCTCCCGAACGGAGCTCGACAAATGTCTCATATCGCTGTTTCTATTTAATTCCAGGGTCGATGTCCTTAAGAGATCGGTTGAGGGCCTCGTAGATAATGGTGTCGAACTCCTACGAGGGCAGACATTTACGAACTCAGAACTTTTAAATTCTAGCTTAAATTCTAAGCTAGAATGAGCCGATACGGCATGCAGTTCGCACTATGAAAGTGTAAGACGTTGCTTCAGGATAGGCGAAAACCTGTATATGCTCTGCACTTGGGCAATGAAAGACTGGAAGTTGCTGGAAATGTTGCTTATTTGGGAAGCTATATTTGTGGAAACGTCAACGTGGAGATGGGAACACGTATGCGTATTTCAAATACCGGACTAGTCTTATCTAGCCTCAGGCACCTATGGGGCCGACACGACATCACATTGACTTTGAAAGGTCGAGAGTATATGTCATCGTGCTGCCGTATGATTGTGAAGCACGGCTCCTACGAGTTCGAGAAGCCCGTCGCCTGGCCGTGTTTAACGCCCGTTGCTTATGTAGAATTGCTCATTTGGTGGGAGCATCACAATAAGAATGCTAAAGAAGGTGGAGATTAAGTTATGACTCGGTTGCCAGGTTGGGGTAAAAAAATCGAGAAGACTTCTGGCTTGTCTCCTTTATGGACGTGACTCAAAAAAGAAATCCTTAGCGGAAGTGATTCGTTTTTGATACAATCACTAAAAGAAGACAAAAAGAACAAAATCTGCACACACAAGAAAACTACGAAGAAAAAGTACTGTTCGTTAATTTGTTATGCTTTCTTCTTTTTTACTCTGACTCCGTCGACTCCAACCTAGCCCTTTGTATCATGCCTTATTGGACGCAGTCTGAAATGAGACGAGTGTGAAACATACTATGTTACACTCTCCATATGTCTTTACATAGAGAGAGAAAGAAAGAAATGATTAAAAAGAAGGGGTTGTCAAGACTGTTAGGAGATCAAAGGTGTGCTAGGGCCTGTATTTCTTCAGGAAAAGTGACAAAATGATGGCGTATTTCAGAAATCGATCGTAAAAACAACTGAAGCAACCGGAAAATATATCTATCGCTAAGCAAGAGAGGGTTTCAAATAGAACCCTATGCTTGACGCGACCCTATAGTTATTTAGCATTCATTGGCATTACATCTTTCGCCCAGGCTGTATTTACTGACCATGTGGACGTGAAATTCACTGTTCTGAACATCAACTTATTACTTTGTATATTCTACCCAAGAATGAATGTTATGCTTGGAACGTAGACTATAATAATAGATAAAAAGGGACTTTATAATTATCTCGAATGCTGTATGCTTTGGGTTAAAAAAACTCAAGATGTACCAGTAGTGAACAGTAAACTATTTAACCGTTTGATTTCCGTTTATAACCGGTTGCATCGGTCATTAAATTTCAAATAGTTCAAACGAGTATAAGCAAAAGTATACCATTTCCGACTTGGAAACGCGCTTCGATCGCTGCATCTTCGCGCTCATCGGACGAAAAACATTTCGTATTTAAATCTGCAAGATAAGCGGATCACGACTGTCTGTTCGCGACAAGAGCTCGCAATCACGATGATGACTGAAAGGATTTTCGTCAGTTTCCTTTCAAAGCCAATTAACCAACCGGATGAACACTGGATAAAACTACGATAGGCAGTCTGATACTTGAAATTTCAACCACTCGAAACAATCCAGAAAAATGCCCGCACTTCGGTGTGGTTAGAGTATAAGCTTAATTGTGAATATTTTAGTAGTTTTCGGTATTGTGAGTTCGGGAATGGGATTAGCTGCTCAGCTGAGTCACGTTTGACACTTTTCGGATCAGTCTACAAGGTTGATCAGTATATTCACGCGATGATAGCAGCTCGGCCTGAATCATGGGCCATTTTTTCTCACATAGTGGAGCCCTACATTTTAGTTTTTAAATTGGATTGCATTTGGCTGCATCGAAAGTTACCTCGCTGAATAAACAAATCTGGCCACCTTGACAGTCGATCGGATCCACTAGCATGCGGCAAAGACGATAAGGAATTAATCATTAGGAAAAATGTTTACCTTATTCTGTTCAGCGATACTCTGAGAGAATGAGCAGCATCTTTTTTAGGGCGATAAAACAAAAACAAAATACGACGACCACGTGAGGAAATGCAGAAACACTACCTGAAGGATGCCCATCGGCAGCACATCACTGATCATTTCGACCATCCTGGTAAGTGCACGACAGATGGCTCGAATCTCCGGACTGGGTGTGGGGGGACGCACGTTCCATGCGCACAATCGGTCTTGGATGCGACTGGATAGTAGACTGTACAGTTTATCACTGATCTGGTCTATATGTTCTCTGGATGTAGAAAGGGTTGCAGAATAGTTGAAAAAGGGATAGTACTGAGATGGTTATTCCGATCTGATGGAATAGATGTTCGTGTAAACAAAGTTTGTAATCAGCATATCCAGGTGGACGAAACAATTTTAGATCAGCGTAGGGATATTGAATATGGAATCCCCATTTCTAGCAGCCACTAAAAAGGACGGCACAATGGTTTTTGATTAATAAACAAGATTTTGTCTCTCTCGATCACGCAAGTTAAAACGGATAGTCCACGATTGAAGACAGAATCGATTAGGCAATCTGGCATTCGAGAAGCAAACAGTCATCTCCCGTTTTATGACAATAACTAACCATATATCACATACATCTCATACATATGATAGCAGGTCAGAGAATGATGTTCTTTCTCTTAGCTCAGGTTCAACAGGATGGCATTGGTTTGCTCCCTGAGCTAGAAAATTTGACTGCAGACGTTTCATCACCGGTCGAGGTGACATCGTCCGTGCTATAATACTGTGGCCATATATATATATATATATATATACATATATATTACTGGATGATAACGAGATCTACCAACCAGTGAAAGGAAATCCAGTCAAAGAACTTCGAGCCAAAAATCAACAAAAAGCTGAACTCTTTGAGAAAAAGGATATATGGACTTCCTAAAGTCCATAAACCGGGGATGCCGCTTAGACCCAGTGTCGCAACGACAACAGCACCAAACTATCAGCTAGCGAAGTACCTTTTCCGTCTCTTACGCCCATGCCTACCACAGGACCAAAACGACACGAAGAGTTCTGCCACATTCCTGGAACAAATCAAAGACCTCAAGTTAGAAGCAAACGAAGCTATGGTCTCATTCGACGTCACATCACTGTTCACAAATATTCCAAGGCAAATGGCACTGGATAGCATGCGCCAGCTTATGGAGAAGGACTCCAACTTATCAGATAGAACAGCAATGTCTAAGGACGATATAATGCATTTGATAGAATTGTGCATGGAAACATACCTACAGTTCAATGGGACGGTATATAAACAAATAAGAGGAACGCCCATGGGATCACTACTATCAGGCTTGTTAGCAGATGCAACCATGAAACAATTCGAGACAAAGGCATTCGAAACAAACCGTCCACGCTTACGGATCCAATATGTTGATGATACATTTAGTGTTCTAGAAAAAACAGAAATGGACCAGTTTCATCAACACCTAAACGCGATAGTGCCCAGCATCAAATTCATCAAGGAGGAGGAAAAACAGTCGACTCTACCGTTTCTCGACGTACTAATTATGAGGCAACCAAACGGGAGCATAGAGACAACCGTCTACAGAAAACCGACGACGACGGACCGCATACTCAATTTCAAAAGCAACCATCCAACCTGCCACCTAAAGAGCTATGTGCGTACCCTGTTCCATCGTGCCGACACACTGCAGTACACAGCACCTACGGGAACAAGAGCAATCTAGGTTGTTTACGTAATTTGCGGTCAATGGATATCCGAAGTCTTTCATCAACGCTTGTATTCGCAGAGGGCAGAGGGCAGAGGGCAAACACTAAGAGGACTAGATCGATCGTGGTACTTCCATACATAAGGGGAGTATCCCAAGCGGTCGAACGCATCCTACGTCCACTAGATATCACAATCGCCCACAAACCGACCGGCACCCTGAGATCTGTTCTATTCAACGGAAAAGATCGCGTCGACCAGCACGACCAGTCAGGGGTAGTTTATGCCATTCCGTGCCTCGGACGTGACAAACAGTATGTCGGTGAGACAAGCAAACAATTACGCACACGCTTGCACGAACATAGCTTAGCCCTACGACGCGCTGACCCAAACTCGCAGATATGGAACTACTGTGCACAAACAGGCCATGAGGTCAACATCAACAACGCAAAGGTAATCAGCCGGGCAAACAGAAAGGGGGAGCGACTGATTCTTGAAGCCCTCCACTCGAATAACTCGTTCAATCGGCATGTGGAGATTGACAAACATTACGTCATCTTAACAAGACCCGGATGCAGAATAGAGAGACAAACAGACGGACAGTGCAAAAACCGAACGGAACTAGCGATCCCATTCAATCACTCATTCACGTTTGACAACGAGTCCTAGTTTGGATCGAAACGTCACGATAAACGTATTAACTCAGTGTACGCCTTCTCAACTCTCTCTCTCTCTCTCTCTCTCTCTCTCTCTCTCTATATATATATATATATATATATATATATATTGCTTTGCAAGCCATCGGAAATGCGGATAAGGCGAAACCAATGCGAAAAGAATCAGAAAGATGACAGCGCAGAATTGATCACAAATATCGATTATCCCAAAGTTCTCCTGCACATCAACGAAAATTTGCCGCGCACCAGTACCTCTGATCAATCGATAACAACTGCGGAAATTGACAATAGCAGAAGCCTTCTATATTTTCTTATTGCACGCTAACCGAGGTCACTCCGCAGGATTTCGAACAGCTGACAAGTCAGGGATTTAAAGATCTCATTGCATACGGCAACTGACGTCGAAGAAAGCCATCACTTGTGAGGCCCACATGACCTACAGCCAAGCGCAGCGTCTTCTGTTGCGCTCATGGTATCTTAAATCTGAACCCAATGCTTCCACAAGTATTGGTCATTCGATTGTGATGTCAATAGCGTTGAAAGCGCTGCCTGTAAATCAAAATGACCATTACAGCCTATACTACATAACGCGTTATTTCGAAATTAGGCCAAAAATATTTGGAAATTGGATAAGGACACGTCTTTGCTTCACAATACGTCACAAAAAATATCTGCTCGCAGAGAGTAAAGCAAGGCATAGATAATTAGTCGACCTCCCGGGACATAAGCATAAATGTGCCCACGTAAGGTGGATCACGTTTTAGGCCTAGGAAAACGAGATCTCAATAAATCAGTTGAATGACGTTTTCGAGCAGTTCTGACATCTCACACACCAAATAATCTCGACACAGTTCCGAAATACTATGGGAAATAGCAGAAGTGGCTATGCTGGCTGGGTGGCCTACTTATTGGGATGACCACAGATCAAGCGTAGAAAAAAAGAATACAATCTATACGACCGATGCCATGACAAGAAATACTAATCCAAGCAAAAAACGAACTTCGATCACTTTTGGCAACAGTTCAGTTGATAAATCGACCCGATTGTATGAAGTCTTATCGAACCGCAAACGACATTTAAGGTCATGAAACGGGCTCATTATATCCAATAAGATTCTAGTGTAATGATCTATCCAATGAATTATGAAATACTAGTGACACAAAAAATAGCGTCTGTAGACAGATTGATCAAGATCTCGAAGGGTCTTCTTAGAAGCAAATATTTATTCAATGCTATAAAGTTGATAACCCCAGTGGTCGCGGTTAGTGACATGACAACAAATATCATGAAGGGCCACTGTCAAAAAAACAGCAGAACACTTGCGCCTGGATTCGCAATACACGGTCGTGCATGCCACTATAATACTCGAAAACCGACGATCGCGATCTCAGTGGAGTGCGCCCGAGGCGTCTTTGTTTTGTGGACATAAAAAGGAAATGAATGGGCGGCCAAAACGGCATCCGAGGCACAATGTAGCGGACGGTGGAAAATGTAATCAATATACGTTACCACTGTAGGGCGGACGTCATCAGTGTGCACAGATAGCACTGGCACTGGTGTGACCTCAATCGTTGTTTCAGTCGTGTGATTGTCCGTTGACTGGGAGAACCTTTAGTCTAGTAACGTGGGCAAAAACCACAACGGCTATGAATTTTGAACACTGTCTGATATTGCCTGAAATTCATTTGCTTTAGTATGTTTTATATTCCTTTAATCCGTTTTACTATTGGGGACATTTAAAGAAATCGTTGAAAGAAAAACACTCACTTGAACAAATTTTGCATGTGCAACAACGGGTCGTGTAGGCGTTTATCTTTTGGGATGGCATATAATGGGTGTAGTATTTGCGTATCCTCCGGTTTTTCTTCTAGTAAGCTGCAGAAAATAGACCAATAAACGGAAGAGGCTCTAAAGAGAACGCTAAGGATTAACGAATCCTTCGAGTGACACGATAAAACGGTTTCTTAATACGTATCATATAATAACAGTATTAGTTAATGTGTGGCAGTAAAACGTAAATAGAAGTCCTTCCGCCGTCCAGTAACTTCTAGCTGTCGGTTACTAGCTTCCAATTAGGGTCCAGCAAATCTAGAAACAGGTCTTGGGATAACACATCACAAATTGCTAAAATACTAAAAAAATCACTAGACCGCCTAATCATACTAAGTTAGTTCTTTCATTCTTCTTCAGCTGACAGAGTGAGCTGGACAGAAAAGACACGCAAGAAGCACAACCGAGGAACAAATAAAGACCGGAGAAAATCGGACGGAATTTAACAGATGAAACAGATGCCCTATCAATGATGTCTTATTGACTCATGATTGTCAGACAATTTTAGCACGCGGAAAACGTTTGAACATTTGATCTCAAGTTTAACATGTACATTTAGCAGGACGAACCTTACGGAAGTCTGTTCCCTCGATAACTGTGTAATTATGAGCCATACACCATTCACCGCAATGGCGGAAGGACATTTATCGGAAATCTGTCTAAGCTGCTGAGTCGATAAAGTGCGTAGTAAATTACAAGATGCCTTTGTCATTATTCTGCATATTCCAACTTGCGGCTTCAAATAAACCAGAGTTGATGAGAAAGATCAGGTACACGGCACGATATGGCATAACAAACTCAGGAAGAAAACCAACTAACATGAGCTTAGTGACAGGTATATACAGAACGGCTTTCCAATGGGCTTCCTGGTGGGAACTTTTGCAGGACGAGACGGATCGTTAGGCCTGACATTTAACTAATCGGTTCCGTTTGTGGGTTTCGTCACTAACAAAATCGTGAGGATCAGAATCATGTCAGCTACGTGCATTGGGCTTCTCGGACAGTCCTATGACCCAGACATGAACCTTCTTCACTGTCGAGGAGAAACAAAGCGGTCTTGCGCCTTTTGGCACCAGCTCATAGCTTTATCGTACACTTCACACCCAGTAAGCCGTTGCGAACACACTAGCAGTGCCGAGAATGTGGTGGGCTTTTCACTTGATAGGCACAACCATCAAAAATATCACAAAAATCAGTTGGTGGTACTGCAACATGGCAAGTATTAACTTCAGTTTAATAGGGCTACAAGCTCGTATGTCGCCCCGAGACACTGTACATCAACAGAGGCGTTTGAAAAAGATCTAGGTAACCGGCTTTGCTGGAACCCTCGGGAACGGTTCAGCCCCTATTCGAGAATGAATAATAGCTGTGTGTGAACGCAGGATAATTTACTTCGCACTTTTATTCAGTCTATTATGAACAGTGCACAGTTTAGAAACCAACTGGGACAATAAGATTTATACCACGTTAGAAGCTCACGAGGCAAAGTACGCCTGAAGTGGTTGGACACAGCGTGAGATCAATTGGACGCTTCGTGAAGCCAGTGCCAAGTTTCGCGCAGAGATAGTGGGCAAGTCTGCCGATTTCCGTGCCTCAGCGCCCAACACCAATTGACAAGTTCGAGAATTGAAAGACTGAGAAGGATGAAAGGACAGGGAAAATAAAAATGCTTATATGATATATGAATAGAAAATTAAGTTGTGAAATGTAGTGAATGCATCGGTTACCAAAATGACAAGAAAAAGAAGAAAGACGCTGAAACGACCACTTTGGAGTGAAAAGCAAACAACGCTCATGTGCAACAGGTTAGAAGTAAGAGAATTGGAGTAAAACAGCTTCGAGCGAAAAACGGCTTTGATTGGCATAGAACAGTCGAAAGAACCAATAGTCTCGAAGATCTGTGTTGGCCGCACATTAGGCTGTCCGCATGCATGAAATCTCAACCTTGACAACACACTGAGGATGTCAATCAGGCTGATCGTGCAACAATATTGACCTAAACGTCAACTTCAGCAATGAGAACTTGATAGTGCAGTATATGTGGATTATTACCGGCTGTCAATGAAACTGAGATGTGACGAAAAGCGGAGTTGCAGTTGCAGAAAACTGGGTCGATTTCAAACAATGTATCATAAGGTCAAGCACGTAATAAAAACCACCTGCATTTTCACACGCGTTTTCTCAAATGAGGGACACCCACCACAAAAAGAAATTCACCAGAAGTTTGGATGCGATATTAATCAGATATTACAGTCAAACAGAATCATCACCAACTCACACTACCATACGAAAACCTCATACTTCATCAAGAATGAAACAAAAGGTTTTGTCAATTCCAACGCCAAAACAACATTACAATTAGCAAAAAAGCACGGGGATAGTTCGAATGGCGTAACAACCCTTTAACGAGGAAGGACCGCCATCTCCATTCATTATTTCAACTACAGGAATAAGCACGAGGCCTGTTGTCGAAGTGGACCAAGTAGTTTGCCCAATGAGACGCACTCCCGAATTCGGCAAACGATAATCTTGAAAGCGCACCAGTGAGCAAATTCTTGATGCAAACTGAGAGATCTGTATCCGCAGACCTCAAGGAAACATCATCATCATCGTTTAGCGTAAAACAGCAAGGCAAGCCTCACTGACCGCTGCCTTTCCCCAGAGTTACACGTTTATATAAATAGTGAATATCAAAGGGGAACAGGGAGTGGACCTACACAGGCGGGAAAAGATAAGATGCTGCTGCAGCCAACACACGGAACACAGTCTAACTGTACAAATGCACGTGTTTTCAATCATTCTGATTCGATAGAAAATGACAGCATGATCGCCACTGTTCACGGTTCACTGCCATATCCTTCAGTATCTCCAGCCAGCAAGTCGACGAGTCTTTCGGACCCCAACCATGAAGGCGTGAGACACCTACTTTACCTAAGTTCGCTGTACATTTTCTCATTCCACATTGCCACGTCATCTGTTGGTCACCACATGGCTTCTTCCATTCAGTGGGAGGAACACAAAATAAGGCACGGTATGGTAGACGAGTGTTCGTCATACGCAACCCGTGACCCAGCCGGCGTAGTCTACTAAGTTTCATACGCTGAAACAAGCTATCCTCAGAAGTGGCACCCAATACCAGATTCCTAACCTCAATAGTACTCACCCGGCCACTCCATCCAATCCTAGCCATACTACGTAAACATCGGTTGTCGAAAATCTCCAACCGACGAACATCGTCCACATGCATACTCCACGTCTCGCAACCGTACAACAGAACTGAACACACTGCAGCACAGTACACACGAATTACCTTACAACTTCAGTGAAGTATCAGGCCGACGCCACAAGTGGTTCAATCCAGCGTAAGCTGCCCGAGCCTTGGATATACGCATACTTACCTCCAATCTCGAGCTACCATCGTTAGACACGCAGCTACCAAAATAGGTGAAAGGGTCCACCATTGTTATTTCCTCTCCATCCAGTATTAAGTTCGGCGCTGCTGTCGTCCAGTCCTGTAACAATACTTTGCACTATGAAGGTGCAAAGCACATGCCAAACCGAGCAACCGATCTTGACAGTCTATCTAGTGCCCGTTGTGCATGGTCCGCAGACTCGAACAGGCACACGACGTCGTCTGCGTAATCTAGGTCGTACAGCTTCCCTCCACTACCCAGTTCGACTCCTACGTCCCGGAGACCTCCTAAAGCATCTTCCATCACCTCGTCCATGACGAAGTTGAACAAGGATGGAGAGATCGGACACCCTTGTCAAACGCCACTAGTTGTTTCGAATGAACGTGGCAGTTCACTGTATACCCTAACGCGACCATAGGTATGCGAGTACAATGCTCGCAACAGGTTCACAAACTTCG
>LUCM01011151.1:0-10162 GCA_008360955.1 Fasciolopsis buskii | reverse complement strand
ATCGTTTTTACGACTGAGCTGCTAACTCAGATCAACCCCCAACTTGGAGGACCAAGAGACTACTTCGTCAGGCCTCTAGCCATTGAACTTCCAGGCATGATTGGATCTTGGGCTTGAGATAAGCCATTCTGTATAGCTCGTTGGATCATGGAGGCACGCAAGCCGTCACACCACGTCAAGGTGTAGTCTCGTTGTGACCTCAAGGAAGGAGGAAAATGAACAGTTTCCATCATTTGTTATCTCCGCCTCTCTACAACCCCATCATAAAATAAGCTTTCAATGATGCTGTGAACGCAGTTGTAGAAATTGCAATGTGTGTGAAAGTTGTTGGCTAAGGCTATGCTGACCAGGTCACTCTATTGGGATATGACTATCAGGTAGTCCAATATGTTCTAAACTACTTGATCGCTGAAGTAAATGTACATGTCACACATTTTACTCCATTCCTTTGAGAACGAAAGAAGAAACCTGCATTCAATTTTAGCGAATGAGAACGTGACGGATTTTGAACGGCAATATTCATCAGCTAGGTTAAAGAATCAATATAGATACAACAACGACATATCGCTTATGTCAACAGACAAGCTGAAATAGAAAAGAGTATCGTCCGCAGAAAACCAGTACACAGAGTTATCTCTAGTTACAACGCAGTTCTTGTGATCGGTTTATTTGGCTGTTTTCTCTAGAATTAGTATAAATGAGGGGAACCGTTCAGTAGACAGACTCGATTGTTGATTTACAAGAAGAAGCTACAGTAGAAATCTTTTTTGCGATATATACCAGTGGGGAGTTTAAAAACTCATCAGCTTTCTTCACTTAGAAACTTGCATTTTTACTGATGGGAATATCGCAGACAAGATTTCTCTACGCATCTGAAGTTCGTTTACATTTTGTTTATCTAATCCACTAATAGCATCTTTGCGAGCCCAAGATTTGAAAAAATGAGTTTACAACGTTGAAGGCGGGAAAGCCTGCCCCTGTGACAGGTACGCACGCCAACTGAAAGGTCAATCAATAGCACTCTACCGGCAACGACGTTGTTACGTCTTACACAGAAAGAGATGGGTAAACTCGAAAAAGGACACAGCAAAAAACAAGTTGACATTTTCTTATTAACTCATTTTTTGGTATCCTGGGCGACTAAATGGCTTTGAGGAACATTTACCAGCAGGAATATATGAAAAAGACATGTCTCAATGTCAACGGAATTTATGCAGCGAGAGCTCCACCAGTGCAAGACATCGCTTACGCTCAAGTGATGTTCACACTAACATTTGTGATACATCAAGCCTGTTATGACTAAACATTAAACAAATACACTGATGACACTTAAACAACCACAACTCAGGTTAATCTCAAATGCTTGTCTAGAAAAGGCGCCCGGTTGCGTGACACGAACGAGTGGACTGAGAAACTCCAACGACTGCTGTTAGTTACCACATCCGGGATACGGCCATGGCCTTGAAAATCACTAGTCGGGTGCTGCAGTGCATCGTGACTTGTTACATCACAGTTCATACACAAGTGTTTGTGTTAGGCGTTGACAGATTAGGCCTACGAAACGAAACTTCATCAGATACTCTTAGCGATATGTTCGAATTGAGATGAAAAATGGAACCATACAGCTAATTAGCGCAATCGCATCACGTACATTAAGGAGCTCCGCCAATCGACCAGCTAGTTCGGCAACAGAACCCGGGCGACAAGGCAACTGAGGAGCAAGATTCACGTAATCCACCATCATTGGGAGAAGTAAAAGAACTGTACCCACAACGACGAACCGTTCACCATCAAATCTCAAGCTTGTGCTAACGCTTTCAACAGATGTGGAGTCTTGGTGGAGAAGGTCCGTTGGAGACGACGATTTCGGATCGGAGACAGATATGGACCGCGAAGTCGAACGAATCTGATAAATCAATCACGTACAACGAAACAACGCGGAATTGAGTAGCTGAATCTAAAAAAAATCTATAAGGCGATACCAAATATTGATAAGAATTGACTAATGTTAAAAGTCCCAAACTCCCATTGTATTAAAAGAACGTATAAAATGCCCAAAAAAGTGGAGGTTCCAAAGAAATAAAGCGAGTTAACCTGATGAAGCTTATGGTTGATCGGAAACAGCATTTAACTGGCAGTTAAAGAAACAATACTTAATCATATAAACCATTAACCGTCCCGATGAAAAACAATATCACGAGCATCCGTTTTAGCCTCTTCCTATTTCGCCTAGTGATGACACCATTCAAAAGTGAGTACAGCCTAGATAGAAAATATCAACTTTCTTGTTCAATGCAGACGCTTCTAGGAGACAGGCATTTTTGTAAGATCGTTGCCCACGCCAGACAAATTGAATGTTTCAAGAAAGAAGTGGATGATCCAATACAGATTGTTTATTGTTTTGTGCGACTGGAAGCGTACCAACAAAGGCCACAAATTAAACAATATGGTTTCACACCACTGTCACAGTGATACTTTACCTTCCCGCGCTTTCAGGATGGAGCGAGCTACACAGATTAGCCGAAGATTCAGTCATGTCTGTAAGGACAGTGGGATAAGGTCGGAAGAAGCGGTCTTGGTCTTCCAGGTTGAGCGTTGATTTGAGTTGGAAAATCGGCAGATAAAAAGGAGGGGAAGAATACTTGATCCAGGCAAAGAGGCCTCCCTCCATTCAGCCAACAATCTTTGTTAACATGACCAATACTCGCAGCGGTTCATTGTCAAAAAGTATTGTGGGTGGTTTTAAAGCTGGTAACCCATATTTTCACAAGCCTCATCATTCTCTGAATCCCGGTTCCTTAAACGGGCACACACTCATGCATGCTGTTCAACAGTCGATTTTGGTGCTCACAATGCACTGACTATAGATATATGCTGCATCAACGAAACAAATTTAGGATCCGAGCAGTGGAGCTTTGCATTTTCGAAGTGCAAAGTACAGTTAGAAAAATGGTCGTCTGCAGTTCCGATCTTGGTCTTCGATGAGGAAGAGCTGTGGGTTAGTGACATCATTCGACGCGGTCTTTCGAATGCCATTCCAACTCTAACCATCAAGGAGGAATGGAGTTTAAAGACTGCTGTTTCCTTAATCAAGGCTGATTAGGGAAGCAAGTACGAGAGAAAGTAAAGAAACATCTGCGCCCTTATGTGAACAGTAGCATTGATCATGTTGCTGTTATCGTGAGCAATATACTGAAAACGTGAAAAAGAAAAAAACAACCCAAGAGACAACCGAATACAGACGGATGAACATACCAAGAAACGCGGAAAAGCTTGGAAGGAACGATAAGAGTGAAAAATCAGACATCATCATAGAAAGAAATAAAGATCCACCGGCTAGGGTTTCCACGATGAACTCCAAGACCATCGAATGAAAAATTCCGAAAAACATGCGGACATCACAAGCATAGAGCAGTAGGCAACATCAGAGAATAAAAAACGCACAGAAGTATCCCAAGCATAAAACACCTCAACGTGATCAGGAACCACGTTCATTGCAAGAGGTAAGGTCTGGATTCAGACGGCTTCATCACAACCTCAACGTTGTATGTCAGTTTCTGCATTTTCACTCAGTGCCGCGGAGAAAAATGTGAAACACTGGTAAACTTCAGGAACGTCTCACGGTAAATGAACGTGTGTTACAAATGAACCAATAGGACTCCATCATAAGCGAACAACTAGCAAGCGCCCGAATAACTCAATCTTCTCACCAAGTTTTACCTACGATAAAACATGGCCTTCAGTCAACCCAAAGGTGTAAAAGCATTTCACACTACGACGGTGAAAAAAGAATGTCAAAAGTGGACGTATCATTGTTCAGATACCAAAGGAAAGTCTTAACTAAGTTAAAAATGCAGTCTGAAACAACTGTCGTGCCCTTACTAAAAATCAGAGAGAACTGTTTGAACTTGGGTCGAGAACACTAAATTCCTAAATGGTATAACACAAAAAAGTGTTGCGCAAGTAACTGAACAGAATCCGAATAAAAAAGAAAGCACAACAGCAATCAAGAACAAACAAACCTTGGTCCCATTACGAAGGGCATTCGTGAACGCGCATGTAACTAAGTCCTGCACACGATTGGGCACGGATACGGCATGCCATCGTTCTTGGTTTAAAATCATATCCAGTTTGTCTGTGTGTTCTTGATGAAACCGCTGAAGTGAGTTACGGGTTAGGGATAGTAAAACGCGTGCCAAAGCTGTGGTAGGATTGGCCATCGGGTCGCCAGAGATTTTCGCCATTCTCTTCTGATCCGTGGGTTGATCTGAGGGAACAAGAGACCAATCTGTTTCTTCAGACAACCGAAGAATGAAAGCCTGAAACAAAAGCGAACAGAATTGGAACGAACAATAAGGAAGATTTCAATATGAATCCATGAAATGAGCAGCAATTCGATTGACAATTAACGATTTTCATAGTGCACAACGGAATCGATTCAAAATAAGGAGTCCAGTCTCAGAAGATGTAAGCAATTTCAGAAAGAAGGCAATTCGTAATTAGCGAAAAACGCAGTGTACAACACGTCCCGTTTTTCGAGGTTATTCATAGCAAAAATGCAAGTGAGTGAATGAGGCATCGCAACCAACCGTAATGTGTTTGTCCATTAAATGCACGAAACGCGTTTTGTGAAAGAGTCCAACTACACTAGTGAAAAACCTCGAGAACAAATCAGCAACGGTGACCGTGATACATAGCCACAATGAACCGTATGAGGGCTAACCATTTGTGATGTGTCCAGGAAAACTGTCGGGTTCCAGTTTACAAGATCCCCTCACGCGACGGCTAGAGACAATAAGCGACACAGACAAGTACGCCTAAATTGAATTCGCTGAATTTGTTACCATCTTTATCGACGATCGTTTTACCCTTAGTATGATGCAGCTTTCTTGAAATTGACGCCGGAGTTATCTCTTGATGTCGAGTTACATTGCGTCGATGGAAAAACCATCCGATCTGATCGCCAGTAGAGTTTGCGTAGACGGTGGTTCTCCTCCCCTGTTCCGATGTGTTTACAGTATCAAGATAAGATTTGTTAATGAAAATAATGAGCAATATGGTTCGGAAAATAAGTGTGAGTGAATTGTTTATTGCTAGTGGTTTTGGAAAACCCACTAAACAAAATACACATGAGACGGATTAGCTACTACTTACTGTCACGTGCATAAGGTCACGGTCGAGGGCATATGGGGTTTGATTACCATTCTTGGATCGCGACCAAGGTAGTTTGAGTGATTTGACAAGACTCTTCTGTGAACACAGTGACGGGTTTAGCAGCCTGGTCGTCATTGATTCTGGCGTTGCCAAATTAAGCTAACGGAGAGTTTTTGACGAACTTCCGGATAATTTGTAGATCACTTTGAAGACATCGTCGTTCACCTGGTGTCCTGTGTCTGTGAGGTACGCCACAATCCTCCTACTTATACGTTTTCTGGTTCCCGTTCTCAATTCGGCCGGCGTATGCTTGTTCATTTTTTTTGTCAAGTGCTAGTGCCTAGCTGAACAACTATTCAGAAGAAGAAAGATTTCTAGTCTAACAACGTCACTGACTGCGGCACTGACACCATATCACTCAAATTCTCCAATCATCGCTTCGGGAGATCTCGTGCACCCCAAACCAGTAGTCTAAGTGCACCAACATCCGACAGTTCACTGGTTAGAGTTTTCACACTTTTCCACATGTCACTGACTGGGCACCTCGAATCATTTTTTAACAATCACCTGCCTGGGAGAACAGGGTACAACCAGGCAGTCGTTCTGTGGGCACGCCCAAAACATGCCCTAACCACCTTAACCACCTTAACCCCCTATTCTCTCTGATTTATTGCCTCCTCTAAAGTCTGGGCACTAGGACCCAGAACTTTATGCCACACCTCTGACTTACGCACGGAATTTTCCCACCAGATTCTGCTGAGTCTACGAAGACAACGGTGTTCAAACACCAAAGTCTTCGCATATTTTCTGCTACCAACAGCCATGTTCCGAAGCCGTAGAGCAATACCGACATCAATGGTGCTGCCTAAACTCGACCTCTGGTCGACGATTACTGAAAGGCAGAGCCAAAGAATTGCACGCTCGACTAAGCTGAACACTGCTTTCAAGTCAAACAAGACAGGATTCGTGGATTTATAGAAAATATGGCTGTGTCCTCAGACTTGTCGCAAAGTGAAAATTCGGTTAATAAAATCAAGACCGGGACGGAAACCGGTTTGGTTCTCATGCGTGCACCTTTCGCGAGCACTAAATAATCGGCACAGGATAATGTCCGCGAGCGATTTGGATGTAGCGTTTACTAAACCAATTTCTCTGTGATCTCCACATGAGGATCTACCGCCCTTCCTGTAAATCGGTACAATTATCGATTCACAACAGTCCTTAGGAATTTCTTCCCTTATCTAGACTGCTCATAGGAGATTTGTTAACTCCGATTTTGATACTTTGCCACCGTCCCTGAAGGCAGACGGCGACAGTTAGTCTGATGCACCTGCCTTATGCCTTTCAATAAAATCTATCTTCCCGATCACCTCCATTTACGATAGACGATTGATATCCACCTAAATTGGTTCAATTGCTAGTACAAGTAGAAGGACCATTGTATGGTAATTCCTTCGTTGTTTCGGATCCAGTTTTTGTTTTTTCTTCTTTTGCGGTTCTTTATTCCGTGAAAAATTTTTGAATAATACATACCCTTCATTCATTCAGGATTTTTCTTGTTTACTCTGTGATTTTATGTTCGGTCTCTCAATGCAACCTCATTTTTACTATGAAGGCAGTGCCCAAGGTCGTTTTCTGTTCGGTGTACCATCCTGTCACACAAACCAGACGATTTGTCTCGAACGCATTCTCTAGTCTTTCTTGGCTTTTTAATATCGATTAGCATTACAACGTTCACGGATTCTCTCATGCTTTCAAGCTGTTTCTTTTTCTGTTTTCCTATTTATACGTCGTGTGTCATGTTGGCACTGAAAACACGTCCGCGTTCCGTTTACTGAATAAGTAAACGAGACTTTGTTAATGGTTGTATAAGGCTCACTTCCTGACAGGTTTCTGCTTTTTTTCGTTTATCAAATACTAATTCCCGACGCTCCCATGCAATCCCGTGTGTGCCTTATGAATGTAAATTTATTTAGGTTAACCTGTTGAACACAGCTGTCTGTAGCACGTTATTATTTCTGTCGCCTCTCCCACTGTAGTGTTCGAATTCGACGTCCCTGTTCCATTTTGATCAATATTAAGCGGATTTTACAAATGCATGTACGCTGGAACGTTCAAACAGCTCTGATAGTAGTGAAAACTAATAGGTGGCTTTTTGGTTGTTACGCATAGTCAGAGTAGATTTCAAAAGGTAAACGGCCAGAGAAACACCACTGACGGTACGAGAAACTTCTGCTATTTCTACTGGTCTAAAGGCACCTTGTTCACCAGTTTCTTAACGTGGGCATTGATTTTGTGGCACAGTCCGAATATTTTGTTCTTCATTGGATACGTGATTGACCAGCGACTGTGTCTGTGTGTGCAGTCCGCATCTGGTTTAACGCGAAAAATTGGAATGCATGATCGGCCGGTCCGATTAGTTTTCGTTTTTTTTATCGCATCATTGTTTTGAGACGGTAGATTAATTAATATTTTCTTTGTATTGATCTACAACCCCATTGTTTGCACCTTGTATTGTCCGTACTTATTTTTGTTTATTACTGTGAATAGTATAATGTTAGTAATGCTGCGTTTTTGGTAGATATTGTTTATTCACTAGGTAATTTTTCTCGACGCAAGTTCTGGATTGACAGAAGATGGTCAAGTAGATTAGGCATCTATCATCCGAAGGATCAAAGTGCTCTTATTTGGTTCTGTACCACTCTAAATTTCAGGGTCAATATTGCCGGTTTCAGTTCCTTCTCCATTTAGGGAACCCTAGTGACTATGGGATACGTTCCCTCCCCTCCACTCACACTTCAAGCATGTCGTAAACAAATTCATGGCTTCCACTCAGCTTTTCTTCTTTGCGTGCCGGACAGATTCTCAGTAGAACCAATGGCTTTGGTTAAGAAATCCAATCCCTTTGCTTAGCGGCTGGACTCCGCACTAATATTTGTCCGAGAATAACCTCAATAAATAGCCCAAACGTGATGAATTCTGTACTACATTGATCGTTGCGCAAGATAATCAGGTACCATTGCTTCGAGCAGGATGGGTACTGATTAGTATGTCCCTATTCCGAGTTCCCGTGCTGGATTAACGTCCCACTATCTAGTGCGTAAGAATTTTGAGTCCAAGACTGTGGTTAGGGTTCCCGGCGGAAACCACTTCTGTGAGTTAAGCAACCATGAGGTAACGACAGCCCGAATACATCTGTCATCCTTTCCACAGGGGACCTTTCTAATTTCCGTTCTTCCGATATAGGAATCACACAAGATGCCACGAAGAATTGCGGCTCGATGATTTTTTTTCTGGTGGCAGCATTAGAGGAGGGGGAAGAAATAGTTTGCAGGCATTACTTAGACTCAAGCGTTCATTTCGCTTAGCTCCCCTCAACGCCCGCTTCCTAAACCAGGTAGGGCAACAGCCTGCCTTAGCTAGAACTCTATAAATTATTAAAGTAGGTATATCCTGTATTTCCGAAATGCTCATACAGGATCCCACTTCCGTGATGACCTTTCGTAGTTCAGATGCAACTTCATTCTGACGCCTCACTCCTCGCGTGTTCATTGATCCCGTTCCGAGCGTTCTTGGTCAGGCTACCTGAGACGCGAGGGCTTATGGGAGGCCGAGTTTCTGTTACCCCCGGTTGCACTGTCAATGAGATTGTTACATCCAACTTTGTTCTGACCGCAAACTGTTTCTATTGAACACCAATTTCTATCATAAAAAAACGATATCGATTTACTTGGCACCCTCTTTCGTTCTCACAGCGTAGGACTAAAGTTGATCACATTGCCATAGCTCACCGATGGCGTGGATCAGTCGAAGATTGCTGATCATTCTAGTTCACACTCGTGGACTCAGATCGGCCAGTCGTCCCTGCTCGCTTTTGTTTTCGCACGGCCTTTGGTCACACCACAAAAGTCACGCGTCCTACATGGCTAATTCTAGACGATAATCTCTGAATATGATTTCAGCAGGAACCCCTCAATATGGTGATGGTCTCTAAAAACTGACCATCATCCGAGAGAACATTGGATGCAGATCAGATAAGCCGCACACTCGGTGGCAATTGCTATGCAATATTCCTTGTCACGTAATCCTGCGAAATGATAGATATCCTTGACTTCAGAGGCTCTGTTAGATACTCACGGTTCCTTCCTTCGGGATACAACATCCAAAGAGGCGCGTAGACCCGCGAAACGTCAACTAATCACTATCGCGGCGAACGCTGCTGCATATGAAAGCGAAATGAAATGGAAAAGCCTGGAGCTATCGGAAATGGTGGAAAGTTCTACCGAATGATTAAGAACACTGGCCCACCGAAACCGACTGTAAGCTAAGTGACTGTGTTGTATTGTATTTTATAGAATTTTACATGAAATAAATAATGTCGCATTTTAATCAGCAAACAAAAAAGTAAAAAAAAAATAGGAAAAAAATTACACTCATCACTCCGTAAAATGTGAAAAAAACTCATTGACGAATAATCATAGCACTTATGCGAAGTTGCTCTGGAATTCGCCTAAAACGCGGTCACGGTGTGTGAAAATTCGTGCTAAATATGGGACAGTGGAGTTCCTACAGATAATCATTCTGGTAGGTATGGAACGTAAAACAGATTGTGTTGAAATTCGAGAGCGGCACATTGAATGATCATCGTGCAGAGGATGCGGGGGATCAGAAAGAATTCTGTTAGCAAATTTCTCACATGCTGATAAGTGTTGATCACAGATTAAGGAACAATTCAGCTAGTGGTATGAAGGACACCCAGCTAATAAATGATAGTCTCCGGTGAACAATTTTAAAGTCTACCTTAAGTAAACCTGGAAAAATGACGGAAAAACAGTAAAAAAGTATTGAAAAAACACATTGGTATGCAAATCGGGAGATGGTGCTTTGTTTTACCCTGTAACGTCGAAGCTTCCTGATTTGAAATGACAACCGTCGGAGACTCTTTACACAAGTAGAAATTCGAGAAGTCCACCTCAGATTTTTATCAATAGTTACTCCCAGATATTTC
>LUCM01011150.1:176289-189438 GCA_008360955.1 Fasciolopsis buskii | reverse complement strand
AACCCACCCTCCGACAATGCGCTAGTAGCTGCAGACTGAGTGTTAGGGAAGGGTCATCGATCACTCCGAAGGCCTTGCTTAGGACGCGATGAAGTTGAGATGGATAATTCGGCGAAGCCCCACCGCAAACATGACTGCAGTTTTCAGTTGTGGAGCTGATTTGAGCCTCGTACAGCAGAGAAAGATGAACTGGACTGAAGAAGCACCTGACGCGAAATAGAAAACCAACTTTGCACGCCTCACGCCAAGCTGGTTGAGATATAAAAAGGACCAACATGATGAAAAAGTTCTCCGTTGGCCGGGGGGAGCGTAGGCCATTTTAATCAAAACAAAATTGTGGGATGAACGTATACGGTTTAAGGAAAATGTAGAGGAGTTTTCGAAGCATTGAAATCGTGATTACGGGAACTCCAGATGTGTTGAAGATCAGAATCCAGTCATGGACTGACCACCTAACGGTCGCGATCAATATTGGTGTTCGCATGGCTGAGAGTGCTGTAAAAAGCGAACAGTGGAAGATTCCACCATCGACAAAGGAAGTGAACTAGATTGGATGCCGCTAAACAGAAGATCTTTAATCAATAAAATAGACTGGGTGCTGGAACGAAATCTTGAAGCACATCGGCATTCTTGAGGAACGGCTGAGTTAGAATCTCATCGGCCCTGACGGAGATGGTTCGCTTAACGAGGAGACTTGATTTCTTTGATGCGAGAGGTGAAGGGAACCCGAACGTGGTTAGTTCTTTTGGTAGATCTTCGCGCCAAACTCCGTCAAAGGTCTTGGAGACATCGAGCAAAACTAAGTGTGTTTCCCCGTGGTTATCGTGTGCGGCCGATCAGGAATGATATACGAGAATCGGTGGGGCACCGGTGGAACGTCGTTGTTGAAATCCATATTGGCGGTCTCTCAATAATACTTGACTTTTGAGAAAAGAACGCATTTGGTCAGAGATAATGGTTGCGATCACCTCAAAAATAACAGAGGCTAGGGTAGTCGGGTGACTGTCGTTTGGGTCAGAGGGTGACATATTTCAAAGCATTGGAAACATTGTGAGGTTAACGGAAAAGTGCAAAAGAGGGACCATCTATATAACACATCTCTGAAGGATTGTGTGGAATGCCTTCCAAGCCGGGTGATTTGCCCACGTCCAGAGAGCTTAGCGCACGTTGGGTCTTCCTGGTGCTAATAAGACGTGTAAAATGTTGATTAGAGGGGGTGAAGATTTGGATGTCTGGGTAAGATGGAATTGGAGGCAACACGTGAAGTGAAAACCTCAGTTTTCCCCTGTCGTTCACAAACAGAATCACTTGAGGCACTACAAATGGCAGAAAAATTGAAATAGCAGAAATTTTGGGGAATTTTTTTGCAAGGGTCGAAAATGTTCAGCTGCTGGTGGTGGGTGAGGTCAAACGCCCCGCTTTGCAACGGACAAAGCGTTTTTTGGCTCCTCGTATTGCTGACGACCCTTTGTTCCTGGCTTGTACAAACGGTGGTGGGAGGCGGGAGTGGACAAATGGTGCCAGCGACGAAATTTGGAATGTTTCAAGCGAATGACACGGTTACGTTCGCGGTTGGGTCACTCGGGAGATTGTGCTTTGGTGGGTTTGGGAAAGTGCGGAATAACAGTATTCATTCTTTGAAGAATAAATGTGGTGTGAAAAGTATGCAGACATAAAGACCGAAACAAGGGTCATTCCAAGAAACAAGCCAGGGTGTTCCAGAAATCGTCCCATTTGGCTGAATTATAGCGGTACCATGTCTCTTGTGGACAGCGGAGGTTTAGAGTGGGTGAGGTTGACGGAGGATGTGATAACGCTGTGATTCGGTTAGCCAAGAAGGGAAAGAGTGGGAACATTTGAGTAGAGTGAAGGAACAGAAACAAAGATAAAATCAAGGGTGAGCACGATGACGATATCGATCGGGTATACACGTGAACAGGTCAATTGACTAAGACAAATTGCTGATCGTTGCGATCTGTTCGACTTCGTTCCCCATGACCGAGGTGTCGGACTTACCAGTGAGCCCGGCTACATCAAAGCCGTCTCCTGGACCCCAACCCGAAGATAATAGGTTCTCTGGCTCACTGTCGCAGTCAGTGGCGTTCCTACTTTCGAAACCTTTCTTCTTCTGTATGGTTCCTCAATTCACTATTTTATAGTCTGTCTTTCACTATATCTTGCCCTTTTTCTGCTTGAACAGATGGTTCTGCGAAGTGGTACCCACAACTGGGGCACTTTGGTGCAAGGTTAGTGGTTGTACAAATTGAACTGAAAAGTTCGCGTTCACCAAGAATAGTCTATAGTCAGAACAAACCTGATGTATGCTGTCTTCGGCTCATCCTGGTTTACTGATGGGTATTTTTTGGGCTTTCCATCTTCGACATCATCACTTTGTTTACCTCCTTTGTGACTCATTTACCCTACTTCAGTTCTGCTCACCTCGGGATGCGACACAGTGGTGCGGATATTGTTTGTCTCTCTTGAACTTTCACTGTGCATCTGATGTTTCTTTTAAGGTTGACTATTTTTTGTCTTCCGCTTTCTTCTCATCTGTGTGCCCTCGCTTAGTGTTCTGCTGCTGCTTCGTTTATCGAATATGTGAGGCAGTTTGTGTCTGACTTAACCGCAGTCAGGCATGTAAATCTTCAGACTTTTTTTATTGAAACGGAAAGAATGTTCTTTTGCACTCAGTTGGATTTGGCTACTCCAATGCATGGATGTAAATAAATGCACTGGGTTTCTTCTCTTCATACGAGTTCGACAAACTCAAATTGAAACAGACGTCACATTCATCCGTCATGTTATTTTCAACATTTGGACGAGGAATGTGGGTGTAGCTACTATGTGCTTGTTGATCCCTGACAAAACATTTCCTTTTCTATTTCTTTCGTTGAGATAGTGTGTTTTCATATGGGGTCATCCATTACCTCCATCTTTGTCACTCGAAGTCTCGTCATCACAACATCACTTCTTATCCGTGACTCTCTCGTGGAAGGCTTCGAACAACTGCCCGAGTCTCTTTTCAACCTTTCCATGAATTTTGGATCACTTCTCCGGTTTCACTTTTATTTTCATGGGAGGATGCAACTGGGCTGTGATACACAGCTGGCTGATGCAGAACTGTTGAGATGGGTTAGATAAAAGATGTTCTAGCAAAATAATGATAAAGTGTGCAATACAGTGGTACAAACGGTTAGCCAGTTGGCTTTAAGGCATTCAACTAGTTTCCACTAGTTTCCTTTTTATTCTTACCTAAAGCAAGCTGACACTTCATAGATGTTTCTTGTGGAGACAGTTTCTCCTTTTACTTACACTGAGCACCGGTTTTTAGTGTTACCCAACCGTGATCTGCATAGCCCACGACCTCGATTTGGGCTGAAATCTGTTCGGATACCAAATCTAATCCATAATACACAGATCACGGAATGCATTTTCTGCGTCCCTAATTCTTCCTTACGTTACCACTGTCTCTATATGTGCTTGGACTTCCACTGTGGACACACGGAGATATCATCTAGGTCATGTTTTATGTTACCTACAGAACCCACATGGAATCCGGTAAGTTTCTCTTCTAGTTATTGTATACAGATGATAACGTACACCTTCCGACCTTTCATGAGCTGATTTTTTGCACCGTTGTCATTCACTTGTGTTGCTCTAGCTGCTAACGCTGTGGCTTGTGAATAACGAGTGATTTTTCATATTGGCCTTATTTTTTCAGAATAAGTCTGCTCAGTTTTGATCCGTTGTTTTTGTTGCACTGAAGTGCAATTAGCAGTTAGAGCCGAAGAAGGGAATTTACCTGTAATGGTCCACTCCCAAACTCCTAGACGCTTTCTCTCTCTCTCTCTCGTGGCGCGCAATTTGTGAGGCACAGACTAAAACCGATTTTTTCCTCTGCTAGTGACGCACATCGACCTGTCCGCCAGCCCCTCCTCCCTCCAATCTACATGCGTTGTCGAATTTCGCAAACCTCTGTGACACTGAGTCGACAACCTAGTTTCCGGTCTTCTTTCTCCCGGTCGGGCGCTCCAGTCTTGTTAGGTTCATGTGCGCACGTTCCACTCGTATACGTACGACTGCCTCGTCGTTGTGTTTCTCGCCCCGCTTTCGATGTATTTTGGTCTAGCTCCCATTGCCGGCTCGGTCGGTCGGCCTGATTGTGGCCTAGTTTCCGGACCAACTGTGCGCACCGTTTGCGCACTTGCCGGGTTTATAATGTGCGCACGCTCCTACGTGCGCAGCCAATAAACGTTACGGGTCCGCTCGCGAGAGCGCACACGCCTATCAGTCTGTGTTCGTTCGCTCGACTCACATACGGCCTTTACTCCCACGCCGTCTCGATCTCCCTGCAACGCACTCGTGAACGAGAGGCCATCGTTTGTACATGGGCTATGCTTTCAGGACCGGTTTATGCATCCACGTCAATTTATCATCTCATGTGAATCACTGTTAGATTAACGCACATATGAACTGTAAGGGTAATGTAGCGTAGGTATATTAGAGCAGTTATTATACTGGAAGCTATGTTCTTGTTAATCCAACCTCAGTGCTTGCGCATGCACCTCAGGGAACAAATACATAGTCAGCCTATTTATTCGGTATTCTACCACTTCAGTAGTAGTTTACCCTTCTATCTGAAATATCCAGTCTAGATTGATAGGCAGGATAATATCAATGGCTCGCGTAGAAATGCACGCATGCAAAGCCCCAGTCTCCCCTATATCCATTCGGTTAATTGGAATACGAGACAAAGACGTGCTTTCAAGACCGAAGTCTGGCTTGCCAACACCGGTGAATGAATAGCCTCTCTCTCGCATCTGAATTTGTCTTGACTGCTAGGATACGAAACCAAGTACTGAGAAATTGTTTATCCTCTAGTTGAGTCTCGACTCCTATTCTGTTTGCCGTTGTCTCTTCTTATTTCTCGAGAAATGGAATATGAGGCGATTTTTCCGCGGTTCCCATGTTATCTAGTGACTGGTCCGGTATTGCTAACTGAATAAAATTCACGTATCCCTCTACTAATCATGGTACACAATTGAAAGTAAAATTTCGAGCCCCGTCAATACTGACCCACTTCGATGTTTGTTGCTTTCCTCTAGACTCTCTCGTTTTGATTTTCATGGGTGATTTTCTGGCGAAATCTTGAGATTCGTGACTGTTAATACTGTTTAAAAATGACCGGACCATCATTGAATTGTTTTCGATTTACTGACAATGTGTGCGCGTTTCCCGTCTCCGTTCAGTCGTCCCCTCAAGTAGCGCTCGCTTCCGTGTTAACAACAGAATAGCCAAATTTTCCCGCCATATTACAACAAACCGGTCAGTTTCGTCGGGCCCAAACAACCCTCCAGCTTTCAGCTCTGCTACATCGCACGAGTATGAAATCGATTCGAAATTTTCGTGATTATTTAGTTTGCCAGAATCTCCTAATGTGAACGATTTGAATCTGATGCAGATCTCTCAAATTCCAGTGTAATATTTTAGGCGAAATATTCCATCCTTCTTATTGACGTCAAACGCAACGACAAGCTAAGGACGGATACTTTTAAAACGTCGCCGTGGTGGCATCATGAAAACAACACGATTGATTGGTGATAAAAGCTAGAATATAATATCCCCACTGAAGCACTAGTGGGATGATCTCAAGGATGTTCGCTAATTACACCGAAATTTAATAACTTCAAAAAAGACTAACTCTGATGGCAAGTTCATTTCACCGAATTTAACATTGCACTTGTTTGGTATACAGAGAATTCGACTTTTGGTATGTATTCGGAACAAAAAGTCCCACTAGACCTTCTTCGTCGGTAGTGTTTTACACTGCATTTGTTCGTACATTCCATTCAGTCACATTTGTCGACTGTGCGAATTGTTTTGAAGTAGCTGAATTCTGTAAGTTCCATGCAACAAAATGTTCAGTATGGAATCTACCATAAATTCCATGACTCTCTCGAAGGCCGGTGAACACCATAAGCAATGAGAAGACATAACACCCAAAGCATTGCTGAATTTGTCCCGGTATTATTTCGTCCATAAACGTATAGAACATGGGGTACGTTGAGTATTGCCTGTCTGCTTATTCCCGACTCTGTTGGAAGTCGTGAGGACGCTCGCTACCGAAGTGCGTTCTCACCAGAGTTGAGTTCGATCAGAAATCATCCGCTTGACTGAGTTGGACTCTGGAGATCAGTTTTCTTGGAACGTTGCCATTCGAATTGACGTATTCGGGTCCTGCTCATTTCATTGTCAACGACAGATCCGATGTCTCGTCAACTGTGTGTCTTGATTCTCGAGCCCCATGTCACGTGAACACAAACCTAAGCGACTGTTTTTACCTCTGCCCACAGACATCGTCACAACCAAACACACTTAATTCTCTACTCTACACCAGTTGGACAAATCTACATCAAATCATGTGACCAGTCGAGTCCACGCCCGCGAAATTGTAATGATGAAAACCGTTACGTCGTTGAATCTGAATTGGATGTTTGGTGCAGGAGCATGTTCAGTTATTTATTACGTCCAACGCGGATGAGCATTTGATTGCAGTTTAGGGGCTGCTGATTTGATAAGTCAAGAAATCAGCGTGGCTAATTCGCTATTCTAGAGGCCACTCTGTCGTTTGTTAGACTCTGGTTATTGTTTAATAGCCTTAGGGTGTCTATAGTAACCGTTAATTTAATTGGAACAAACAGTTCCTTGTTCAAGTTACAGCTGTTGATGAAATTCACTCTGGACAATCAAGTCGCATTACTGGGTCGCACAATTCACATGCGATATGCCCGTTCGCCGTATGCGCTGTCAAAAACGTGAATTTATCCTACCGTGGCCTGGAACTGATAAAACAATCTGAGGGTGCTAAGCTGCCAAACGATGGTCAGAGGATGCCGTTTGACAGAAAACCCACTGTTAAACGAGCCGTTGAAATCCCTCTGACATAGCCCAATGGCTGAGTTACTCAACCCTCGTTCATTCACTCCGGGTTTGAGCGACAGTTACGACACGGTGAATCTGCACTCTCATCGTGGTTTCTAAAAAGTCAAGAAAAACAGCTTAGTACTGCCTGTTCTTATCTCTAACTTAAGCGGGCTGGTAATTAAAAGAATGTGATGATCATTAGACGTGTTTGCTACAACATCTACAGGTTTTCACGTTTAATGGGTACAACCGGCTCCGTGAAATTTTACTCAAACGAACCACTGGGAACTAGTTTGTCTCGGACTAGCCACTTCCTGTGCGTTAGTTCCAATGGGGATTGTCAGAGTGGCAGTTTTCTTCATATGGCCAATTGAAGAATGCGTTCGGACGCACCCCCCCCCCCCTGATTATTTCAACTCCCTGAAGAGCAGCTGTCAAGTCCTCAGATCGTCGATAGATGGGTGGTCACTAAGTTAGTATTTGACCGTCAATAACGTGGGCTCAGGCTCGTCGAATGAGGACACTTCCTGGTAAGTGTCCTCCTTGTTAAATTTCGCACTAGTCTGACGCTGTAACTTAGAGAGTATCATCCATCACTCACTAGAGACGTAGATCCTTTTCTCACTTCTGGACATGATATTCTACCAAAGACGTACTAATTGAACTTTTCGGTCATCCCGTCTGCTGGAATCCCTAAAAGTTTGAAGTTCGTTATCTGAACTGACCGAAGGTATACGGATAAGAATACTGACTACCGATTCCCGACAATTATGAACCATCTAGCTACCTTGCGGGTCAGGTCATAGGGTCAGAGTCAAAACGTCGCTTCGGTCTGAGCAGCTAAGTGATATCTCTCTCATAGATGAGCCACAGATTAAGTGCTCAGATCATGTGTCCTTCGGGAAGGGAATACGTTATCCCATTTTCTACTTAGGTGCGTCTGTGTTGATTTGCCGGAAGTTACTGGTCTCAGAATTCTCCTTCACTATTGTTCGTCACGTTCCGTCCCGAATATCGCACAAAATGGCGCATAACGGACGTTCGGAATGTCCCAGGTATACTAGTAATTCCGGGGTGGGGGTGATTTGAGGGCTGTATATTTTTCGGCACCTTCATGCAAGGATATGCCCGACGAACTTGTATTTGGACTTTGCTATGGATTACTTGATAGTTGAGTATAAGTGTATATAAATATATAAAATTTTATTTGCTTTGTCAAGAGTGTGCATGGAAGCTTTTCTTTAAAAAAGATTTCGGAAGAACCACAACTGTAATCCACTGTTAATTACTTGTTGACTGAGCTAAAGCAACCTCACGGACGAAGGCAGATGCTTCTAGAATCGATATTAATTGTAAATAGTGCCTGGAACAGAGTGCAAAATGTCTTCAACCAATAGCCTTCCTACTCAATTCTGGCAGCATAAATTAGATTTTGGTGAAACATACCATTTAGGAGTGTACAAGTTTATGAATGCTTGAACAAATGAGTATCGGGCACGCATACCTGACGAGCGTTAACACCCACGAAACCGTTCGTGTGCTTCTGGGGCAATTCCGTTCACTTACCCAGGTTCTGCTTACACTTAATACATGTGTACTTTTGAGCAAATATAAGATCATAAACGGATATTAGTGCATTATGGATCAGGAAAACCTTTAGGCTCGATTCGTCTGCGTCAACAGTGTTCTCGAGAGATGGATAAATTTCAGAGTGTTATTTGTCATTCAACCTGCTGACGACGATAACAGCCGCTATTCAATCATTGCATGATAAGATTAGTGATTTTTTCGTTTCCCAATGATAACCTCAATGAAAGCTTGATCCATTTACAATTGAGTTGAAATTACCTAAGTGCAGTGTGCACTAATTCGTTCTTTGATAGCTGGAATAACTTGCGATTTACTGTTGTAATGGAGTACTAATTGGAACGCATTCATAGATATCGAACCATGAAAGAATCGAACAGTCCTTTTTCTTCGGTAAAGTAAAATATTTGCGTCTCGTGATACATTTGACCACAGTTCACAGAAGAGCAAATGGTGCAAAGATTCCTTTGGTATGCTGTCCACCGATTGCTGCTTACCCAATCTTGCGCAACTCGAAGCACACACAGATATCACACTGCATATAGCTCATCCTGATTTCTTATGCAGTGTTATAGTTGTCTATTTTTTGTTTGGTGTTGCACGTAAGCGCTGGGTGGGAACAAACGGTTTCTCTTTCTCACTTGCTCGGAATCGATCATTTGTTATTTCCTAACTCCTTTTCCATGCGACTTCCAACCGTGTTCTGAATTGCATTTTTGCAACCACGCTACTGACCAAGTGAGCCTGACAACCAGACTCAAATGTTTGCGCTTCCAAATCCCGTCTCTCGAAGGCATAGTTTTCTTTTCCCGTCTCTAATCCAGTTTTGTGGAGATTTTTGTAAAATAGTTGGCCCCGGCTGGCATAGGCTATCAGCCTATCCTCTTGGTTTATCCATTTATATGGACGTGGTAATTACCACTGGATTGCGTTGTGTTCGATTCCGTCATTGATATCTGTCTCTGCCTCCCTCTCATATACGCCTATTTCGGTTGTATTATTGATTGCTGTCTTTTATTTTCCCATTCCATGCTATTCTTGTCCCAAATGAAGCACCTTGCATCAGTACATGAATTCGGATGTGCAATTTGTGGTGACCCGATCTGCCTGGAATGATGAATTCGATGCGGTACGTTTTTGAAGCAGACACATTTCTACGTGCAGATTTCATATATTTACTATACAGCAGTAGTAATATTGTTAATTTTTTTTCTTTTGCTAATGTATGAATGAATTTGACTGTTGAACAATCATATACCCAAACGATAACATGCTCGGCCATCGTCTGGTACGAGATGTTCAATAATTCTCCCCCCCCCCCCTGAGGAGCTATTCTTGATCCTTCATGTCACGATGAGACCGATCACGTTACTTGCCTGAGTGATCCGGTTGACCGACTTCATAGAGCCTATATCAGTGACAAACAAACTAAGCAAACACATGTACTCTCACTCTCGTCATCGAAGTAAAGAATAAGAACTGCGCTCGGTTTCGGTGGTTTAAATCAAAGCTTCATTCATCCCTTGTCCCCCGGCTGCCAAGCCCAGGACCATCTTCGTTGTTCAGGGCCCATTAGCTGATTGCCCGCACAGCGTGTAGCACGAGTGGCGGTCAAATGGATAAGATCGTAGCATGGGTGTGAACCCTCCCATCGCCAATCAACTTCCCCATTCGGCAACTCACTAATAGCCACAGCCCCGTTCGAGAAATACAGTATACTTGTTATATCGTAAATAATGGAAGTAAAAGGGAAAAAAATATAAGCGAAAAGAATATGGAATTGTCTGTGCGTGTGTGTATGCGTATTGCTTTTTTCCGCATCCGTATTTCCCGGTGCCTCCGTCTGGGCAGTGTAGAATCTGGGTAGATAATGTAGTATGGTAGAAACTGAATCAATAGAAGCACATCGTTATCCCCTCCCTTGCAATTTAGCTGGTTTGCTTGACGTGGTTAGCCGTGAAGTGACTCACAAACTTATTTCATGCAGGATGCATTGATTTGGCCTGAGATGACCCGACCTGGAGACGGTGCCATGACTGGGTCAGTCCAGGAGAATGGGGCTAATCACGCAGACCAATGACTAGGCGTACCTGCAGTGGAAAAAGACGCAGCCACACAAAGGTTGATTCGACTATTCCTCGTTCGCTTCTCGTACACTGTCCGAGAACAAGTCGTCACAATATCTTCTGTGTAGTGATGGGAATAATGATGGTAAAAGTGGTTGTGGTGGATGACTAACCATCATGCCGTGTGTTTGTTGATCAATCTTTAACTTTGTATGTTTCGCCCGGGCAGCCTCACTCACGATCGTCCAGGTGTACGCTTCGCGATGCATTCATATCTGTCATCGGCATCCTTCTTGTTGTCCCAGTGACCTCTCGGCCAAACCGCGAGAATCACTAACTTCACTAACAGCCAGACATTCATATGTGAGTGTGTATCACGGGAAAATTGATAGGTTATGGCCACCAGGAGCGGAAAATGCGTGTGATATGGAAACAGTGAAACTGATGGTGCTATTCGCGCGTCTTCCTCTCCCCTCGATCCCCATAGTCACTGGGACAGAATTTCATGCAACGTAAGTGGATGTATGTATGCACCGAAAGTGGATTTATGGCCAGCGCTCTTTAGTCCTATCGACTTTCATTCCGCTCAGAGAGAAGTCATCATTGTCATTCTGGTAAAACGTTGGGCTAACAGTGAACTATATCGAAGTTTCGTTTTCGTGTCCGTAAACCCTGCTACTGACCATCAGACTGAAACACATTTTAGTGGCAACATGTTGAGCCCATTTTTCATGCTGTTAGGCTCGACCGATTTATGCGCATTCCATCACCTGGTATATGAAAGTCGGGCGAGTTATCGGACAGTTATGGTTCCAATCCGGAGGTTGACGCAGCGGTAGATTACGCGTCCAATGGTTTTCTACTTTACGTGGTTCATGCGTCGCCTTGGTCTGCTTGTTTGCTTTTGTGCAACTTCATCGCACTATTTCCACGGAGTACACTTTATATTGACCAATCCGAGCAGGTCGTGAATCAGATGTTCTACAGGTTTTTTTGCCACACAAGAGCCTCTGACACCTAAGATCACTCGTTGGTCGTTCACGAGCTTACGGTGGCTGTTTCGGTTCTGATGACAACCACCCAAACATGTTGAAGTCCCTTATGATCCGATGGCGAACATCGTGATCCACTGCCTGTTCGCTCACCATTGCTGACAGGTGCGAAGACCAGTTGTTACCAGCAGTATTATAAGACCTGGATTAAACTAAACGTGCGCATTGGACACGCCGGTGATAAGTTAACAAGAATATGTGGGAACCAACTTTGCTAGTTGTCATAATTTTTGGATGGAAATGTACAAGACAAAATGTCGTCTGCTGGACGAAGTATTAGTTGTTACTGTGACTGACTCGTGTGGATACAGTTCGACTACCTAGTTGGTGTCCACAAAATCCCCGGAACGCGGTGCTTGCAAATACTAGGTGATATGACTCAGTGCCGTGGCCAGTGACGTTCTTACATTCCCTGTCTCTTTTATTCAACCTGTCTTTTCTGTCTCCAACCCAATCTGTTTGCCCCCATCGTGTCCCCGTTGATAACACGCCCGATACTCGCAACGGTTTATTGTCAAGTAGTGTAGTAGGTGGTTTTCAGTCTGTTAACGCACATTTTCTCAAACCTCGTCAGCCTCTGAATCTGGGTTCCTTAAATGTGCGCACTTTAATGCAGACTGGCCAATAGGCGTGTTTAATTCTGACAGTAGACTCGCTTTCGATTGATATTTGCTGCGTGAGTGAAACGCGAATTCAGGGTTCGAGTAGAGTAATTCAGCTAACTGCGCCAAACGTCTCGTCAAGATATTTTCTTCGCACTTCAGGAGACGAAGCAGCTCAAGCTGTGGGTCAACGTGGTGTAGGAATAGTCTTGAGTGAGAAGGCTGAAGCAGCCCTTCTAGAGTGGATCTCAGTCAACAGTCGCTTGTGTGCTATGAGACTGCAGGGATCAGTCGGCGTCCGAAAGGATAGTAGTGTTAAGCGAAGTTTATTTGTTATCTCGGCATACGCTCCCACAGACTGCAGCACTGATATGGAGAAAGACGAATTTTACGATAACCTCGTCACTCTCGTTCGGAAGAGCAAACGCTCTGGCATTGTAGTGGTAGCAGGTGACTTTAATGCACAAGTTGGAAAACTGAGTGCATCGTAATCGTATTTAGCTGGGCGATGCGCCTTGCCTGCACAGCGAACAGACAACGGAGAAAGACTTCTCCAATTCTGTGCAGATAATTATTTATTCCTATCCAGTACGAACTTCCGACACAGTTCGTCAAATTGGACCATGCGTTAGTTTTAATGCTGCAGCTGAATGACTATCGACGTAGGCCACAAACCCGATTGGCTGTCGAACGAGCAGAAACTATCCGAGGGACTAAGAACTTCGACGATCAGTGGGATCAAATTAAGCAGGCTATGCATTTGGCAGCAGATTTCGCCTGTGGTCCTAGATCTAGCGTTCATCAAAAACACTGGATCTCTCAAGCGTCGCTAAGTCTAATGGAGGAAAAACGCGAACTGCCTGACTGCAAGGAGGTGAATAAGATGCGTCGGCAGTTGCAGCGTCAGCTGACCATAAG
>LUCM01011150.1:111335-174957 GCA_008360955.1 Fasciolopsis buskii | reverse complement strand
GGTTGCGTTAGGGTATACGGTGAACTGTCACGTTCATTCGAAACAACTAGTGGCGTTCGACAAGGGTGTCCCATCTCTCCATTCTTGTTCAACTTCGTCATGGACGAGGTGATGGAAGATGCTTTAGGAGATCTTCGGGATGTGGGAGTCGAACTGGGAAATGGAGGAAAGCTATGCGACCTAGATTACGCAGACGACGTCGTGTGCCTGTTCGAGTCTGCGGACCATGCACAACGGGCACTAGATAGACTGCCGAGATCGGTTGCTCGTTTTGGCGTGTGCTTTGCACCCTCAAAGTGCAAAGTGCTGTTACAGGACTGGACGACAGCAGTGCCGAAGTTGATGCTGGGCGACGAGGAACTAATTATTTTAGACCGTTTCACCTACCTTGGTAGCTGCGTGTCTAACGATGGTAGCTCGGGATTGGAGGTAAGTATGCGTATATCCAAGGCTCGGACAGCTTATGCTGGACTGAAGCACTTGTGGCGTCGGCCTGATATTTCATTGGAGTTTAAAGGCCCTGGTTGGGGTCCGAAAGACTCGTCAGCTAGCTCACTGGAGACACCGAAGAATTTGGCAGTGGACCGTGAACAGTGGCGATCTTGTTGTTCGACTGTTCCGTGTGTTGGCTGCAGCAGCGTCTTGTTTTTTCCCGCCTATGTCGGTCCACTCCCTGTTCCCCTTGGATATTCACTCTTTTTATATAAACGTGTAACTCTGGGGAAAGGCAGCGGTCAGTGAGGCTTGCCTTGCTGTTTAACGCTGAACGATGGTGATGATGTTCTTACATTCAGAACCTATATTTGTCTGTTTGGTCCTTCAGCTTACTGTTTTTTAGTCGATCTTTCGCTGTTTGCTGTTTTTTTGTTTAGGCTTATGATCCTTTGATGTGGTAACCAATACCAAAGCAAGTTGGTACAAAGTTAATGGTCGTCCCAAATTAGCTTAACTTTTGTGCATGAGCCAGAAATGTGGCTATCGATCCGCAATCATTTTGCTACGACTGAAAATTAGTAGCTTTGAGGACAGAATTTGAACCATGTGTTGATTATGAGAATGTGTTTGAATCGACTCGCTAAAAATCGGCACAGTTTATTTCATTATAAATCTTTCATGAGCATTATGTTCACATTCCAGCAGTCAGGATAATGTTAGCAAGTTGACTGTGAATCAGATATAGAAATGAGAATGATCCATTGAAAGTACGATTCGCTTTGAAGCGATTTTATGCACAATCGGATGGTGACCTCATATTCGGTTGTCGTTACACGATCAGAGCACGACAGGAGTGAATTTATGCACGAAACTGTGTCGCCAAGTCGAAATATGGCAGTGTTACACGTACTCCAAACAGGATTAGAGACCACAATAACTTTTAGGAAATTTTTCAACCTTACTTATACTTCCCGAAGTTTTCTTACTTAAGCTTGTTTCCTCCTAGTCGATGGGAAGTCCTGATTTTCGTAGAAATGATTAATAATGCGTTTCCACCAGTCAGCGCATAAATATAGGCATGGTTGGAAGGGGAAAATCGGGTGCGCATACCAGATGAGCGGCAGTATCCGCGAAACCGGTCATCTGATTACGGGAAAATTTTGTTCATTCATCCGTATGGTAAACACATTGCTGAGAACAAGAACCAATACTTTCGGATCGTTGGTCCCTTTTGTGAAGGTTAGCCTTGCTTGACCGACGAAAATCCCCTGACGAATCACCGTGTAATTTTGAAATGTACTCATCATTCATTTATGCTCCTTTCGATTCACATGAGATTCTATTGAGATACATACCATGCAATTCACTTTAGAAACTGAACAGATTCATAAACTGTGCCTCTCTGGATGTAGCATCAAGACAGAAATCGAATGGTATTTGTAGTCATAAAAAAGGAAACTTGAGTAGAAGAGTAGACGAATTCTCATAGTTTTTTGTGCGTAAAATATAAGGAGAATTTTGTTCAGGACATCGCAGCAGTTGGAATACTTTTTCTTCCAGATTCCCGAAACTGTGAAACCAACGCGATCAAAGACTTCCTCAGGATGACTATTTCGTAGAGACATTCTCGTTAGGACAAAGCCATAATTCTAAAAAAATATTCGTTCGGCTACCATTTTAAAGTAATCCCACATTAATTCTGCATTACCAAAATCATTCTTATTTCGGTAAAAAAAAGTGTTCCAAATTAGATAAAATTGCGTCTCTCCCTCAATCCCTAACAAGCTTGCATCTCACAAACTGGAGCACACTGAACAGACATTTGGCGTATCTTACAACGCGTACGTAGCCATGCAGGATGAGTCAAGTTTCAGATTCACATGAACGAAATCTCACTAAGCCAGTCAGATAGAAGTTTTGGGGTTTTCACATAATTCCAAAAGAATATGAGAGATAATATATGGTCGTGTAGCACGAGATGCGGAAGCGACTCTACAATGCGGCCCGTTTATCCCTCACATTCACCAACACACTCGTGATCAACAAATCACATGAAGATGTTTTGTCTAAAAGATAACTAGAAGGCACTTAACGGCAGCTAGAGGCTACGAGATGACGGAAAAATATGTGGACTTGTCGATGGAAGTCCATCGAATCTTGATTTCTGTTTTCTTTTGATACCTGTTTGATATTCCCTACTGAATATATATCTATCGACAGATTTCATTCTCCATAGATTATGTTGTTCTCTCATTCCAGTGCTCTATTTTTCTCTGGTGGCATCATGGGCATTATGTTTGTTGTACCGCCATTACGGCTGGGGATACTCGGTCCCAATTCTCATATTGAACTTGCCTAACGACAGAGTACCATTACAAACCAGTCCCGTGCTCCACCGAAAGTTCTCGTAAATTATTACGCATATACATCTATAGACGAACTCGTCCCTACGCATACACACAACTCTAATACGTACATTTTGATCGAAATATGGGCTGTCCGAAAAACAGTATCATCCCAACTGATTTCATCGCACTGGTTATACGATACGTGATCGACCCGTACGGTTCTTTTGTTGCTTCAGTGGCCGTTGATTCGTCCGGTCTTATTCCCAAATCGAATTCAGAAGAGACACTGTTTCGACAGTCTTTCCCATGCCTGTTTCCAAAACACAAACTTGCAGTTGCGGCCTGCCGTTTACAATGTCTATCATCGCTCTGGTCAGTTTTAGTTTTTTGTGAGAAAACACTGGGCAAGTGGAACAGTATTCCTCAAACTGCATTTCGAATTATTTTACAATCCATCCGACAGAACCATAATGCGAATAGCATGGTCGTTTTTTTCACTGAATTGACCCGTTCAAATACCCATATTGCCTATTCTACTTTCCGGCCGTTTTGAGCTATGGACCATATCCACCAACAGCAGTTCGCATCGTATCTCAACCTGCCTGGTTAAATGTGAAACCGTTACTATTTTATCTTACGAGAACGCTAATGACGTAAAAATACTAGTTTGGTTGAAATGTGAGCCAGTACAACCCTCATCGCGCTCCCCGATTCATGCAAAGATAGTAAATTATGACAAGTGGTTTTTGAAATCCGGAAACTGATGTTGTCCACTACGTTGTTATGTCGTTCCCGAACGGCGCTTTGAAGTACGCTTTATGCGCCAAATCATTCATCTTTTTTACGGTATATGGATATGTGTATTGGTCATTCATGTTATTTGTTTTCATTTTTAGGCGCTGACCGACAACGCGAATTTGATCTTTGTCCAACCGGATTGGATTTTAGCATGCGATAAACAGGCCAGACGTGTACCATTTCAGAAATATTTGGTCGTAGGTTGATCACCGGGTCGATGTGACGCCGTGCGATGCGAGACAGAACCCTCTTCAGTTACTTTTATCATTATCATCATCATCACCTTCATCCCATTGCGCAGTACCTTCCGCGTGTACGTGATTCATGTGCAGTTGTAAAACGGATTAGGTACGCTGGCCTATAACGAAGTCATCGTTAGTTTGAAATGGAGCCTCAACATGCATCTCCCCGCTCACTCTCACTCTCATTCTGTATCTTTTTATTTTCTCTGTTATGAGGTTATTAAACTAAGATGTACACCTCATCCACATTCTCTCGTTGCCCGCAGAACCTGTTCCAACATCCAAGAAGTCCTGTGCAACTCTTTTTTCTATGTAACTGAATTTTTTGATCGTTTTATAACAATATAATCGTTCTCGCAAAATATCTTGTTTTACGGTAGAACACACGCGGGGTGTGAATCTACGCTTCCCAGAAAATCGATTACGCAATTCACTTCATCAAGCCTAACACAAGCGTATTCCGCTCACAAGAAACCTGATATTCCCAAGGCTTCCTGGTGGTTCTGGAGACGCTGTTGCCCACCAAGCTCAGCTACCTCAGCGTAGAAAGTGAGTGAATCGCCGGATGCTATTTTCAAAAAACGAGCCAAACGAAAACTCAGAGAAGTAACTCATATTGAACATGATTCTCGAAGAAATAGTGCACACATCATAGTCTTGTGTACGTTTTGATCTTCACTGGTTCTCTTCACCGACTTCGCGGTTCGCAATCATTTGTTGTTTTACAAATGAAAAAAACGTTTTCCCTAATTATATATATATATATATATNTTCCGGCCGTTTTGAGCTATGGACCATATCCACCAACAGCAGTTCGCATCGTATCTCAACCTGCCTGGTTAAATGTGAAACCGTTACTATTTTATCTTACGAGAACGCTAATGACGTAAAAATACTAGTTTGGTTGAAATGTGAGCCAGTACAACCCTCATCGCGCTCCCCGATTCATGCAAAGATAGTAAATTATGACAAGTGGTTTTTGAAATCCGGAAACTGATGTTGTCCACTACGTTGTTATGTCGTTCCCGAACGGCGCTTTGAAGTACGCTTTATGCGCCAAATCATTCATCTTTTTTACGGTATATGGATATGTGTATTGGTCATTCATGTTATTTGTTTTCATTTTTAGGCGCTGACCGACAACGCGAATTTGATCTTTGTCCAACCGGATTGGATTTTAGCATGCGATAAACAGGCCAGACGTGTACCATTTCAGAAATATTTGGTCGTAGGTTGATCACCGGGTCGATGTGACGCCGTGCGATGCGAGACAGAACCCTCTTCAGTTACTTTTATCATTATCATCATCATCACCTTCATCCCATTGCGCAGTACCTTCCGCGTGTACGTGATTCATGTGCAGTTGTAAAACGGATTAGGTACGCTGGCCTATAACGAAGTCATCGTTAGTTTGAAATGGAGCCTCAACATGCATCTCCCCGCTCACTCTCACTCTCATTCTGTATCTTTTTATTTTCTCTGTTATGAGGTTATTAAACTAAGATGTACACCTCATCCACATTCTCTCGTTGCCCGCAGAACCTGTTCCAACATCCAAGAAGTCCTGTGCAACTCTTTTTTCTATGTAACTGAATTTTTTGATCGTTTTATAACAATATAATCGTTCTCGCAAAATATCTTGTTTTACGGTAGAACACACGCGGGGTGTGAATCTACGCTTCCCAGAAAATCGATTACGCAATTCACTTCATCAAGCCTAACACAAGCGTATTCCGCTCACAAGAAACCTGATATTCCCAAGGCTTCCTGGTGGTTCTGGAGACGCTGTTGCCCACCAAGCTCAGCTACCTCAGCGTAGAAAGTGAGTGAATCGCCGGATGCTATTTTCAAAAAACGAGCCAAACGAAAACTCAGAGAAGTAACTCATATTGAACATGATTCTCGAAGAAATAGTGCACACATCATAGTCTTGTGTACGTTTTGATCTTCACTGGTTCTCTTCACCGACTTCGCGGTTCGCAATCATTTGTTGTTTTACAAATGAAAAAAACGTTTTCCCTAATTATATATATATATATATATATGTATATAATATGTATGCAGTTCGCAATAACCGTGTAGGACCTCGTCATTTGTTCACCTATATTCGCTGCTGCACACTAGTGAAGCCCTATTTTATTGGAATGGCTAATAATTTGAACCATTTACTGCATTTTCTCCGAATTATGCCAACACCACTCGGAACTACTTGGCTCACTCTACCTGATCACGTTTACGTCTATGTGGCATTGTGTACTTTCATCATTCCGATCACGAACCTCGATAAATCTTGACATGATTCTGAGGTTTCCGCTTATCTGCTGATCGTAAGGCCCCTTATTTTTTTTTTACCTTGGGATGGTTATTAATTCATTCGTTGATTGATAAGCCTTAGGGAGCAAGTACACTCCGGAGGCTCTCAATGGGATCTAATCAAAAGCGATAATGTTTCTGTTCGCGGTTCGTACATAATAAAATGGCGGTGGATTTCTTGTCGACCCGAGGTCGCACAGTGTCCGACCCGAGGTCGCACAGTGTCCGACCCGAGGTCGCACAGTGTCCGACCCGATCTAAACCATATGAGGTATTGGTTGAACCTTCAACGTTGTGGTGTTTCAACAAGATCTTCCTGGATTCGGGTGTTTCCACCGTGGATCATTTTCCTCGATTTAGCGACTTCTCACTGTTCTTAGTCACTTTCTTATTACCAACATTAAAGTGGTGAAGAAAATAGAGGAATTGAAGTTAAGCCCATTAGTGGGTTTGTTTGGCGGCGTGACACATTTGTCATATCAAAATGCTGATCACAGATGCATACGGGACTCTGAGAGGCACTGTACACCAGTTCGGAAGCTTGTTGCATCGTCATTCACCACAGTAACTTGTCCACTACCATTTATGCGACAGATTACTTTGTCCTGATAATTAATTATTATATTAGTTTTCTGACTGCCTCAGGTGATCGATGCACAAATACCTGCTAAATGGAAGTAGAGTCTGTGCAGGAATTTCCCCTGGGTGATGTTCGCTTTCGACCGACAACCTTTCCGTTGTCTGCTGCAATTACGCCTTGTGAAATTTGTCATACTCTGTTTCAACGTTATCATTTGGAACCTATTTGTTGTTTTGACTGAAAGCCCGTTCCCTTTTCGCGCGATAGAACTTATCATGAAAGTTTCTTGTTATGTTGCTGTTCTTTTTTCTGCACAAACCCTTGGTTGATTTACCGGTATCTACCACAACCTGAATGTCCTAGTCGTATGTCACAGCTTAGGTGGATGAAGCTTTATCGTTAAATCAATCTTGAGAATTGACTCGATTATTTGCTTGTTTGAACACGAATGCATTCAGACTCATTCGGTCGAATCATCGCAAAGTTGCACGATCATAAATAAATACAAGCATCCTGCTTTCTGATTCTCGAGGTCGTCAACCCGTCGATCGAACGAAGATGGTGGAAGTTGAGCATCTCAGAATGGTTATTTTTTCTCGTTTTCAGGTTGTCTACCTGAGTTAGTTTCACGCCTGATCCGTTGTTTACTGACTCGGTCTTCCAAACAAGATCGTTCAAAGACGAGTAGAACATGTTAAATTGACTAAACACCAGTTTCCAACACACTGCTCTATCCCTTGATATTTCCGTTTATTCACGGTCTCGAGGACATTATTAATTTGGGTTCATGAATAAATCAAATGAAGTATCATCCCTGACAGTCATTCGCACTCCCCTGTGATTAGTCGGCTTGTTGTCAAGACCACTACAATCAGTTCATTACATTGGCAAACGCAACCCGGCTCTTCGTACACAAAAGCTATTAACACGCTCTTCGTTTCCCATGGATGAGGTCGATTGTTTGTTTTACTGAATTTAACTTCTATGCCCGTTCGTTACAGTTTATAAATCAATACTATACAATTCTCAGGTTGTTTTGCGTAAGCGGCTGAAAAGAGTAATATGAAATGTTATTGGTCTTCTTTTTCCACTATTCATCTAGATAAATGGCAAACTTTAGCCACGCACCATTCCCCAAATCGGGCTTGCACAATCGGTTATTGCAAATTATTCTAACCAGAGCGCATTCAGAAATTCCTTCTTTCATGATAGACAGGCCGTCTCCCACTCCGAAGCTAGCAAAGACTACGACGATTGTTCACAATCGCATTGGTATCAGCAGTCCCTTGTGTGTCATTCTCTTTTCTTTGCAATCAACTCATTGGATATTCTGATTTCCTAATACGATAAGAAACATTTATTTTCATACATTCAACCAAGTTTGATAAGCCGCATCATTATGTGAAGCAGTTTCCAATTATCATGCACACCAAATTTTTCTGCGCTATTATTCCGAAAATTCTAACATTTATAGGCCATTAGCAAATACTATAAATTGATATCACATCGTGTTTTAATGTAGAATGCAATGGGAGAGCGATTTTCAACGGAGTTGCATGGAAGCAAAAAAAAAAACAGTTTACGTACTGCTTGGCATAAACATTGACACGCTTAAGCCAATGAGGCGATCTTCACGTTGAGCCGTTGACACCACTGAAGTCATATCGTCACGTCACGTCATCTTGACGTGTTGTGACAGCTTGCATGCCTCCATGATCCACCAAGATATACGAAAAATAATTGGTCCAAACAGATGGGCTCCCACTCAGCCACTTCCTGCTGTCCTTCGGACAGATTCTTGTTTCGGTTGAGAACCCTAATTGCTCTCTTCCCTAGTGGCTGAACTCCCTAGCAGTGCCCGTCCATTATGAATAGTATAAGCACAACGAACCTCACACTGCATCCACCGTCGCGCGGGGTACTCAGGCCGGGGCTGCCCATTGGTTCGAACAGGTTGGGTAGTTTTTTTACGACTTGCTTAAAGTATGAGTGCAGTGGAGGGGACATGACCCATAGCCACCAGGGCCCACTACATGGGAGAGGGGAGACCGACAAACTTGTCCTTAAAACTTGGAGTGGCTACGCAGTGGAGACAAGACGGCACTCTGAGGGCCCACTTTTCTGTCCTGTCCGACTACATCGATAACAGTGATCTCATCCAATTTTGTTCTGACCACAGGCTGTTTCTGGCGGACACCAATTTTTATTACAAAAACCGACATCGGCTCACCTGGCCCTACTCGCCAAATTCAGAGCATTGGACTCATATTGCTCGCATTGCCATCGATCGTTAGCGGAGTGCATCAGTCGAAAATCGTCAGTCATTCTGGTTCACACCTGTGGACTTAGATCATGGTTTGGTCCATGCTCGCTTTTGTTTGCACCTAGTCTGTGGTCATCCCATCACGGAAAATGCGCAGCCCTTGCAACTGGTTCACTAAGTTACTTCTTCCCACGATGGCAGATCTCGATAATTAAAGCTTGTTTCTCTCAACTGCGCTAACGCTATCGACCCTCCTCAATCGTTGAATCCTTCTTCAAATTCTTCACGCAAATAGTGCTGACTTTCCTAGTTCAAATGTCTTACGTGCCTATTTTTACAAACCGTATTTAGTTCACATGTCTGGTAAGAATAAATCCTTCCCCTTTCTTGTTACCTTTACAGTTTAGCAACGGGCCGTTCTGTTTCTGTGTTTCATATTGCTAGGCTCCACTTTTTCTTCAGTTTCAGCGGCTGCAAATATGTGGATGGTTTTGTTTTTCGTTTTCTTCGAAATACCAATGATAATCCTGATCATGAACAAACTAATCTGGAAAAACAGCGGTTGGCTTTCTCATTTCCCATCATTAGACGTCCCCCTTTAGCCTTCAGCATAGTTCCCGATACTTAGCTCTTTTCAGTGCCGCTCCACTGTGGCCAATTAATAACGAATGCACTCCAAAAAATTCTTCCCTCTGCTTGGATTACTTCTCACCCACAGTCTGTGTTGGACCAAAAATGACTAGTCTGCCTTTAAAATGTACACACCTTTTTGTTCTTTACACTTATAAAGCTGAATACCTTATGATATTGTTCTCCATTTCGCTACTTCATGCATATTCTGGTTTTACTGTCCTTTGATACTTTTTCTCGCTTCGGAATGAAACAACCCTTTTCTCATCAATCAATCTCTAAGACTGCTTACCCGCTGAAATGGAATTAACAGAGATATACTTACAGATTTTGTTTCTAAAAATCGGTTTAGTGCGTTGTTTTCATGCAGCATTTTTTTGGGAGACGGTAACAAACCCTCCTTCGGCTCGTTACCACGCCTGATTCAGTGTGACCTTATGTGGTTCTGTGTCACTCCAAGCTCCAGGGTCAAGGTTACCTGCCTCCCCCCTTCCGTGTAGTGGGATCGAGTTCCTATGAGGCATGCCCCTTCCACTGTACTCATGCTTCGACCATGTTATAAAAAAAACATTTTCCGAAGCCTTTCCTTACTATTCAACTCACGAATGTCTACGTATGGGAACAGTTCTATCTTGTTCTTTCGTTCGCAGGCGGCGAAATGGTAATACGTGATCTTCGACCTCACTTCCACTGGTCGCACGATTTGTATTCATGTATTCTTGTTCTCTTGTATTGTTCTTTTATCACACTTCCCATCTTAACCCAACGTGAGCCACTGGGTCTCCATTTTTCCTTGTTCCTATCACGTGTTCCGTATGTTTGTGCTGATAACTCAGAAGTGGGTTATTCGGCTTGGCCTGACTTGGCTTGACTGGATTTGATTGAGCGTGATAGATGTTAATGTCTTCAGCAGTCCTCTATGGACATGCACTGAAAATCTCAATCCTGCAGGGTGACTTTACTAAATATGAGTTACCACTAGGCTACCTAGACGGAGTATCCACAAGCTGGTTCAAATCTATCTGTTGAAACTCGCCTACGAACTACTGCTTCGTCCGAATGTATCGGAAAAATAAAGGGGTATAACGTCTCTAGCGGCCGCTGTGAGTTATCTGCTGCTTATTTGTGGATTTCCTCTCGCAATTGCGGGACCTGGCGGTGTTGTTCTTGCGACATTATCCTCGCATTTATCGGGTAATCGATACCGGCAACACAATAAACAATAGTGACTACTGTCAGTGCACCTTCGATGGCTACTGAAATGTGGTCACTGGTGAAACAAGTATCAATGGATAGGTGCATTCAAATATCACGTCGACCTGGCATTCAATGAAATCATGAGATCGTTGATTCCATACTGACCAGATTTCTGTCCGCCTAATCTATCATGAACTTTGTTTCTTTGGGTAACACTCGAATTCAGCCAAGAACAACTTCAGGTCATGAATGTGTCTGGTTTCCAATGACCGACTTGGTGTTTGGTAGAAGCAAAACTAATTCAGCCTGTTGTTCGAACTGATTCGTACCTCGTTTCCACATAGCTTGAGGGATCATTTGGGTAAATGAAATAAAAGAAGCCGAAATACGTAGACTATATTTTTTTGATCCATTTTTGCACCTCCACCAATCTGTCTGATAGTTTTGCTGTGTCCGTGCGTGCTCCAAACTCCGTCCACTTGGTGGGGATCGTTTATCCTCCTGGAGAACCACGTTCACCAAATCTAAAAGAACGGACTACATTATACTGCTTCTATGTTAGAGTTTTGTCCCTGACTCCATTTGTCTTGTAATTTTGTACATTCATTCGCCCAATTTACCTATATACACGACCAAATTGGACTTTCGTTTCTGCGATTCTGATGCTGAACTTCAAACACCTATTGAGGTCTTTTCGCGCCACGGGCTGTTCACCACGCTTCCGATGAGCGCAAAAGAAGGCTGATAATGCGAACACATTTCTTCTCGACACGTCGCTTCGGGCATTTACGGATATAGGTCATCCATAGCTAAAATGGAGTTTGTCACGAATTTTCATATCGATGAATATGCACAAAACAATCGTTTTCAGAAGCATTACAGGTCGGACTTTAAGTAAACTGGACTTTGGCTAGGACCACTAAACACTGTCGTTGAAACAGTCTTGTCGTGTTGGAAATCTCGATCCCCATCCTGTTCTCGATTGACCACATGCTGAACGAAAATTTTTGAAGAAATTCTTCTTAATAAGACGGTACTTGATAGTACATTAGTTCGCTTACTTGTCGCTACCCTTTGCTTCTTATGTGGCCGAGCCCCGACGAGAGATTTGCTTATCCGGTCCGGCAGCTGACCCGCTCGGCCCAAGTCTGGCACACTGAGGTGACCTGGCCACTTGATTAAGTTTTCGGTCACGGCAGAGGGGAGAAGGTGAAACGTTCATCTAAGGCACAATCAACCAAACAGACAATTGATGTACGAAACAAAGAACGTGCCTCTCTCGGCCTTCCCAAGGTCGTGTAACCAACACGGCCGAGCGGCGAGTGGACTGTAGGGCAGGCAAAAGGAAAGGTCCTGACGCGTAAAGTACGCAGATTCACGGGCCACGCATCTTCCGCTATATGAACACACAAATACACACGCACACAAAGGAATCAGCCCACAAAACCCAATGACAGAATGAAATTGTGAATGTTTGATACGTATATATCGAGTTTCCGGTCTAGATCATGATCAGCTGGAAATTCAGAGCCCCTTCAGTACACACACGAAGTCAAAATTCACAATTTCCATCACAAAAGGCATTGCGGTGGACATATCTCACGATTAGTGAACGCTGATTAGTCACAGTGATTTTCTTTCTGTCCGCTTTCAACGAACTATTGGACAGCTGTGTCATCCACCTCACCGGTTTTCCAGAATCTTTCTTCTTCTGTTATCCACTCCGAATGAGTCATTCTCGTTTGGGAATAGACAAAAGCGAAATCCATTTTTGCTACGGTACACGCGCATTGACGAGAAATCGGTCAGTTTTATGTAGCACCAATTCGCGGGAGATGCTGATTGGGGAATATTAGTGATACATCTAAAGCCTGATATGGGAACAACTGTGGGAACTAACGGACGCCGGTGCACGGAACTTTACGTTTTCTCACCATTCTCACTGAACAGTTGTTACATTGGACACCAAACACACTCGACACTGCAACTTGTACTACTCTTCTTTCATCCAATTCATTGACAAATGGGGGACCGAAAAACAATGTCTGGCAAACGTGCCGCAAGCAAAGTCAATAAAAAGCTTCATCCTCTGTCGTTTGTCGCCCAATTCGCTATCCCGTCTATTCTACTGGAAACCTACGCGATTCACTATTGGCTCCAGGTTTCATGCTCACAGTCACCGTTTCTCCACCGACAATACTGAGGATCTTCGAGGCAAGCAACTACGGTCTTTCAGTTGTAAGGATCTGGACAAAATGTGACGGAAAATGCTTGTACCGCTTTCGTGGTTTTGAGGCAATTTAACTATTGCACGCAATAAGGGTACAGGAATGCTGAATATTAAACTGATTAAACAGGTGCGATAACCAACATGGTTGTCCGCTCAGGTTATGTATCATTTAACTTTTACTAATTACCGTATTGGGTCTTCTTTTCGATAGGAGAATGATTCCGTTCTTTCTTTGTCCATGAACCACTTGGGACTGCAATGTGCTTCTAAATAGAGGAACCCGGTGAACCGAAATTTATTTGGATATAGTAGTAATGTTATATTATGCTGGACTACCGTTCATTCCGAAGTGCATTCCATTGAGGGATTCTCGGTGATGAAATTCAGAATTATATCGTTTTTCCTCGTTCAAGGAGATTTGGGACATAGGTCTTTGGTGGTTTGCCATGCTGACCTTGTTTGTCCAATTTACAGTCGTAAGTTTCCTAAACCGAAAGGTTGAGACTGGAAACTAAGGGAACCATTCACGATATTGCATGCTTTTATTAGCTGCTTCTTATTTGCAGTATGTGTATGGGAAGCACGGGCGACATTTATCTGAATCCCTGGGAATATGAATTGACCGAATCACCATCGAGTGGATGCAGTACGAAAAACACCAGCGACTCCGTGACAGATAAGGGGTGAACGTTTCCTATGGTTGATTTTCAGACAGAATGTTATTCCTTAATCTTAGTTGTGTGATCTGAAGATCTACTACCGTCCCTATTACTGTTGCTACTATCTTTATTGTAGTGTCTCACAGATGCTGATACAGGAGTCGATTTTGTTAACTCAGAAAGCCTCGACCGAATCAATCATCCTAAAAGTGTTGTCGACATGATCTAGTCAATGTGTATGCCAAACCAACTACTGTACACAGTCATGGCTTCATTGGCCACCGACTCATGCTGCTTGCCGAAGCGACTGAGCGTTCAAGCGCGAGTATGCTCCTGTTCAGTTTTTGTCCTTGATCGAGATTTCGGTTATCCTGGGTTTAAATCCAATGGACGAACCAATACTTGAGGGTCTGGTTGCGCAATGTTACGGTAACAAAGGTGACATGGAAGGACACCCTGCGAAATTGAAAATCGATAGAATTCCGGTGTTTCTAAATTGACAAGTGTTTCCGTATAGACAATTAAGATTAAACAGGATACCATTATTTCGCATGTCATTTCGTTGTGACAAAATCTGGTGGCAGTTAAATACCTCGTATCTGTGGTGACTTCCACTCGACTCTTACACCACAGCTATGAAGATGTACTTCTACTGCATTGGAATCGGTAGATTTTATGATATCCATACCTGGCAGAGGATAGTTCTGAAGGCGTTTCTGTAGAATGTGTGTTTATAGATTCCACCGTCGCCACATTCCAAACTGTAGACTCACTGGCGCCCAATACGGTTCGTCCCAATTTAGTATTTTCCCACTTCATCTCCACGAATCATCCGGCTTACTTCAAGCTGCCATAAACAAGGTGGTTCAAGGCATAAATGGAGTACTGGGTTATCGGGATGATGTCAGTATTTTTGAAGCCAGAAGATGTCTTGATTCGAGCGATTTTATACACTCCGTTATGAACTCCGTCCAGCTTGTGGAATCAAAGCAAGACAGCAGGATCCGTCGATAGTACCGATATGACTGTGCACCGAGCACATCGCCAGAATCACTTCAGAGAGCCAGGTATAACGAAAGTCGAATTGGACTACAGCCAAACTGAGAAGGAGAGCCGGGTACGACCTGCCAGCTGACATTCTTGGTGAAAAGTCCACTTCCGCTCTCCCGATTTTAGTTGGGATGGAAATTTGATGGGCAATCCAGTTTGTTCATAAATTCTTGACAGATGAAAGTTTTGTCGAATCTTCTTGCCGGTCACGTGATACAGTCCAATGCAGCATCATTTTCACTTGCCACTAAGACGGAACAATCAAATTCGTGGTGAATTGTTAAGATGCAAGCAAACGTCCTGGTTAAAGATAGTTCCTCGGGAATATCCCCGTCTAGCTAATATGAATACTTCTCCATAGGACTAAAATTTGTTATTCTGCAGCTGATCTTCAACTAGTTCCGTTCCCCCCCTTTTTTTACCAGATGACAGCAACAAAAACCGAGGCACTATTATGCAAAATTACCGATTGGAAAAAATGAAACTGCAACTACCAGCTTAAGTAATCAGACTTATAGATTTCGCAGTCATCTAGCTGTCTTCACTTACACAGTCTGGGGTCCCAGCTATTCCAGTACGTTCTGGTGATTCACGTCTGTGCGCTGGTAAGTTCCATCACAGCTAACATTATTATTTTGAGTAACCGTATTGTGACTATCGGTGCATGACCCTACAATCTGAGGGCAAACGTACAGTTGGAAGATCCGTTTGAACTGATCAATAATCGGCAATAAGTTATACACAGCAACTTAAAAACTACTGTTCTTCAAGCTGTCCGGCTCGGACAAATTTGATGACATATATTGCTCGTCCTTAATCATTCCACGGTTTGAGTGGGATTGATTCAATTGCTGATTAGTAGTAAAACTACAACATAATTATCACTAACACGATGTTTCCACGCTCCACAATTTCACCACAATTGGAGACATTCCAAAACACAGTCTATGGTGAGCAGCGGTGCCAGATCTGACCAAGAATCTTAACGCCCCTCACATTTTTGCCCTGAGATTTGCACAATACAATATGAAAGGGACAACAAAACGTGAGTGAATATAGCGACAGAACCAATAAAGCTGAAAACCAATTACAGTTCACTGTTTTGCATCACTCCTATTGATTGCCTATGGACGCATGCAGCATGTTTGTATTTCTGAGCAAACAAGTTGCCTAAATTATGACAGCATTCCATCCTAAGAGAAGCAGCTCCATCAAGATGTAGTTTGAACAAAGATTCATCCAAAAAGTGACATTAAAACTTGCACAATCAATCACTTAATATGTTCCAGTTGCTTCAGAAATTGTTGTGCTGGTAAATTTCACCCGTTATGGTGTTTACCGGGGGCAGTCAAGTTATCAACATCATAGCACTTGGAGATAGGTGTTCAGGCCTCTACTCTTCACTCACCCCACACCACTACCAGTCGCCGCCCCTTTCGGCAGCCTTTCAGTGGCTCCGGCCTCCTTCGAGAAATAAGGTACATGTACTGTACAAAAGATAAAAAAGGCAAATAGGCTTTTCTTGTGAATGATATAAGGTTAATAACAGCATTGTTGGTAGAAGTAATACGCCGACCTTTCGACCACCGTGGGTAGTCGATACACTCCTTAAGTCATTCGATCCTGATGTGCACAAACTCGTTACCAAATAGGCTGTTATTGTCTAACTTAGAGGAAGAAATTGGCCTACATTTCCCCTCATGTTTGAGGCAGTATGATGCTTAAATCTAACGCTCGTGGCATCAGACACATCTTGCAGCTTGAAATGAAGTGACAGCTGAAATCAGGTGCTTAGACACTGCTGCTTGAAATTGGTCGACGAATTGTACACCTTAATGATATACCTATGTCCAGAGGTGGACGTATAGTGGAGTTTTTACGATATTGCACCGCTTCTGGAAGGATCTCACGGAATGTGGATTTCATAAGCGCTAACAATTCGGTGAATTAATAGTTCTGTCGGGCGGAAGACTAACTGTCACTCCGTTGTCTCTTCATGAGAAACATTTCCATTGGATTGAGTGAAAAGGACAATGAACCCTAAAAAACCAGGTGTCTCATACAAACCAGGTGTCTGACAAACATTATAACTGTTCGACCCACTAACAACAATCAGACAGTCTGATGTCTGAAATGTCACTCTCGATGTGTCCGCTTTTTGCCAGCGTAAGCAACCGTAACACAGAGATATATGCCACTGGCTGGTGACCCAACCACCTAGTCCTGATAGACGCCATGCTGTCTGGTAGGAGTCAGAGAATTTAGTTTTGATCAAGTGAATGACTGCGTTACCAGGTTACTACGAGACCCTCTTTTCACTCGCTGGTGACGTCATTCATCTTGATTTACACTCCACTGTGTGAACTATAGACCTAGACAGGCCAGTTAATGACCTACTGTCTTATAAAGTGTCGTCCGTTTCATCAGAGATTCCATACAAAGCTGTCATACAGGCACAAACATTGGAGGTTAGCACCCAAAGTGGCTTGTGAAGATGACGCAGTGTAAGGTTCATCGTCACGTAGACCTTGCCCTACAAGTTTACGCAGTTATAAGTAGATATGTTCGTGCACACATACACATACAAAGACAATGCATCCAAGTTGAGAATGGGCGGAACAGCAAATTTAAGGCTCTGAGGTGACTAAGGTTGGCTGATAGAATCCAGACAAAGATGGTAGCAAATGTATTCCGCACGGTGCGATGAAAGCAAATGTCCCAGTGTTCGCGATATGCAATCACACATTACATCCGTCATCACGGTGCAGTTCCTGCTTATTTTCTTTCATCGTCAGCCCGCCGTCCAGTGAGTCAAGAAAAGCTGACTATCAAGGTAATCAAAACTGATTATGGTTGCTAGTCCCTGGGTGGAAGTCTTAGTCTAGTCATGGAAGCAATCACGGTTTCACCGCTCATCTAAACACTGAAATTAGTGAAGGCAATCACTGCGTGGTAGTTTGGACATCTAGTAGACATCCGCCATATGTATATTCGCTACAGTCCGGAAGGGATTTGAACGTGAGATGAATGATTGTGGGTCGACCACCTGAACAATTCGGATAATCAATTTTTAGTCATTCGAAGAAAATGGAAATGTCTTCTGTCAGTTCATCTTCGTGAATTCCACTTCAGAGAGTCCTAGAAATTGGCGATGACGATTCTTGCTTATGTTCCGATAAGAGACAAAAAAGAAGCTGCAATCAGGCATTACGCCGAGCTCTCCTAAGTAATTCAACACTGTGTATGGATGGTCTGCCGGTATATCAGATGTCGATTCTTCGTCAGAGGACACCACCAGTTCAAACATTGTTTTTGATCTAACCATTCGCTGGTGAGCAATCGTGCTCCAATTTCACCTTTTATTCGTATACCAGCTAGCACTGCAGAAAGCGACTCCACTAGTCAGTAATCGTTGAAGTAACACTTCAGATAGTGTGTCACATGCGAGCCGGAATCGGATGCATCGCCTCATTCTGGAATTAAATTTAATTACTTCTAACCTGATTTTATAACTTCATTACTATCCTTTCGTGAATATATCGTGCAACAGTATCGCCTTTATCAAACAAGCCGTGTCATGTTGCCATCAGAATCCGGAAGGAGTAATTATTACCAGTCAGCAGGTTATCTTTGATTTACGTTAAAATTATTGGGAACTAGATGAATTCACGTCGGCTCCTCAAATGCCTTGGTAGACGTAAACCTGACCGCAGATTCTGGCATAATGCATATACTATTGGTGCACCGTGTAAGGTGAGTCGCGTTTCAGACTCAGGTGAATGAAACAATAGTAATTAGTTCCGAATATTTTTGAAGTGATTCCTCAAGCATCATAGTACTTGTCGACTGTAACATACTCAAAAAATTGCCTCGTTAGTCTGCCAATAGTTCTAGCATTCACCGGGTGTATGGCAGCAAGACTTGTTATACGATTATTTGCAAATATTTTTTTTATTACATCCGGTTACTGACACTATTGGGGACAATGAGCAATGGAAAATAAACGCATTTGAACATTTAAAAAAACGAAAAAAAATCGGAAGACTTTAAAAATTTCAATAGCTCGTTTAGAATTAAGGAGATTTGTGCCAGGTCATAGGCACAATCGCAATTTGTCCGGCTTGTTCGATAGAAACTGTTATTTCTATCGATTATTCTGCCACACCATTAGCTTTCAAGCTGAAGGTAACTGTTGCTTGTGTGATTCTGCGGTGAACGAGGTTTATGACGAGTAGGTGATCGTGAATTCCTGATTCTGCAACCAACAGAAATCTGTTTGACGGCGCGGCACCCCATATTCTCTTCATCATAAACAGACACGGAGTTGGAAAAGTTAAGTTTACTAAAGCCAAAATATGGTGCTTACAAACTTTGATAACCTTAATCTTTATTTTTAGCCTTGTCCTCTATTTTCGATTCTTATGATTGCAAACTAAAAAAACTCCACCAACCGCTTATTTTGGAGGCAAGAAATTCACCACATCAAAAGTTGAAGATGGTCTTATACTAATTACAAAGGTCTCGTGATAAGTTCGTTTTCTAATAATGCAGTAGAATACTACTGTTATTTCCAGGTTCTTTTTTAATGAACGGAAAAACTACTGGCGTGCTCAAATTCTCCACGGCTACAGAATGTGTTAATCTGGTAATACGGCTAGATATCCATTAGTTCTGTGCAATTATTGCAAAGCTCACATGTTAATTCACCGACCGGTTAATTTTGTTGATGGATGCATAACAAACGGGGGTCCACACATTGTTCATAAGGGGATTATTATCAGAAAAAGTCCCTGAAAATGTTTCTATTTCCCCCCAAAGTGTTCACTTTCAAGGGAATAAGATAAAAATGTCTTTCGTTGAATAGAAGTTTTTCATTAGGATGACTGAAACACTCCCCAAAATCTAAGAAAATAGACATTGGGAGAAAGTGATAGCTTTGCTGAAAAAAGTCTCGAGCTTCATTCCACTAGAAACGAATGAAAATAATACCTTGAGTGGAGTATTTTTCTTCGATTCGAATTTATTACGCATAACGTATTGGCATACTCGAGAGCACGCCTCATTTAAAAACGTCTCCCAGCCCGAATCGCACTGTCACCCAAGCCATCTTTAACATACTGACACGATAAGTTAGGGACCGACATGAATCTTAAAGCTGAATTCCTAAATTACATTCCGTGTGGGATGTCATTGATATTAGACCCGAATTGGTGAGAATCAGGTCAAAAGAACCCAGAAGATTAAAGAAGAACAATGGTGGGCCCATCGATTAACACTGTGTAGCAACGTTCTATTTACGCCAGTACGTACATCACACCGCTGTTTTTTCCCTTCTGTGAGTTCGTAATGCCTAATGGTTTTGATTTACGTAGCGATTCCCGCAGTATTTCAGAATCACGTCAGAATTCTTAAGGTTTATGTAAAAATATTCGGAATTGGCCAAAAAGTGCCTTTCTCACGAAATCTGCCTAGCTGACGCTGAAATTCCGAATAGTTCTGACGTGCTTCCGAATGATTCTGAATGAATTCCAAAATGTTGTAAGAAGCGATACAGCTGGTGACAAAAATGAAAAATTAGCTGAGTTTATGTCCTACCTACTCCCTGATTATACCAAAGGATACAGCTTACTGTTTTATTGTTTTATCACTAAACAACAGGGGGCAAAACTTGAGTTCGTTCTAATGCATATTGTCGTATACTGAGTTAAAATGCATTCACCTGATCCCCGCTGTATGAAGACAGACAAGATCCGCAGTTGCGTTAATTTCTTAATAACCTAATTTAGGTTGATTTTAAGCTAAGATAATAAATATTCTACTTAGTGATAGTAATTATACTGTTAAACTCAAACATGTTTATTGACGTTAAAACTAATGTTAATGTGTGAGAAATCCCTCGTAATTCGGATAAACGTAGGTGGATTATTGCAAAGTCGCAGTTTTCTTGAAATACCGTTACAGTTCCGAATCGTCTCGTTTGAACAAATAAACAAAATTTGCCCGACTTCAGTTTCCTGACTCCAGTGGAAATTCTCTCCAACCACACTCACTAAACCATATCGTATGTTCCATAGACCACTCTAACTTTGTTTTTTTCCCCAGTCGCTGCGTTTTTTTTTATTATTTTTATTGCTTCACTGTGAAACTACTTTTTGCGCAAGCTTCACAGTAAAATAAAATGCGAAAATTTTTCGCGAGCTAATTTGAACACTTCAACCCCCACCGACACGCCGATGGTGACGGCGTTCGGTAGATCACGTTTCATTCTGAGACGCTGTTACTTTGATCCGATTGGGGATTGATATTTGCCGAATCGGATGCTTTCTTAATTGTGCCCCGGAGTGGCTGAGCATGGTGTTGATCATTAATCGAGAGGACACTGTCAAGGCGTCTGTTGGTGATGAAATGTTTTTGATCGATACATCAGCCTCAGCGATCGGTAAGCCTCGAAAACCACCCACCGCTATTTGGGACCATTATTGACCGTTTTCGTTTAAGAGAAACGTTTTCCGAATCCAGTCGTGCACGCAGCGATAAAGTCTCATTTAGATCACAAAGCATGTCCTGCCCACCTCACAGGGAAGAAAAAAGTTTATTTTTCTGGTTGACCGCTTACCTCGACCACTTGAATAACTTCAGAGTACGATTGCTACCTTAAGCAATACCTGTATCGCTTGTGAATTCCAGTGACCTGTGGTTTTTGACGGACGTGCCGTCTAAGTACAGAATGTATCGCAATGGGCCATACTGTTGATGGTCGAAGGATCAACGAGAATGGTTGAGCAAACGTCAGAGAATGATTGACCAAGGTAGACAGTTTTCGATAACCGGTTCCTATGGTATGTTGTAGAATCGTTCCGGCTTGCCTAGAGAGTGGTTCGGCAGACAATGGACTGTAATGGAAGGCTACCTACGGATGCCAAAAGGCCAAGTTCACTTTGCTTCGGTCAGGTGAGTCATACAAAAGCAAAGACCGACTATACCCAAAAGAACAGGGCTGATATCCAGACTCCTCTGAAGTCAGCCCAACAGCATATATGCTTGAAATTAAACCGACTACAAGCCAAGGGAAAACACGGAGTCACCCCGGCTCCCTAGTCCATGGACTGATTGAAAGCGGTCTGCTTTTTTAACACCCTCATAGGCGAGCGGGGGTAACATTGGATATGATGACCAAAAATGGACAATGAGTCAATCAGACGGAGGGCAATCGCCTAAAAAACTTTCGTGCGTGGACCTATGTGAGCCGTTTAATTATGACAAATAAACGACTGACCGTCCTGTTGAGTTGTCAGTTCCATTTGATCGTTCTCGCCTAATTAGGCCGGTTGAGACTTGGCAGGGATCGAGACGACCGACTGAAGGCGCTAGAGTTAGCGACCACGACAAATGGGATATGAAAACAGGAACCTACCAGTGTGAAAGGAATTCAACTGGTTTTCAATTGAAGTTCATCTCCCAGAGTCCGCAATGCACTAACCCATATCGTTTACGTCTCGGAGTGAGTAAACCCAGTTGACTTGGCCTCTTCCAGTCAAAACAACAGTCAGCCTACCTCGTTTTTTCAAGGTATCAAGCTCCTCAATACTTTTACTCATGTGACATTCATAGGAGACACGCACGCACGCACAAGCACAACCGACTCAATTTTTGTCCCAATCCTCCATATGCAGCACAGCTGAGTTTGGGCAGCTGACGAACATTGGCCAGTCTACTCGCATCACCCCTGACCTCCATTTTCTATGACGGACGTGAGTAGAAAAGAATAACATTTAAATCATACATATTGGAATCCGCTCGGCTGAAGTAAGTTGACAGTGATGCAAGTGTAATATGGGTACCAGAATTTTCGACGATGCCAATGGAGCTCGGATATGAAGTACCAACACAAAACTACGCAATCACAGACAATGAGAAAACGACAGCAGCCGGTGTTCGTTTAGGAATTATGCCTTTATATCCGAGTTACAATGAATCGTCAGGGAGGTATTTTTGAACTTCTCGTTCGTATGTCGCTACGGTTCTGATTGTCTGTTTTCTCATCAAGTGATTTGCAAGTATACTCACCATTATATTCTTGTAGGGAATTATGAAGACAGGTCTCCATCATCAGTTTGTAGAAACATGATATCCTGGAGGCCAACAGGAATAGTGAAAACAACAATGGCTAATTTTGGTCCCAGAACAGTGTAAACTTATCGATTGTTAGACTGACGTGGTGCCGGCTTTACCTGGAACAGCAGACGAACGTTTACGACTTCGGTCTAATTCGATGAGAAAATGAGTAATGATTAGCTAAACTTCACCTGTGAACTTAACCTATTGTCGAATGTCTCTCCTAAGTGTTACAGGAGCTACTTGTAAAAGGAACATGTCTTCGGTACAACCTCCATCAAATACACGAAATCACTCTATTCATATGACGGATCTGCTGCAATCAGATACAAATATCATGCATTAAAAACAAATAAAGCAACGACTCTAGGTTCCGTGATTCCCAAATTCATGTTGTTATGTTAACACCAGAAGGTATTTTATATCGTTTTATGGTTGTTTTACAATCGCCAGCCGTGACCCAAGGTTGCTTCCTACAAGTACCGAAATTAAAAGGTAGTTAAACAATCAGAAGCGTAATTGTGGAACTCTGTATCAGGATGGATGGATCACAGTTCCAGATTACGGGCCTATATTCAACTGGCCAGAGTACCGGTTGATTCTTTCTCGGGTCTCGTTACAAAAGTACTGATATTACCTGGCTGATTCATGCTCACCCTAAGGTTGTATAAATCCGAAATTTAACAAAAAAAATGTAGGTCCATTATCTTAATCTTCCGCTGGATAAGTTATGTTCTAGTGTTTCGGCTAAGAATCTACAAATGGCGGAGCTTTGTCACTTGAAGGTTCGCTGCAACATTTCACCTGATCAACTTTTTATTAATCCAACAAATCTCGTCAATAGCCTGCTGAGCATGATGTACAAGCCTTCAGTTCAGCCTGCACATACACTGATATGCATGTATAGGGAGAGAGAGAGAGAGAGAGAGAGAGAGATGAAGTCTTCGTTCCTGGTCAACAGGAACAGATAAAATGATTACATCTGACCACTTGTATTTTTCTAGGGGATGGGGCTGCGGGCTGCTTACCGTCGTTTAGTGACCTCCGGACAACATTTGCTACCCTATGACTATCATTATGCACCCCCTGACTGCTTTTAGCAACTTAGGCATGAGTCGGAATAAACATGTTTGTCATTGAACTTATGGCTGTGGATGAGATTTACACTTGGCTATCAAGTCACGTGGCTTGAACACACAAATCACAAGTGACGATTTGTACTGCACATCGTATTCTAGTCCGCGGCTGTCAAAGCCGAGCCGAGGATACTAATCGCCGGTCAGAAGACGAAAAATGACGGGAAGCCTGTACCAGTGTATGCTGTCAACACTGCAGAGTCTTGTATTCGAAATCTTACTCATTTTTGTCATAAACATTTGGCATCTAATCCATAAGGTACAGAATTTAAGCTATCATTATGATACTTCACCTGCTGACTGAATTCATCTACCAGCAAACCACAAGCGAATATGAATGCAAGCAAGCTCATGTACAGAGAAGTGGATCAGTCAGCATGAGTTATGATAACAGCAGCAAACCTTTCTAAGGGAAGTGAACACTAACCATTAACCTGCTCTCGGTCTCATATATGAGTAATTATTAATTCTATAACAAATGCTATTATTCTTATTATTACCATTATCATCATGTTTCGATCTGAGCGTAATTTACATGCAAGTAGTGTGACACAGATCAAGACAGCTTCGTTTTTGCCAGCAGCTACAAACAGCCAATCAGGATAGTGACGAATTGCGGAACTGAAAAGCGAGCATTTCGTGGCGGTCATTGGTTCAAAAGTAATCCGCCTATATTGTTTTCGCTCTAGTCACTACTGGTTACCATAAATATTTGTTGCACCAATGTTTGAAAGTAGCCATATAAATCCGTCGTCCTCTCAATTTTATCCCTAATTTAGCTTCTTTCGGTGCCATTTCAATACTTAATTTCATTGTCAACGTTTGACCCATTATACGAAGGCAGGCCGCTAAATCTCTTCGTCTCTTCTTATGGTATTCCTAACACATGGGTGTAGTACCCCATAGCCGACAGAGCTCACTACACAGGAGGAGAATGGACCGCCAATCCAGACTCTGAAACTTGAAGTGATCTCAATAGGCCAGGTGGAGTAGCGATCCGGGTGACAGCAAATTGCCATCTATCACCAGTCGTGAATTATTCATATCTCCCACAAAACAATGCTTTCGGGTCACATCATCAGGCGATCGTATTCATACTTGATGGCGAAATAGTTGTACAGAAGTATGCAAACACCGTCGGGTTGATAATTTATTCATTCACTATCTTTTCGGAAGCTTACATTACTACTAATCTGAGAAGGGTTGTTTCAGTATCCGAATTTGTGACAGACCATAAGGCGAACCATTATGATCTCGTGAACACTTAGAATTTTTTATTGATAATATGAAGATGGGTTTTTCAGGAACTTATCTATCACTGAGGGTTCGATAATCTGGCGAGTAATGTTACTATGCCAAAGCAAGTGATGAACAATGACTTTATATCGTGTAATGATGGTGGCTAGTGGACAGTTACCATCCGACTCGGACAGTCTAACCGCCATAACACAATTGCTTGTCTCGCACTCCAATTCTGATGTGGGAGCAACAAAAACGCACTAATATAGATTTCTTTCAATTCGGATGAAACAGACGTGTTGCCAAGCCACGGTTTCCTGACGGTGAGTTGGGATTTTGTTCTGTATAATGAATCATTTGAAAATATGAGCAATATCCAGGTGAATCTCGTCGATAAATACTTAGCTGCAGGAACGGTTTGCGGACAGGAGTTTGCGACTTATCGAAGTGGGTTTAATGTTCACTTATCGACGACTTTCTCTAGGCACGTGATTCAGCCAGTGTAATTGTAGATGATTTCGTCTTGTCTGCATTCCGAGAGATCCAGATATTTCCACATTCGAAGAGGGAATGCGCACTCCACTCGGGGCATCCTCAGGTTGCGGTAGGCTCACGGGTACTCTGTCGATGTGCGGCTAATCTGCATGCAAATCACGTGATACGGCTTCGTTGCATCTCGTGGGCATAAACAGCCAATAGGAATCATGGCGACAGTCGAACGAGGAATACAAACGCGCCCCAAACGACACTGGCCTAAACGTATGTCATCAATGACGATTTTTCGTAATTTACATATGAACGCGTCATTTGTGAATGCACTTGGAGGAATGTTTTCCAACTTCTGTGGTCCCTTCGTTCTCTTCGGTTGTGCAGTTTGTGTCGGGGTCATTCCAGTGCGAGCCGGTAGTCCGTACCGTACTTCGTTGCTGTCGTCGAAGACCGTACTGCAAGTCGGTTAGTCACCAATGAAGAGGCCCTTATACTCACTGAATAACCAGCTGTGGACAAGCGACAGTAGTGTCGAAGTTGAAATGTATTTTCATCTGACACGTTTTCTCTCCCCGTATATGACACCACAAGAATCTGCTGTTGGCACCACCAAGGCAAGTGTGCCCCACCGTCTAACAAGCTCAAATTCACTGTCGCCGAGACATTTCATATGATCACGTCTTGGGAGCCGAATTTTCCGGTCACTTTCTCCGTCCTAAGTCCTGGACACCCTGGAGTCCCTGATCTGAAGCGAATACGAAAAATGTGGACTGGAACACCGGTCACCGGCTCCCAGTGGCCTGTATCTGTCACGCCCGCCTCTGCTGCTGTTCAAATGTCAGAGATTGGACCCCTGGGTCAACCTCCTAATTCGTTTTAGGCAGGTGAGTGGTGCAAAACGCACCGAATAACCATGGTTTTGATGGGTAAGGCTAACTTTGAGGAGCCTGGAGAAGTTGACATTGATAGTGCACCCTACGCGAAGGTCTTCTTTTCCCTAAGCTCCCTTGTACATTCCCTCTTCCTTTGTCATGGTTCCGATAGCGCAAAAGGTGTAACCATATTTCACGAAGTGTAAATATGATATAGATGAACAGCAAACCATGATTTTCTACCACGATAATGCCAGATCACACCGGTATGCAGCGTGTAACAGTGCAAATATGGCCTTTCGTCAGAATATAAAGGAGTTTGTTTGGTCAACTTGCATTCCTGATGTAAACGTGATTACAAATATCTAACATTCGCCGACACCACCAGCTAATGAGAATGAAAGATTCTTCAACCTGAGCTAATAGTAACCTCAGCAGGACCCAGAAAATGTCATTGAAATGGTTTCGTCCCGATAAGAGTACCTATGGATGATATTTTTCTGCAACTGGGAAGCGAATTTGACTAATATAACATTTCCCAAATTGTTCTGGAAGTGTACGTCCACTCGCAAATTGTAGAGTAATGGTCAGATAAACGGTATCCCTTCCACTATTTGCGCTCCATTGAGATGAATCACGTTCCATTCTTGTGTGAAAGGGATCTCAATAAGCTATTCTGGTAGCACTTCCGAATAGTCCCGATTTAGTTCTGAAGGATTTTGATTTGATTCCGAAATAAAGTGGAAGGTGGTGTAGGTTTCTGTCTCAGGGTTGAACTAAAAGCATTTCTCACCATCCAAGCATAGTACTGGAACTAGGTGCTAAGTCAGAATTGCAGTCCGTTTGCAATTCCAATAGAGTAATAAAGCAACACAAGCGTATCCTGTTGTACGTGCGTAGGTACTCTCACGATGACGAGAATTTGCATAGCAGTCGGACTGCGCTAGGAGTTTTTCCATGAACCATTGATTTTTCCCCACCAGGAGTATATTCCTGCTTCGTAAATTGAAAGAAGCAAAGTAATTCACCATTTGTATGGAAACGAAGATAAACACCATGATGTCAAAGTGGAAGAAGCCTAACACAGGTGCCGTAGGCTAAGTACGAAATTTCTAGTTGGATTGAAAACCCACAACTAGTACAGAAGTGAGTGAGCTCTAATGAAATATTCGAGAATCGGCATCGCATGCGGTGACCGACTGTCCACTTGTTAGTTTATTAACCCTTCAAGAGTCCGATTTTTAGTTGACTGAAAGCCACATATGTGTGCGCGCGAGTGTGCGTGTGCTTGCGTGTGCGTGTGCGTGCATGTGTGTGTACGTGAGTGTACTGCTTCTGTGGTTGCCCGAATTTTTACTTTGCAAATAAAAATCACTTGTTCTGTAAATAGGTATCATCCAAATATTTGGGTCAATTAGACTAACCAAGTGGAGAAACCAGATAACGGGAAGGAGTTTCGGGATAATTACCACAGCAATTTATTCACCGATCTCTCGTTGACCACTGAGTATATCCATTTAACGAACATCCATCGTGAAACTGAGGACCTAACAGAGCTAAATGTAGTCACGAAAAACTGGCACAGAATGAAACTTGAAATCTTTCCTACCCGATCCGTTAATCTGTCTATCTACGGAGTGTTATTCATTCAAGTAGCTAGCCAGCAACCGAGTGTGGCTATCTGGAATTAGATGTGGTTGCTAATAATGACATTCCAGTCATCTGGAATCACATTAGTACACCCGTTACTAATCGCCGATATTGGATAAGTACCCACCTGATCACGGTAGGTGCAACAAAACTGCCCATTCAACACATTCGATTTTCCACCAGACTGCATACGAGCAACTCGAGATCGGATTGTGCATCAGCTGATTCGAACCTGTGGAAGCACGTGGGTCTAATGTCAGTCAACTGTTGGACCGGTAACTGGCCTTAAAGCAGATGTTCATTCAATCACCCCGTGTCATTTGACCACCGGTGCAAATTACGCTCCCGTGTAAATTTGTTCGATTAGTATGCAATCAAGGATATTTGTACTTTAACAATTGCAATGCGACCGTTAATCAGATCTTGTGGTCGAATTATGCGATACTCACATGAAAGTGACAATAATTGCTGAGAGAATAAAGAATCGCGACACTCATCTGCAGACATTTTGAACTAATGTAACGAATTCAGTCGAACTGCGTGCACAAAGTGAAGAGATCATTGTAATCTGCCAATTTTTGATTTATTCATCATCTCAATCTGCTGAAGACAAACAGGTGAAATGACCCAATGGATTCACCGAGAATCGGGCAAGATAGAAGCTGAAAACGAAATCCATTGAATCCACTCGTTTGTGCAATTTAGTGCAGCCACAGAATTTAGAATAAGCCTTGGGGTGCTCACATTCCTGGTCTCGAAATTCATGCCCGTTCTTGAGATGATCTGCCTCCGGAATATCGACAACATTTTGTCGTCATATGGTAAAAAAGTCCTCATTCAGTAAATTGTCCCCATCTTACGCATTCCTGCAACACATTTTCTCATTCTTATCTGTAGGTCACGCGTCTTTACCGTATAGTTTCATACTCGCGGGCTAATGAGTAACACCTATTCAAAAACACTGGATTTCAAATCAAATTATTTTGCTGTTTGCCTTCTATCTTTTTATTCTCTTAATTAGTGAAATAATGAACGTCGTTTTACAGAAAAATCATTGCAGCCAACTGAGGGCCGCCAAGCGAGGAGATTGACCGGATGGGGGAGGATTGGAACGCGCGACCTATACGTTCAAATGCCACGACCTTGTCCGCCTGACCACTGTCAGTTAAAGCATCGCATCAGGGCTTCCTTATCACTAGAGCTTATCCATCCAGATTTTGAACCCGGGCTTTCCAAATGGAAGGCGCGTGTTATCATTATTCCACCAGCCTAATGTGTTTGTGAACGATTGATTTGTTTCCTCATAGCGTATCAGGTTTGATAGTCATCACAAAGTCACAGATTTTCTCAGCATGAATCAGACTTCGCAACACTGTGACGATCTGGACAGTGCAGAAATTGAATTTGTTGCATTTTATTTACGAGAAAACATCTTGCTAACCCATACTGAACAGAACGATAACAGCGGTGGGCCGATTCACAGCAGGTGGGTCCACGAAAAATCAGACCGTGGAATCCGGATTGTCTATCTTGTGTTTTAACATTTTCGGCTCCTGGTCTCTTAGCCGATGGTCAGTAAGTCGTGAGCACTCGTTGATTCCATGGTTCGTATGACACTCGTGTAGTGCGACGAATCAGTGGATTGCTGTAATTTTGAAAAATCGGCTGCAATGTTCGAAGTGTTTTATGCGCCATCTATCCCACATGTATAACCAGCCCGGTAGGTTGGTCCATTGGCCTATATGTATTTAGGTCAGGGGGGGATCATTGAAATCAGAGATTCTCGTATTTTTGGCCTAGGGTAAACGTCCCAAACTAGTACATCCACGTGGGTTTGGGCTGTAAAATTTCTGATAGAACGACAGTTTTCCTGTCCTCTAGCCCAACATTGTATTCAATGCATTCGTTGATATTATATTTTCTGGGATCCTAGCTATAGTTTAAAAAGTTATGGAGTGAGTCATGATTCATTTTCGTGGGCTTGGTCGAACCCGTTTAACTTTGACCGTGTTGGCCACTGGAGGTTCGCAAGGCTGTGACAAAGCCTCAGCTAATCCGTGTGGTCGGTTGCATTCTGCTGTGGTCTGTTAAGGGACGGAGCGGTTTATTGCTGACTTCGAATTTGGCATATCAGTTCTATCTAAACTAGCATCATGTTGGTCTTGTTGTGAGGTACGGCTGGAATTCGAATGCCACAATATCAACTCCCTGAAAAAGGGGCACACGAAAAAACGAACATTCTGTGGATGTTCTTGTTTAAAAGTATTCGCCAAATGGTGTTTCTCTCTGGCTAGTTTGCATTTGAATGTTTAGTAAATAAACACTAAAGTGATTTCCATTTGTCGCTGTGCTCTTCCTATCTTCGCTTGTGTAGTCTACGTTTGGAGCCATTGCACCAGACGTTGTTGTATCATAGTCGTACGTTGCTATGATTAATCATAATCATTACGGTTATCTCGTTATGGCTATCTCATCAATACCACGGAGTTGTGTGATAGACCCAAGAAGCTGTGCGACAAAGATGAAGTACTTTTAAAAAAAGTCCAGTAATTACGGCAAAATCTTGTGGAACCAGCAACATGCGATCTGAAGTAAACTTTGCTCCCCGGTGCCATTGAAATTGGGGACACTTGTCTCAACGTCGTATGCCAACGAACCAGCGTGCCAGAACAAATAAATCCTAAATTAAAATGCATACACACTCACCTGCAGACTTTAGGGCGCAATCCTCGATTCTAGCGTTCAGGCATGTGTTGTTTTCATGCCTTCCTACGACAGCTGCTTTAGGGATTCAAATTCAAATCTAGCTTGGCGGGGCCGTCCTGCCTGTCGGACGACCCACAACAGTACGGGGCTGAGATGTCACGACGTGAGGTTTATTTCAATCAACTTGTCGCGTCAAATCAAACAGACGCTGAAAATTCGTACCAATAGAGAAAATTTTCTACCCCAGCATGACATCAAACCTTTCTGTCGAGTGAGACATAAGGAGAAAAGATCAGTTTCCTGACCGCCTTGAACTCCAGACCTAAATTTGGTTAAAAAAAGTCGAACGCTGTTTGGAGAAAAGTGTTATGCAAGTGGAGAACCTGTTAACTCTTCGGAATTCGCAAAATCCCCAGACAGTAGCTCGAGGTAAAATATTGGTAATATTTGTCGAGCAGCTGACTAACAACATGCCAATAATAGTCCCATGAGTTGATATCGCTGTCAATGGAAACACGAGATCGAGGAACGTAAACCGGTGAGTTTTACCCTCATGAAATTAATATTTGCTGTTCAGGTCACTGTGAGTGGGATCTTCATCAGAAGGATGATCACCGATGCAGTTGGCACATGAGTCAACCGCTTCGGATAGCGAAGGTATTTTTAGCTCTGCCAGTTAATCGTTCATCATTCTGATATCGAGTTTCGTTAATCTTTTTCAGGAAACGGCAATCTGCGTGGAAGAAAATAGGCTATGTCAAGACTGATGTACATGACCCAACTTGTAGCTCATTCTCATCTCAAAATTCACATGTTACCTATCCCCTCTTTCAAGAGCATTCCGTGATTAAGTTTTTCCCGTGGCTCTTTGTAAGTGTGATTTAGAGCGCTTGGAAGTGCTCTGGCCTCAGCTCCACACCACGACAATTTGTATGCAAATTTTCGATGTGCAAAATGATAAAACGGAAAAAAACAATTCGCTCATCATCGATCACCGCTAAGGAGGTTTCACGCATGTCAATATGCTTCAACATATCAGCATAAATGACAGAAAACTCCATGATATTTGGTCGGTCTTATAAGTAGACAGTTTGCGAAATACCTCACCGTTTGTAGACACATAGTCCCAAACATACATAGGGCAAATGGCGGAAATGACACGACTTAGTCTTGTTGATTGGATGTTGCCTAAAGAGCACTCACTAGGGAGGAATAGTTGTAGTACTTGCTCTTGAAATAATAGGGAATTCGACTAATACCGATACGCACTGGAATGAATCGGACGTAAAGTATTCACTTGAAAATAACGAAAATACCGAGGCAGTTGCCTGACACGTTAATTCGAGTTTATTTGCAAGCCACATTTTTGTATGCAACATACGATGAGTCATGATTAGTTGAATATCGTCAGACTAATTACAACGGGGAGATGTTTGAGGTTCTCCTTCGTGTTACGTGATTAGCTGGTTATGTACGCGTGCCACGGCGACGCTGCGCCGGACTTTATCGCGCGATTTGCACGTAGGCTCATCACAGTTATATTTGACCACGAAAATGGGTCCGTGGTTTTAGTAACTACGGGTACCAGTACCCCAATTATCCCCAGTTGGATTGTCGTTAAGTACACGGGTACAGGTAGCTATCCCAAACACAATTTATAATCCCTATTCCTCCGGCAATGGATCAGTTGCTATCAGAACTGGATGAAGGACTCTTATCCAAGTGTTCGTCTCATCATTTTTAACTCCTTTTAGACGATATTCATTTGTCATTCTGACCAAAAATCATCTTTCTGTTCCTACTATGTTTATATATAGCAGCCGAAAAAGTGGTTTACTGTGATCATGGTGTTTGTTTGGGCTAAAGTGCAGTCGTACCAACATCCCCATTGATTTTCATTCATTTGTTCTAAAATTATCTTATCGAATGAGCTCAGTTTGATAATCTCCGTCGTTCTGATTGTCAGAATACCACGTCTTGTCGTGAGGAGCAACTCTGCAAAACTTGTTTGAAACTGGATGGCAAGAAAACGCATTATTGGTAGAAATGCTTTGTCTCAAGACTTTACCTAACCCTACTGAGCACAACCTACAGGTCTACGGAACCAGAATTCAGACACACACACACACACACACACACAGTCCACGATGGCATCGTACGTTTTCAGACGACCATCGACCATCACTTATCGTTATACACAGCTTCATTATTCGACCGGGAAAATTCACAAGGTAGTAAAGCATGGCTACGAATCCCGCCGAAGTCGGTGACACGGTGTTGATGTACATTGGACCGAATCTGCAATATCATTCGCGGTCAATGCTTGTGGTTCGTCCATCTGTTTTGGATACACCAATCAGTCGACATTCGAGTGAGAATGCGAGAAACACGCACGGACACAGACAGTCGATCTTCTTGTTTGCACATTGTACGAACCTACAACTTCATGTCCTCAAAGAAACCGCTGACGTGTTTCGGGGTACGGAAGTTCAATTTTCCGGCAACAAACTTTGCACAAAAGTTATATTTTATGAGTCACCAACGACTGTCGTTAGATATCCAACGTGTATTCATTGGAAATCTCACACGGAATAGATGATTACGTGACTTAAAGGTTACCACCAGTCAAAATGATTCGAATGACAACGATGGCAAGTGTCTTTTTTGTAGCTCAAGACTGTCAAGTTCGATTATGAATGCTTCACCATGACCCGTGCACAACTGTTGAGATATTTCGTTTCACGTCGGGATAGTGTATGGGAATTGGAGCCTCATTTGAATGGTTAAAGGTGTTCCTGAATGACGAGTTTGTTTACGTTGTACGTTTCTCACACTTTTCTTATTTATTTCGATCTTGCTCTGTCAGTGATATTTGTTTGTCTGAGTTAGGCATGAAAAATGTTCCATTCTGAATTCTGGTGTATAAGAGGCGATTAGAACCTATAGGAATCGTATTCATTCCGAATGCCTGATTAAAATTCACTCTCGATTCGGAACAGACAAACAGAGTTGTGCTTCTGGTCGTCATGAGACTTTCCGTCCGCAGGAACTTTGAACGAAATGCGACATCGACAACAAAATGGACCAACAGCATATGGCTAGTCTGATTCGACTGCTTTGGTAAAAGAAACCGTCAGACGAAAAAAATGGCGGAATTTTTGTTGCGCTTTCTCTTACTGTTTAGACCGGACAAACGCCGATACTTTGGAAACTGTATGCAAATCAGTATACTGCATTCATTTTTTGGATCTGATGGTTGTCGTTATTGCAAGAGATTTGTTTAGTTTTGAGAATCAAACGGTTGGTTGTGGGTAGGTGGATCTCGTGTACGCCACGATTCCCATTGGATCCACGAAAAAGTACATTTGTTAGCAAATATACACTGATTTTTTTTCATTTAACGGAATTAGACCTGCTGATTGTCGACACTTTCACGTTGTTTGTAGTAGCAACCGTCTTAACATTTTAATGGCCAGAAAAAGCTCATTCATTACTTGTACACGAAATGGTAATACAAACACGAGTCACTAGCACATACTAGAATAACTTTGAATTCAGAATGTACAGATGAAAACAGCCAGCGGACCCCGACTAATGGAACACGTCTCAAGGTTTATTCACAAGACATTTGTTTACATGTGAAATAGGCCAAGCCCCTATTGGGAGAATTTCTATGGATCAATAACAGTCGCAGAGTGTTCGTCTTTTTGCGTTCGCGATTTACCGCTATTCGGATCGGCTGTTTGCAGTTCCTCACGGCGACGAAGTTGTTCCGGGCTGTCACGTGGCCCGCACATAAATTCCCACCAAATCAGTATCGTTATTGACAAATGGACTGACGTTACAACGGTTCAACTGGAAAATTCGCAAGTGCTGTACTTAGCAAATGAGTGTTAAGAAATAATATTAAAAATAAAACCAATAGTAGCCCTAATAATAATAATAATAATAATAATAATAATAATAATAATAATAATAATAATAATAATAATAATAATAATAATAATAATAATAATAATAGGCTAAAGCAGGACAATGGAGATCGAGTGGCTCTCAGTGTTAGGTACTTTTCATCTGCCCGGTGAATTAATTGGACCGTCGAGTCCAGCTGCATTTTCTATTGCATTGGGACAATAAAGACTGGTGTGTGTCGCAGTCGGATCTAACGAGCGAGAACTTTGATGAAATATATGTTCGGATAATTGCTATCTCCCGAGTGTTTCCCACTTTTTAATGAGTCAGTTGATGTTTTCTATTTTGGGATAACGGAAACGGCTCTGAAATGACGAACTGTCCGAATTCCGATGCTGTTTCTTCACAAACCCAGGGAGAATGTGGGAGATGATGTAGACAATATGGTTTCCATAATGGCAATAATGAGTAGGAAAATGTTCATGGGAAAACTCCGATCATTTTGTGTCCGTTAGATGGACGCCCTAGCCACTGGATTCCGGACAAGGTTGGACGGTCACGGTCGAGGCGCGCTGTTTGGTGGACAAAAGACAAACGCTTTGTTTGTTAATCTGCTTATCATGCTCGGATCCTGGTTACCAATTCCCCAAAACATTGAATCAATCCGAATCAAACTGTATAGCTTAGCAGCACAGGATGAATGCAAAATAAGTGACGAATTACCCCGAAAGCGTTACTGTTCTGAAATGTTTTATCCAAGAGAACTGCTCTCCTAAGTCTCAACGAATCATGTAAGATTTCTTGTTTGAAGTTAAATTCTCCTTTGTATGTTTCCATAACGGGGGGGGGATAGTGGAGAAACTTCCGGTCTGCTGGATCCAGGGCAGGTTGCTTAGAGAAATATGTAATAATTGAATCATATCAAATCTGTGAGTTGTGCTTGTTCGTTCTCTTCACAGCGGGGAGTAATTTCTTGCTATTCCAGTTTTGCATCAAAGTGTTCGATCGTCGGACATGAACTACTCACTTTGAGAACAGGTGAAAAGTGACCTTTTCAGTTCAGTTGACTTACACATAGGAACAAAAATTCCCCGTTTAAAATGCTGTGTTAACATCGCCACTCTCCATCTGTATGATGATCACAAGAATTATTGCGAAAAGAATCACAAGCAACAACATTTTGCCAGGCCCCGTTTTCCCCTAACTGAGTGCAATGACAAGCCCGGCTTGTATCAGCATGCTGCAGATGAACGTTATCAAAATTTGGTTTTGAGATTTTTCAAGACATATCAAAAACTCTGAACAGTTTGCAAATTCTCTGTTCACATAATCTTCATCGTATTCCAAATCTGAGGACAATAGATGAAATCTTATCTTGCCAGCTTTCTTCTAGTCAGTCCCACTCAGTGTGACTGGGGCATGTCTTCCTGGAGGATTGATGGTTTGCGTTGAAGTTTATTAAAGACATTCTGCGTTCTCTTCTGAAGGGCCGTCTTTATCATCCACTCCTCCATGAACGGGCGTAATCACCGTGCTTGGATTGATTTTCTCACAATTCTTTGGTCAATGCTCAATATTTTAGCAACGACAAACGTAAAGATTTTTACTTTCCACATTCGGATAGCCTGCTGGATACTTTTTTTTCGAACGCCTCTTCTTTAACGGATCCAAGGAGACCTCCATCCCATAGTAGACAGGCGAAACTGTAGTTAACGGGATATCAGTCGTCCCACTTGCCGTCTTTAGACACTGAAAACAAGTAACGGAAATTACAAGAAAAGAAGTGCAAAAGCCATCTCCGAGCCTATGGGGCAGGGAGCCAATCAGGGGGGGGGTTGGCACTATATGTATTACGTCACAAGTAACCTATTACCGATAATCCTTCTCCCATCGAAAACGGTACAATTTTGTAATATGCAAAATCACGGCTATTCAAATCGCGGATAAGGAGAACATTTTGGTGTTCAGTACAAAACAAGATTTTAAAATACCTTTCAGAACCCTGTTCGAGACATCTCAAAGTAAAGGCTCGTCGAATCAATTCATCGAATCTTGGTTCTTTGAGAAGAACTAGTCCGAACGACTTTGGCCGTTTTTTCTCATTTACTTGCCCTTAGCCATATTTCTTAAATCATGGTCACGTACAAATTAGGATTATAAACCAATCGACCTATGTTGGTCGACAAAAATAGTTGATCGGACGAATACCATTCCTTTTTTGCTAACGTATCAGACTTAGCTGGATGTGCTTCGCAAAAGGTACGAGTTTACTGGAAAAAAACTGCGTTTGGATTCAAAATTAAACCGGAAGGCGTGGACTGGTGGATTACTTATAGGCCAGAATAGTCGATTTTATTTATGCCTACTTTTCCTCTTCTTTTTTTCTCTTTCACACACACACACACACAGAAAGAATTCGATGTACGTATTTCCTGAAGTATTTTCGAGGTATTTTTATATAGCGTAGGAAATCGGCGCACGTTTCACTCAACCCAATTTCGACACCATTTGCAGTATCGAACGGGCGGCCCGACGGATACTCTACCACTGAACTACTGTGGGACACGCCTCTCGTGCATTGTAGGCTTGGATAAGAAACTGGTTTTTTATTGTATTATGAGTACTGCATCGAGGTTCTCCACATTAACACACGATCAGCCACTCGGGGTCGAGCAGTCTAAATGAGCTTGTTCGATCGCAGATCAGCGTTGACAATAATTAAGGAGTCGGTCCCAACAGTTGCACCCACAAACTAAGGCTACCTCCAAAATAAAAATTGGATTCTGGTATTACATGACCATTTGTCAATTGAAATATGCGTTTACAAGGGAGTTTAAGATTTTTCAGTCATGAACGACATGTTAAATGAATCGAAAAATGTTCTACCATGTAAAACATTACCTAGAAATGTCCACCCGTCAGAAGCATTGCCAACTTTGTTTTCGATAAATATTTATGCCTTGTAAAGCAGAGATTTTCTCCAAATAATCAATACAATAATCAAGTTAAATTTTGTCAGTCTAACACGGGTAGAATCTCGGTCACCGAGACAGTCAGAAAAATTTAAGGACAGCGAACGCGGTCTTATTCCCCGACAGTAATAAGCGACACTTCCAAGGCCATCGTCGCAAGGCGTCCTACTATTTTGATTGGTTTTGAATTATGTCGGATCACAAACTTTGTTTGGTCCCATTCTTCTAGCTGATGTTGAGAAATAATAAAACCACAACCTATTTTTGATTCTCATCTTGCCTGTTTATCGAGATATTTTGATTCAGCTGTAGTTAACTTTGGTTCATGGGACTTAGCATAGTTATCACGTTCCGAAATAATGGCTTCACCATCAACATTACTACTATCCCACGGGAAAACTGCAGACTTTTAGTCCAGAATATCCTCTATCGATACCGCGGTTCTGTCCAGAAGTGTAGAACGTACTGGACCACATACGTCGATTCGGACAATGCGTTAGTTCTAATGTGATTGTTTTCGGTTAGTGAAGTCATTTGCGATAGAAATGGAAAGCTCATCCATGGTAAACAACAAGGGCTGGATCGTTTGGATGAGCACTTCAAGGATCAGTTTAACCGTCCACAACCTAAGGTAGTTAGACCGACGTCCACAGCTGCGAATCCTTGGGAGGTGTGTTTTGACTTCCCAGAGGAATTGAAAGTAGAGTCGAATATTCGACTTATGAGGAGGGAAAAACAGCCGGTCCCGACGAATCTCCTCCAATTCTTTTCACACTGAGCGGAGAATCTCTGATGAAATCAATTACCTCCTTGCTTTGTGTTATTTGGAACGAGGAACGTAGCCCATTATCGTGGGGTGAGTCACTGATTGTACCAGTCTTCAAGAGGGCACACGGAGTGACTGTAGCAATTACCGTAGGGTTAGTTTAATTTTGATAGTCACTAAGGTATTGGCTTCGATACTACTGCGCCGTTTGACACCGATTCGCGAGAGTAATATCCGCGAACAGCAGGCCGGATTTCGGCCAGGTCGAGGTCGCATCGACCAAATATTCACTCTTCGACAGATAATCGAAACGCACTACACATCACTGCCCCACGATCGAAGTCTTTCTGGACTTGAAAGGTGCTTTCGACTCCATGGATCGACCAGCACTACTCAGTGCTCTCCACCAGAAGGGCATGCCAACGAAGTTCGTAAACCTGTTGCGAGCATTGTACTCGCATACCTATGGTCGCGTGAGGGTATATGCCGAATTATCAAGTTCATTCGAAACGACCAGTGGCGTTCGACAAGGATGTCCCATCTCTCCATTCTTGTTCAACTTCGTCATGGATGAGATGATGGAAGATGCTTTAGATCTCCGTGATGTAGGAATCGAACTGGGAACTGAAGGGAAGTTGTGACCTAGATTACGCAGACGACGTCGTGTGCCTGTTCGAGTCTGCGGACCCTGCACGGCGCGCACCATATGGACTCTCGAAGTCGGTTGCTCGTTTTGGCGTGTGCTTTGCACCTTCAAAGTGAAATTGCTGTTGCAGGACTGGATAGAGGGGATACTGAATAGAGAGAAACTAACGACTGTGAATCGTTTCACTTACCTTGGCAGTTGCGTATCGAAAGATGGTAGACCGGCAGTGGAGGCAAAACCCGTGTTTGTCCAAGGCTCGAGCGATGTACACTAGACTGAAGCACTTGTGGCATCAGCCTGACATTTCACTACAGTTGAAAGACTGTGTACTGTGTCGCAGTGCGCTCAGTTTTGTTGTATGATTGCGAGACATGGAGTATGCGTGTCGAAGATTTTCGTCACTCGGAGGTTTTCGATCACTGATGTCTGCGCAGTTATGGCCAGGATTCGATGGAGTGACCGGGTGAGTAGTGTTGAGGTTAGGAAAATATTATTAGGTGCCGGTTCTGAGAATACCTTATTTCAGTGTATGAAACTTAGTAGACTACGCTGGTTGGGTCACGTGTTGCCTACCGTATCGTGCACCACTTCGCTTTCCTCCCAAGGACTGGGAAAAGCCATGTGGAAGTCAGTAGATGACGCGGAAAAGTGGAGTGAGAAAGTGCACAGCGAAGTTAGGTAAAGTAGGTGTCTCGCGTCTTCTTGGCTGAGGTCCGAAAGACCCGTCAACTGGCTGATCGGAGACACTTAAGGATTTGGCAGTGAACCATGAACAGTGGCGATCATGCTGTCATTTTCTATCGAATCAGAATGATCGAAGACACGTGCGTTTGTATAGTTAGACTGTGTTTTGTGTGTTGGCTGCAGCAGCGTCTTATCTTTTCCCGTCTGTATAGGTCCACTCCCTGTTCCCCTTGGATATTCACTCTTTATATAAGCATGTAACCGTAGGGAAAAGAGCGGTCAATGAGGCTTGTCTTTCTGTTTAACGATGAACGATGATGATTGAGTAGAACGGGAAATCCACTGACGGAGCTCTAGAACACGAATCACGAAGGTAAATATCTAGTGTTGGGCAAAATACCGGCCCAGTTACAAGGAGTAATAAACGTTATTGCTCATTGACTTAGTCTTGTCAGTTGCTGTCGAATGGAGATGAACAATACAGGTGAACAAGATGCAACGGACGTGTTCAATCTTCATTTGGCTCCGCAAGTCTCCTTGAAATACCTAAATACCCATCCCATTCTGCCGCCTCGTGTCCTTTGTCAACAAAAGTGAACGATTTGTTCGCGTTTCTAAATCCATCTGACAAACTGGCTAAAGCAGATTGTCCACTAGTGTGCTAGGTATTGATGGTCATGGAGTCAAGCACTATGTATGATTCACTTCAATTTCAGCCCATTGCAGTGAAAATCTCTGGAATTCATTCTCCCGCGATCAACACTTGGCTCCCAGTTGAGGAATCATGGAAACATTACACATTTGTTTCATCATTATTGGGAATCAGCACCGCATAATTACCGTTCCGAAATCGAATGTTGACCAGGGACGAACAATTTCGAGTCAAATGCCTTGGGCATTATGCTATAGGATAGGCTTTCAACGGTTTGTTAAACTTTACCACATGATGAAATTTTACCTATCCGTCACTGATTTTCACGGCAACGGGAAGCTGGAGCGATCGACTCTCACCGGTAGATTACTTAATTGCAGGCACCCAAAGTACGATAAAAGCTTTCAACGTGGTTTGCAAAGTTTGGCCGCCTGACTGGCGTTAGTAGAAGGCCTCAACCACCTGAATCCACAATCATTAGAGAAGTCGGTAGGTAGGCTCGATATTTTCTTTGTGTTCAACCGATGACAAACACCGTCTTGGTAGACACGATCAACTGGGTATGTCAGTCAGATTATTGAATTGCGACGGAAGGCAAGATTGCTCTACTAGGTATTCGGTTATTTATTGTTTAGACAGAAGTCAGAATAACAGTTTTCAAGATGAAGACATTCTCGTGTAAGTTTCGATTAACAGAATAGACAGGTATAAGCTAAAGACATGGTTTTTCGATCTTTTGGTGAACTCAAGTCAAATCCATTGGTATTTCGATTTCAGTACGCACCAGAAAATTGTGTATCATGCCACAGTGAGCAATATCCAAAACTTCCGTTTCGACATCATTAACTGAGATGTATGACAGAATGTGTTCATGATTTAAATAACCATGTTCTACAATCTAGAGTCCCTACATCACTTCCTATGAAATTTGATCGATAGAATGAATGATGATCGATTTTATTGCGGATCTGAATTGGTTAACAATTGATGGATTGTCATTCACAGTTCACATCCAGTAACACTATGATTTGATTTTCCTATCTCTGAAATCGCTGATTTTTTCCTCTATGGAATCATATTTCTCAACAGACAATTAAAGCATCACTTTCATCCAATAATCCGGGTTAACTAAATGAGCTTTACATTAACCGAATTCCACGAATCAGAATTTCTCAATTTTTGTATAAAAGTACTTGACTTGTAAGTAAACTGGAACGAATGTGTTTTCCAGTTGTTATGAAATTCTTGTTCACTTCATTTGCGTAGTCTGGGTTCTAGTTATTCCAGATCGCACGTTAGTGGTATTAATCGAATTCTCTATTTCTATTGCAAGTAACAAGGCTTCAGTTGGCATAATGCAATGGAACCGTCCAGTACTGAGCAGTCAGACCCGTTTAGTGATGCTTCCAAGAACAAGAGCTCTACTGAGTCTTTTCAATTGGTGGTAGACTGTCTAAATGGAAGTGACTGAACAGAACTAGTCGGTGTTTCTGTTCACTGAACATGGTTGTTCACTGTGTTCACTGATGAATAATCTGGCTTCGCCGAGGGCCTCAATGTTAGTCCAGTCTGATGAACTGAAAAGATTACTACTTAGTCTCGTTGTTCCGGTGAATTTCCATGCGAAGTAACTTGACAAATTTCACTCCCTGAACTACGATTCTACGATAACATTTTGTTAGTTTATTGTACCACTACAGTCGCAGGTGTCAAAATTCAATTTCAGAGGTAATTGGGAGACTTAACTTCGTGACCGAGTAAGATATCACACTTTCCGAGGATCGGGTAATGTATGTACTATAGGATAACGTTTTTGAAGCCACAATTGAATATTAGGCTATTCATTTCAAGCAGACTCAGTCCCATCCATCCGGTAACTCATACAGGCGGAATCCCTAGCCAACTGTCAAGAAATCACGAGATAGAGACCAAGCCACTGAATCGTCACTTCTTACTCGGTGACTTCTATCTGCATTCGACAAGCCGATTCCTCACTGTTGTATGCCAGTCGTGAAAGAAGAATGGTCATATCCGGAGAGCTTGCCATCATCTAAATGCAGTGCGATGAGTCCGAACAGCGAGGTTGCCAAAGAAGATGTAAGTCATGCAGTAGCCCTACATCGATTTCTACTTCGAACTTTTGAATTTCCCACATCGGCTTATTGTTTATACCAGAATTTTAGGAACTTTTTGACATGCTTCGACCAGGTGTACCGGTCAGTCCAGCCATTGTGTGTACCCATGGTCACCTGTTCATGCTGCCCGGTAAAATAATTGCTCCGACACTGGAATAATTTTTCGTATGATTTCTAGTCTCGGCCGAAGGCTCCTCTATATTAGGAATGAACGTCCATTTCACTTCGGGCAACACCAATTACAACCTCGGAGCAGCCTGTCTGCGTGATGTTGTACCAGCAACGGTGACTTTAGTACTTAGACCTGGAATTAGTATGGGGAATTCGGTCAGTCAGTAACGAGCGCATACAGATTACCAGTGGGCATTGAAATGTCTCCGATTCAAGTTTGAAAGCTAATACAATGAGATCACAACAAATGGGAAACACCTTCGAGATGTATTTACAGTTATGCGTTTATATACACAACTGGAGAAATTCCAGTTGGTGGAATGCATTCCGTCTAGGAGCCCTTGAAGAATGTTTGGACTTCAATACCGTTAGTCGCTACGGTTCTCATTGGCCAATTGTATAGGCAGGCTATCACAAAGCCGTACCGCATTGTATTACGTGACTTGAACGTGGACCATCGTAGCGGCATTGAAGATCTGCCAGAACTGGAAGCCGATGGTGATTCGATGCTTCCGAAGAGACTAGTGTTGCCGTGATACCAACGAAAAGGCGTCCCGAAAGCAATTACGAGGATAGAATTGAGGAATATTATTTCCTGTGCCAATTCGTCGGTATGGGCGATGCCGAACTTCGTGGCAATGAAAAGTGACGGTCAAGCACTTTGTATTTGTGGTGACCAACGGCTGACCGTCAATCCACGGCCGAGAATTTGCTTCTAGTAAAATGGGACCCGAAATGGGACCCGGCAACCAATATTGCTCAAAAGTCGGTATGTCAAATGCAAACTTCCAGATTCCACCGTTTAGTAAAATTACCACTCCATGTGATCGGTCCCAGTCAAGTTTTTTGCTGTTTGGCTTACATGGATCACCTGTTACATCCCAAGTTGCTGTGGACAAGCTGACTCCAGAGTGGAATGGAGCATTGACCCTCCATGACTTTACCACCATCTTCTGCACTACTAGACAAGACCATAATTGACTGTTGCAATTGCTATTCAGTCGATTGCTGCAAAAAATGTCTCTATCAAGGCCGTCAAGCGCTATTTCGGTGTCTGAGGACAGGGATTCGTCGGTTTCAAACTCTGTCTGGCCAGCTATCAACCGGAACTTTAGTCCTAGGAGACACGGGTTGAAATGGGGTCACGGAGGGATCAGGCGCACTTACGCCCCACTATGGGATGCCTGTATCATTATTGTGGGTTCAGCAACAACTTCTAAACGAGAACACAACCGCCGTTATTCGTTCAGTCAACAGACGAATGCCAGCAAACCGATGTATGTGAACAAATTTTATTTTTATTTATTTTTTTAATTATCATATGCTTCCCTTTTATTAATGAAGCAACAATTTACATCGTTCTCACGGAGGGCGGTCGTGGCCAGCAGAGGCCTGCCAAGCAGGGAAATTGACCGGCGTTTGGAGGATTCGAGATCAAGACCTTCAGTTTGGAATCCACGATGTTGATCGCTTGGTCATGAAAGACATGGCCAACAGATCACACTGGTTCCAATTACATCATACAGACACACTATTCTGACCACGGATGGATCTGGAATGAGGGGTGGAGCCGTCCTGGATCAAGAGCAATGTCCAGGAAATAGCTTTGGCCGTATTCTGTGCAATGCTTCACCTTCGCAAATACCTGTATGGCCTAAAATTCACCCCTGTCACTGATCATCAGGCTTTTCAATTCGTGTCCAATCCAAGCAAATGCGTGGCCAGATCTACGGCTATCGTGATTCAGAGACGGAGAGTTGTTTTCACGGCGTGCATCCGTGCATCTGTTATGCAAAGCGACTCCAGAAATCGACTTCCTTTGGCGGTATTCACGACTCGCTCCAGTGGAACATTGCAATTACATTGCACCGGCCGGATTCGTGACGAGGAACGGCATGCGTGCGTTCACAAATCGTTACTACTCTCTGGTGTTATCGGCCATCAAAAAGGGACGGCAATGGGAGATGAAGTGGAAATACTCCCAGTTGGCCGAAAATCGGGGAGAAATTTACCATGCAACCGGAGGGAGTACTGTGGTAGTCCCACCTCCGCACGGCCGTCATCTAGGTGTGCGGAAGGTGAAATGTTTACCTCAACAGATGATTTGGTAGACACGTTCAGACCCGGACAGCTACAAAACGAACAAGATTCTTACTCAAACAACCGGAATCTATGACGAGATGGGTACTTGCCTTGGCATTAAGCCCTGTGGTCCATTCTTGAACCGATCCTCCGTATTAGTAATGATAAATTCACACTCGAAATGACCTGAGGTGTTTCTGACAGGTGCGCCAACTACCCCATTTGCGATTCAAGTACTGAGTAAGTATTTTAGTTGCTAAAGTATTCCAAATGTGTTCGCCATTGACACCAGTTCGGAGGTAAACACAACCGGACTGATGTGTTGGCTCGGTCGCTTGGCTGCCGACACCTTTGTACAGCTCCCCTACCCTCAATCATGCTCGAAAGGCAGTTGCATCTTGGTACGATCGATTTAAAGTGTACAGACATATGACAGTCCCGTAACGTGCCCTTTGAGGAGTCTCGATCCGTGTGAAACTAACGAATCTCGTGGCGATGAGCTCCGTACACCTAACGCAATCACAGTGAGACAACTTTGTCAGTCAGTATTTGAGACGACCGATCTGAGATTTGATTGTGCATCCACAAGACCTCGGCCAGATTCGATTCGGAGAGCCCATTTTGCCGAGTCGATTTAGATGACAGTAGTCAGAGGAAGAATAAGTCCAGGAGATCTATCAACTGACATTTTCGTTGTAGTTTACTTTACCGAATCCGTTTCTAGTTCAGAAGCTAGTTGGGCAAGGAAGCAAGATGAAGAGGAAATTCTTGAGGGAGAAAGATTGTGATTATCCTTCGTATAAATCGCACGGTACAGTCGGTGCAGCTTCCACGAAGCCTGCGTACACAACCAGCCGGTCAGAACGGTGGCAACCCGAAAGAAAATCTCGAACAACCCCCCAAAGGCTGTTTGCTCAGAGATATTTCACGAATCAGGATTCTTCGTATTTTGTATACGAGCACATGACTTGTCAATGAACTGAGACGAACGTGTCCTTCACTCGTATTGATCTTCTCGTTGTCTTCAGATGCATTGTCTGGGTGCGAGTCATTCTAGTACCTGTTGGTAGTCCGTATCCGTGCTTTATCGCTACCAGTCAGACTCTGTACTCCTGTTCATGTGCCAGCACTGCGGGATCCTCTGACGTTTGTGTTCGTTTGAGTTCTCTTCATTGTATTCCGTCGACAAAATTGACCTACTTGCAATGGGTTTGGTGGCCTCGCGGACTGGATCTCTGGCCACAATTTCATTACGCGGATTGGGTTCTTCTGAAACCTGCTAGGCTGATCGCAGAACTACTGACACACAGCCGTCGAACGAACATGTGGAATCATTATTGGATGCATTTAGAATCTTCTATTTTGGTACCTTTTTTCAAGATGATGCCATGTGAGAATTTAAAAGACTTACAGGGATTGCGATGATCACATCGTATTTGTCGAGGTTTTCGCAAGAAATTTGAAATTCTTGGCATGCACAAAGAATCCTGGTGCACTTTGCCACTTCTGTACACATAAAACCTACAATCAGTATGGCTGTTTGTAGCCCACGAAATCATGCGTGGAAAATGAGCCAATACTGACGTGATAGGTGAGTCGCGTATGATGGAAGACAGTAGAGCCAGACAGTGGGAATAGATTTTCAACTACCAAGGCAGGATGTGATGGGTCTATGTAAAACTAATGTGATACTATTCGGTACAGCTTCGCGGCGGCCAGCGTGCACTGTGAGTCAGATGATCGTGAATTTCGGATGTATCTAGCACATAATCAGACCTAATATATTCCACCAATCGGGCTTTCGCCTATTTTATATTAAAAATCCCTAATTTGTAAATAAAACCTCAGGTGTCTGCCAGCTTCTGTGGGCCTCTCATTGACTTTAATTACACAGCTTGGGTCAGGGGCGATCCAGTGCAATTCGTATACTTGCGTCATTGCTAGCGGCTGAATTCACCAACAAATACCACAAAAGAGCAAACTGATACCCCATTTACAGTTCACGAAGTTCCTCTCTTAACGTTAAATTCAATACTAGTAAATAACGCAGTAGATGGATAACCAAATTGATGTTGATTTGGTGACTGAAACATTTAGTCTTCTCTCTATCCTTGCTCCCTTACATTCATATGACTCAATATTCACTACAGTCTTACCTCATTTTCCATTGGTAATGTTTAATTGTCCTATAACAGTCATCTCGTCTAACAATATGCACGTGCACAGATGTGGTGCAATGGATAAGCAACCATTACACAAACAATTATGCTGAAAAATCTTGATCCAACTTCTTCCAAATTCTCAAGTTCCGAGTTTGACAGAACATCCATTGTAACGGAATGACACCAGAAACCGTTGCTTCCATCAATGATTACATTGACGGGAACTCCAGGCTCATTCATTCCTATTTACCGTTATCTATGAATTACATCGACAGATTAGAATCGCCCGTTGATAAATTAGGAATGTATGCGTGCATGCCAATTTCCGACAATTTCCCGGTCGGACCATTCAAGAATCACGTCATCTTTCAGGTGGCTCATTTCATCATGTCTTCATTTAGAAGGACGCCTCGATTGCTCGGTAGACATTTTCAGAAATTTGATTCGCCTCATCCTTGAATGTCGTGTAATGTTACTCCATCTCAAGTCCACATGCCCTTGCCAGATAAATTCGTACATGCACTCGAAATTTCCGCTACCCCACTGTTCCCTAACGAGCAAACCTTTCGATTGTGTGCTGTGGATGCGACATTTCAAATTACACAATTTCTGAGTAGAAGAAATCCCCTTGTCCACTACCCAGGCAGCGATTGCTCGGGAATTGTTTTTTCTGAAGCTATTTACTAGTCGAGCTAATTAAAGTAATCCGTACCTGCGCCCACTTACGGATCAGGATTTCGGATTAAATAAGTGCCTCTAAGTTGAGCCTGGATCATCATTCCCGCCAAACTCACTAGGTCATTTTGATGAGTACGCTCTTATTCCGAATGAGCTGTCAAATCATGGGTTACAAATGCGAAGAAACAGTGATGACAGAAACCCACAGATTCACTCATCCTTCAATGGGAAATCAATCCGGAAGGGAGGCTCTGGAAACAAAAAAGTCCCTTACCCTGAGCGGCAAAATGTCAAGAATAGTATTTTCACCAAGCGAATTATACATCAAGCTGGCAGATAGCGTACTATTGTGTAGTTGACTTCGTTACCTTTCACTTCTCAGCTAGGGAATTCGGACTTTACCGTACTCTGATTTATGTGAGAAGACATGCAGGCATTGTGGATGTTTCTGCTGGCATCCGCATTCGCATGGCCAGTTGCGTCAAGGTCTGCCCACCGTGAAACCCGAATGCAGCATTAGGCGCGTACATCGAAGACCAACTGAAGGTCTAGGCGATCTATGTCCGCTCCATATTTTCAGCTGGCCATCGAGACGAAGTTTCCTGTATCAGCAGGGTGACAGTAGTAGGCTCGTCAATTTCCTAGAGGCAGATTTCATACAAGAGACGAGGGAAATAGTTCTGTGCTCTCGTAAGGTTGCCGAACGGAACAGTTTGGGAAACGATCGTGTCATATGGCGCAATCACCAGTGCTCGAACCTTTCCTATCCCTTTTTTGTCTACTCTCGGTGGCCGAGTTTCGCCTATGTGTACATAGGGACTAGGCTGACGACGCCTTGGCGAATCCAGCTTCTCGTGTGTAGGCTCAATTCGCTGCGAGACAACAGTGTACTGCGGATTCCCTGGGCAATAACTTACCACCTTTATCATGTTGTTGTTGTTGTTGTTGTTATTGTTGTTGCTAGTGCCACTATTGTTCTTGCTCTCGTCGTCATCGTCGTTGTCGTTGTGCCGACGGTCAGCCAACTTCCTTCGTCTAGTACACTTTACTTACTAACCACTAACTCAGGCGCATACACGTACAAACATTCACAGGATCTCACTCGTGTATGTGTGTGTGTGTGTGTGCAAACTGTCTAAATGAATGGACGTTCACCCAGTCGTTTATCATGCGATAATCTGATGCGTCACCGTGTGCACGACACAGTTATGGAAGCACACCCTAGCCAGCCAACACACCGCATGTGTGTGTGTGTCTTTCTCCTCAGATTGCATACAAACAAACGCAGTCATGCCACAACAACAGAGGACCGAGCTTGCGTGTGCCACGGAAATGGTATGCGTGTTCAATCCAGGGCAGTAGCTGTCAATGAGCCAGCAGAGACCCAAACGGTTCAATCGAAAGACCTATTGATCGGAAACGTGTTCCCAATATCATGCTTTTGTGTGGTATGCGGTATGGCAAATCAACACCGCATGCACTACATCGGGCTGTGCCATCAAATACGCATAAGCACAGAAATAGTGGAACTATACTCACTGTCTATTCCAAAGGTCTAGTCTTCGAAACGGATGAAAATTGATTCACACAACCATGAATGTGCCAATTTGAACACTTGATGTGAATGATTTTCCACATTGCTGTCATCGAAAGCACTTACCTGTAATGTTTTGTAATATTTGAACAGCTGTCCACATTATTCTATCGCAAAATAATTTGAAAAGGAAAGCTGAACATAAAGACGGGGTCTTCAGACAGAAATAAGTGAAAATGCACTAGGGGGTGGTGTTAACACTTAGGGTTAATGAGTACGAACTTCTTCGGATAGAACGGGCATGGATGAATACCGGTTTTAGTACACCAGCTAAAGTCGCCCAATGCCTTACTCACATCGGTTTACACGAACTAAATGATAATGCATCATTTCTCGGTCTGATTCGGAACTGTCAAAACTATTGGGGATCAAGTAAAAGACTTGCTATTGCATGGGCTTGTGAAGGTTAGCCGTCTGATCTCAGGTTGTAGGAGAGAGCACGTCAAATCAGCGTATCTAGCAAAACGTACTCACAAAGATGGCCATGTAAGACACGTTATGTTTCAGACATACGTAAAGGAGATCGTAACAAAGGAGTCAGATGGCACATCCGAGTATTTTAAAGTGATCCCGAACTAATGGTATGGCTAGAGAGAGCAGCGTGGATAATGCAGGTCAACCGGTGGATGCGTATTCGATGAGACGTGGTCATCATAACATTTTCCATCCTATTTCGGAATTATGTCCAAATTATTCGGGTTTCGGTTAAAGATATTTGGGCTCAATTAGAAACGTATTTCCTTCAAAATGGACTTGCAAATACCCGTTTGCTTGTAGTGCAACGTGCATGTAATCCGTGCACCCTAAAGTAAGTGCCGCAGCTGTGCCCGCGTAAGATGGATCCCGTCTTAGGCTAACGAGACGAGATATCGGTAGGCCAGTCCAATGGCAGTGCCGAATCATTCCGACAGCATTGAAATACTGTGGTAAATGGGATAGAGCATCAAATCAGTTTTGGCTGCCATTCCCCAAAAAGTGGATAATAAATCTGTTCCGGTTCCCACATTTGACTTCAAGGATGGTCTGAAGAATGCTTAGTCTGACTAACCAAAAGATGAATTTGAATATCATTCAGGTAGGAGTTTCCGGCTTTGGACGAGGTGATGAAACCACCCTTTCGACTAGCGGGCACAGGAGGACCAAAGCAATTTGAATACTACCTGAGACACTGTTTTCCGTTGAAGTTTTGATGAAATGATCAGGACCAGTTAGCAAGATGATTCGAGTGTGGACATTACAACCGAATTAGTGGTATTATATTCTCATTTCCAATATATGGTCATCCACATAACCAAATATGGCATACTTTTCGTTTCCCGTAAATGCAATGCTTAGAAAAACACAAAAATATGTCTTCGTACTCACCCTTTCTGGTAGCCAATGACACCAAATGGGTAGCTTAAATGTTCAAGGCGTTTGCTCAACCAGCGGTACGGGTGGTGTTGCAGAGGTAGGAATACCATCACTCTCGGTGATCTAGATATGCTTTCCTGAAACTAAGGTGCCCGCGGTGCGCCCATAAAATCTGAATTTTTTCGGTATTTTGCTTTACAATTGTCGAACCTGGTCATTTCGCTCTGATTTGACTGGTCAACAGCTATCCGTATGCAACGATGGCATGTAAGGAGCATTGCTTGGGTCCAGATGAGCATCGAATGAGTAGCTGCAATTTCTTTCGTAATGTCCAGTACTCAAACCGAGGTGACGGCTTTACATTCGCCGCAGGGCAATGTTAAATTAATACTCATCTCCAAGTATTACCCTTAAGATTTCGCCAGTTTACCAGGATATATTGAAGCACAACCAGCGACTGGATAAATATGTGGGCTCGCAAGTAACCATAATCATGCATAAATGCATTTCTTTAACGGGGAAAGTATTGAAGAAACAGTCAGAGTCAATTTCACAAATGCCTCCGAGACAAGAGCCATTAGAACCCCCACACACAAGACAATCTGGATAACACTCCCCTGATTAGATTCAAATGATTCTTTTGCTCCGCGATCACATGATGCGTTCGTCCATTAGGCAGATGGACTCTTCGTCCTCACAGTAAGTACACTGGCATTCACACAATTCTCCAGTAGGAAGCGAAATTTTACCGCTGAAAAAACACTTAAAAAATTTAGGTTGAAAACCGGACAGAGAAAAGCGAGAGCTGATTTTGTGTCAGAATTGCCTCGGGTTTTGCAACGCAGCTTGTCACGAGAACAGGCACTAAATTTCAACAGAGGTCTAGTTAGGAGAAAAGGTAATAACCGCAGCCCGTTTAGAATTTTGGGAAGCCCTCCCCAATGAAATTTGACGGTCATTTGATCCTGCCTCTATTATTCCTGCAAATGGTTGTCATTTCGATTGACGTTTTTTGTTGGCGGTAGACCAGCGGTCTAACTGACCCGACATGGTCACATTCGACTTTGCACATCTTGGCTAACAGCATTCTCTCTGTCAAAGTTGTGCTGCTCTCCGCACGGGTCTGGTACCAGAGAACAGAAGGACTACTGATTTCAGGACCGGAAGTCAAACTTTTACAATGCATCCAGTATTATGTCAAGGACGGCATGAAACCTAGAAATCCATTTCTGGATAGCTTCCTAGCCTGCACATTCCTTTTTTTGGTCCCCTGTGTCAGTGGATCACAAGAACAGCCCCCGTCAGCAGGGGAAAATTTTTGCACGAATTTGCCGAACCAAACAGACACGAATCATTATCGGAGTTTTGTCCTGTTTTTATTGCTTTTTGCATAATTGCTGAGTGTTTTTATAGAAAAAAGAGGGGAAAAAGGTACACAGAGCACGAAGCGAGCGGTACGGTCATTGATCGATTAAGTGAGCGAACAGAGTGAAATATGAAACGAGTTGAGAGGTGGATAATTTGGTTGAATACAGTTTGCAAACATTTCAACTGCTGCAGCATAAAGGTAGCCTTGGTGTTCATAATAACTGTCCCAAAGTTAGGGGGCAATGGAAGGGTTGTTTTGAGTTGGGTTGATAATGTGAATACAAAAGTGAAGGGAATTGTTGAACTATACAATGAACAAATTGAGTTGTCGATAGCAGAAAAGTGATGTTGTTTGGGGCACGACATTGTGTTGTTGCTGTTACTTTTGTTGAGGCAGTAGACGTTGGTAGGTTGACAAGGGTGGCGAACAGCTCACATTTCCAGGTCTAATCGAACCTACTACCACGGGGTTTTGTCAATCGCGCGGTAGTGCAATGAATAAAGCGGAATACGATAGCCGAAAAAAGGCAAAGGAAAATGCAAGTGACCTTGAAAGGAAAAGCTCACATTGGCTTGTTAGTAGTGTGAATGTAGATTAGTTGGGAAGACCCAGAGTCGTGATGGGTGCGCATTACTGGCAGACATAACTAATGACTCAACAAGTGCATGTAAGTTGGTTCGGTGCAGTGTAAACATACCTAAGCGGATGTAATCCGTATATGCACAGGCAATGTGGAATAAGCGAACGAGTCGTTGAAAGAGTAACGACAGAAAGATGAATTCACAGAAGCCACATGGTGGAATTCGGCTCGGCTGCCAGCATACACTATTTTAAACGCCCGCACTTTTCTGGGAGAGTTCCAAACACATCGGCAGGGACTAACAATCGAAATAACGAATGAAAAGAAAACATCAGAGAGAGAGAGAGCAGTGTTCGATAAATTTGATGAGATGATGGCATGTGGAGACCAGTTGAGGGTGGGAAAGACAAGCGGGCAGCAAGCTCAAATCATAGACAATTAGTCTCTGGTTAGTTGGATTTCCATTGGAAAAATGTCGTTTTTTGCCTATCCATTCCAAATCAGCCATTGTTCTTCCTATCCGCCGCTGGTCCCGAGATCTAATCTTCCGATGACCGTATCCAAGAAAAGTTTTCCTAGGTAAAAGTTGCAGCAGCAACGTGCCCGACACAAGGATAGAGGCGGCTCCGTCCCAAATGGAACGTGGACCGGTAGAAAGACCAGTAATCAACATGAAATGCGGGTATGGAGCTTAGGGAGCAACAGAAAACGGGAAGATGAAACAAGAACACTTCACTTTGGACCTAAATGATAGAAGTAGGGGGTGCGAAACCATGCGGTATGGTACAAGCTGGCATATATCATGGAAGGATTGTTGAAGAAACATAGAGAACGAAAAAAATCAGAAACAGATTAATGAACAAGGGGAGCAAAAAACGCACCTGAGCAAATTATTGACAACCCGGAAAAGATGAAATCGTCGAACGCTAGCGACATTAGTTAGAATGGTGCTGAGATAATGTAGAGAAACAATTTGTTAGAAGGTGATGTGTGGCGATATAGTGTCGGTGGTGTGTGAGGAACAGCGAAAACAGAAGAAAAGTCTCCAAACGAATTAAATAGAGGAAGCATCCCACCGAGAACTACAATGAGCAGCCTGACTAGGAAAGCTCAAGGGTATTAACGCTTGCTCATAAAAAATTTCAATCCTATCAAGAACAAGTAGTCAATATTACACGCACAAACACACACACAACAGCTGGAGCTGCAACCCGAATAGAAATGTAATACATAACAGATGGTAACAAGAAAATACGGAAAGAACTAACACAGACGACAACCATAATCCGCATCACCTCTATGTGCCGAAATGAACGAGCAAAGGGACTGTTGGTGATAGGAATAACGGCAATGTATGGTCACAACAGTGTCCCACTTGTGAAAGGCAATTGTGGAGAAGTTGGCACCAAAAGGCGACCCAGGGGACATGAAGCGCGAGGGAAAAATTTTTTGGGCCAAACAAGTTACGGTGACTAATTTTCGGTTGCATATGCTTGCGTGTAAGCGACTGATTAACAAACAGTTAGACATATAAGGTGATTTGACTGACTGATGGGTTATAGAGAAAAAAACAATAAAAACAAACCCGAAGGCAATGAAAACAGAAGAAAAGCAAACACATACCTAGATACAAGTTGGGTGAACAGTTGATGAGGACGGAATACGCACAAGGGACAGTGTGACGTTGCTGTAGCACCTAGATATTCTGTGTATATTTGTGTGGACGAATGAGTGTGATAACAGCCAACACGAAATAAGACAAACAACGAAATAGAAAGAAATACGGCATAGAGACGGAGCAGGAATAGCACGAATCAACGGATGGTGAAACGTGACCTCACATCAACGAAGGCAAGTGCTATATGTATTTTTTCTTCTAGTAGACGGGATACATCCGTTCACTGACCCGAAGCTAACTAGGTCGATGATTCAACCTTCTTCCAGTCCGGTTAGCTGCCGCCTGAATCCCCGGGTAGAAAGTGCTTGGTCACATGTATGCTTCCAGTTGGAGATCATAAATATAAAAATGAACTTGTCAGATATGAGACTGCAGTGAGCGATGTCAAGGACATTGCAGGAAAAAGAATGGGCCAGGTCTGATTGGAAAATCAAGACTATGAAGCGCAATCTAGTGACCGTGACGGGAGACCCAGATCTTTTGAGGCTGGCGAGTCGCGATGATGGGGTAATGTGGGCGGGATATGGGACTGGTGTTAGGCCTGTCGCAGTCCATTTGACTGAAAAGTGATATTAATACAAATGTGGATGTGTTTGTATGTACATGCATTTGTACACGCGCACGGGAACAGGGGGCACGCTCAGTTGGTTCTGAACGGAAAAAGTCCAAAGTGAGCGAGACCAATCTACAGTGTGCCAGGTCGACGGCGATAGTGGCTACGGCAGTGATGATGACGACGGTGATGAAGGTGAATCAGTGCCACCGATGACTGGCCGGGACTTCTTTGGCTTGTGCAACAGAAGAGCTGAAAACAGATAAAAGAAATGTAAATCACTTGGACTTAATAATGAACTGAAAACAATTGCACGGGATCAAGAAGACTGATGTTGTTTCGCAATGCAGAAAATTTGATGAGACGTCTGCTCTACTTCGGCCGTAAACCCTCACTTGATTCTACTTCGCGGCCGCTACCTCCAATTCGCACCAACTCTAGTGAGAAAGACCAAATCGACCAGACAAAAAGTTAGTTTATTAATCAAAACCAAATAGCATATATTAGTCTTCGATGAGCAACACTCACTGACTGATTATTTTTCAGGCTAATTCGGCCCCTCGATACTCATCGAATTTCTTGTGCGGTGTTTTCCCACCGCTTATCGATTGGCATAATCAGCGTGAAATTGCCGCAGCCGTGTTGATCTCTGATTCGGGTGGCAGAGCCAATACCCACTATCCTTAGGGATGCAACATAGGCTGACGATTGAAACAGTTAATCAGAATAAGAATCACAGGCTCGTCAATTAGTTCATAAGAAAAACAGCCTGTAAGTGTGAGAAAAGCAAATGAAAGCGCTGTCCGACAAACAGGGAAACTGAGCAAAAGTTCCTATGTTGTAACTGAGTTGGAAGAATTTGTCCCCTTTGCAAATGGGAGTCGGGAGGTTTTGACGATCTGCAAATCAATTCAACTATACGAGTGGTTAACCTCGACAGAATTCCAAAAAAGGATTTGGTATCGACGCGCGGGTTCGTTAATCATAGATGACTACGAATAAATACCGTTCTCCATTACTGATTCACAACGTAAGGCCAGGAAGCATGGATTTTCCTTTAACAGTTTACTGACAAGCTAAAAAAATGAGAAAACCCCAGAGATTGTGATGTAATCAATAGCCTTACAAGTTCATGGTAGAAACGTTTGTTGAGAATGAGTTGGCACAAGATGTGCCGGTAGCAGCAACAACTAAGACGAGGTAGAACGAAAACGGAATGTACTCTGCTTACTTGATGAAATTCGCGAAATTCACAGCATTTCGGTTGAGCAGCACCCGAGCGTTCCGATTATCGCGATGAAAATATTCACAAACACACTGCCATAGAGCACCTGGAGACAACAAGGCAACAGAATGACAAGAGAGAAGAAAATCAAACTAGTATAAACTATTTGTAAGAAGAGGTAACCCTCTGTACATTGAAAGCTCTTTCAGAGGATCTACGCTGCAGTCAGAATTGATCAGATCCAACACTGAGGACCTCCATTAGAGCCGTTTGTCTACAGTACCAGCTTCACTCAGATTAGCCATAAACAAATAAACAAATAAACAAACAAACAAACAAACAAATGAGCGAGCACATAATTATCTCCAACATCAGACGGGTTTTGTGGGCTCGTTACTCACGATATGATGTCAAAAAACTAGAATTCTTTCGGTTTACCTTCTGTATCATGCGAAAGCATGATGTTGGGGAATGAGTTATTTTCGCCGGCTAATTGTCACACATCCGTAATAATCGGTCACCTAGTGTTAACAGAATTTGACTTTGAAACCCAGGATAGATGACGATGGCTAATGAACTTGTAACAAGGAACAATAGAATAGGCAATTGGTATCCAGCAGGCAAGAATTTTGGGAGTCGCATTAGCAGGCTGCCTTCGTACTTCGTAAGGCGTACGGACAAAGAAACCCATGCTTTCAAATCCGTTGTTCAGCCAACGAAATGCAGCTATCTTTAAGTCTTAACCGCTGCCTAAAAAATATATCTGCAGTCGTACGTCTCATAAGCCAATTACTTACAAAACAGCGCAGTAGTGGTGGCCTCATTTCGGGACGAAAACCTATCGACCCAGTACGCAAACGTAAGGAGAGATGAACGCAGACCCGAGCGCAGGTAAGCACGTGCATGCTTGTGCAATCCCAGTGGCCGACGCCAATCCGAGAAAAAAGTGAATCTCGACGTGCACACAAGCACCCAGGTACGCACAGCCACACAAACGCACACAACTGTACACATGAACACACAAACACGAGCACGTTAGCCGAAACTAAGGCAATGTAAGAGGATAAACGAACGAAGGCTTACTTTTAGCATCGGACACGTGACGCAGACCAGCATCCAGATTGAGCGGAAGTAAAATCGGGCACACTGGATCGAGGTCACGACAGTACCGTCGTCTTGCAACTGTACTGGACGAGGATGAAGTGCTACATGAGGTGGAAACGTGGGCATTGGCGGCAGTTTTGGTCTCATATCGTGGACCAAATTTCCCCGGTGTGCTTGGTGCGGAATCAGTGGACGGAGTCGAGGAAGCACATGACGAGGTGGACGGTGACGGCGGAGCGCGACAAAAAGCCCCCGCGGAATCGGACGCCTCCAAGCCGCTCGAATTTTTTGGCATCACATCGTGACAACAAGAGCACATACAAGAATGGTAACGAAGACGGGCCTCTTCTAGGAAGGGGTGCTTTAGTGCCTCGGTCGCTGAAATGCGTTTATGCTGAAGGCAAAATGAGAGGGAAAGGAGAAGAAATATTATCGTTTGCCTTGGTTAGGGCCATAGCGGTGTTACATGAGATTGATCGAATCTCGCCACTAATGTCCACCATGCAAAAACCCAATTACAAGTATGAAAAACAGAGAATGACGGCAATGTTGGTGAATTAGCCACAACCCGATAAAGGTATCTCGGATACTGCGGTCGTCTCTTGCTTCTGAGTGAGCAAAAAAGGGATCTCGTCCAAATTAATTTGTACCATAAGTGTATCGACGACCGCAACGATTAACCATACATTCCACTGAGCATCCCATTGCCCACTGCGTGGAACACGAATGATTCCGGTGCGTTAGGTTGAGATTTTGCATGGAGAAATGTCAGCCGATCGCGTTTCGCATTGATTTCCGTCACCATGCCGACTACGTTCAACAAACATCCGCTTCTGTGAGCACATCGATAAGCCGGATCGGTACCTAGCCAAGATACCGGTTTCGAGGGAGCAACCTAATCGACGTTTATCAAATTATGGATTACCAATGAAAAACTATCGCTAAAGAGCCGAAGGTTACTTTGAAGGGTAATTTGATTCTCAAAAGTAATTTGTTCCCAAAGGCTAAGTCGCAATTTCAGATGAGTAGGCCTACTAGTATCCAAAATGATTTGCCATCCCGCATATTCGTCAATTTGAATAGGCAGAACGTTGACAAATCTAAGGACAAAGACTAGCAGGTCCTAACGTCAGCATCCTCCAATTCAGCTGATCATAAGTGAATTTCGCCAGCTTTTTCCTATTCTTACAGTATTCCGACCTCTAGTCAAATAGTTGATCATTCAATGAGACGACCAGTAGGTCGGTATACCCAGAAAACAAAACTTTTCAGCAAATTCGGTCAGTGTATCAAATTGTGTGGCTTTGAGACATACATGTGTCAAATTCACACTTACAGGGTTGAATTTCAGCATGCTGCTGAGGAGATGCACCGTCAACTCATCCACATCTGGTGCAAGGGCGAGAAGCATTGCGGTATTTGCGTGACGCGGTCGCGCAGATAGGACAAATGCACACGCATCCGGGTGACAGTGTTCCAAATCACCTGGGCTTGGACTGCCAGTCAGGTTGAGAATCAATTCCAGTTGTTCCAACGGACTCCGGGCCTGGACAGCGAAGTGTTTCGTGCGTGTTTATGGATTTGGAAAGAGGGTAACCAGCGTTCGTTGAAGCAGATCGATGGGTGGACGGCAAAACATACAAACAGACCGACAGATTAGAGGCGGAACAACGAGAGGCGTTAGTGTGTGGACTGCCTAATGGACATACGAGTGTGTCGGTTAACGTAGCAATCTAATTGGTTCAAATTCAAACAAAGCGACTATTGGAAAATGTGTATTAGTCAGCTGTTGTTGTTCAAGGCTGTCTACACCGCCTGGCCGGAGCAACAGACGGACGAGATGTGGAGAAGTGTATGTACGCAACGTGCACACAAGAGAACAAATTAAGAGGCGCAAATCCGTCTTTGTAAACTTGAGGCCCCACCCATGACAAAACGCGAATCGAAAAGAAAAACAAAGACACTCAATAGGGGTCATCGAGCGTGTGCGGTTTAAGCCAGATTGCTTGAATGGCACGATCAAACGCGTGGAACAGAGCATTCCGAGAGCAGGGAATCTTTGCAAGAGGGACCGTAATCCCGTAGTCATATATCATTCGTAATTGGCACCGTTGGGAGGCGATTAGAGAACACGGTATAGCAACTAAAGTAAACTGAAGGACATCCTGAATATTGGACACAAGTGGCGATCGGAAACTGAACATTGGACAACGACTAACAGCAAAACCAAACCTGTGCTGAGGGACGGATACTACCGTACAGTCAGTGCCGCCATCTGTAGTGCACTCTTTGATTGAATAAATGACAGACCGCCAGTCGTTCACCAGAACAAGAAGCGTCTCACTCGACAAGACGCTAAATCTAAGGCGGCAGTTGCAAATACAGGAAATAGGCGACAGGCGATGGCTACGGTATGAAGTGACTAGCTATAAAACGCTGATTGGATAGGATTCGTCCGTATCGTTTACCTATTCGTGGCCCTGACATACATTTGATGCAGTCAAGCAGCTTAAAACAATTTCCCAAAACCGGGCACAGTGATGGTCGAGATTTGAAATCGGTAACTCACGTACTATTATTCTCAAAGGATGAGAAGAGCATCTGTGTATCGGACATTAACGGTATTTCCAGCGTACTAAAAACCGCTTGACTTCAAACACACCTACCTCTAAGTTTCCATCTGTTCTTTATGTAGTTTTACTTGAACCAAGGTAGATATGTGGGCCCAATATCTATAAAATAATCAAGATAGAAGAATGCCGAAGAGTGAACATTCGACGGTTATTCCCTAAAGCGTGTCACCAGTAATCCGCAGCGCATAATTTCTGAGACCCCAGGTAGAAGTGGGGTGGAAATTTTGCCATCTCGAAGCGCTGAGTCATTTAGCATAAAAATCTTAAATGATTAGCAAAATAGATTAGAATCAAGCCAATGTTATGTTCAAAAACTGCTTAACCACAAACAAACGTTTCGAGTTTAATGGAGAAGAAAAATGCTGTCTTGTGAGGGATAGGGTCCAAATAACTGCATGATTATAATAGTGTCCACACTGGGAGTTGACCGGCGGTGGGAGGACTCGAATCCGCACCCATCCTGTCCAAATGCCACGACCTTATCCGCTTGGCCAGTGCCGGTCTACATCGGGAAGAACGCACCGAATATCTGTGCGTTACCCGAAAATTTGCGTGCAGACATATCTTGTGAAGGAATTATTCTATCTGATTCCGTATATATCTGACAAATCCGAGTGATACAGTCCCGAAATAGTGCGGAAAATGGTGTGGTTGGGCTTGGATTTGGGAAACTGTTTCTTACGCCTCAGGTAGAACACAACAATTTAAATGGGAGAAGTTGCCTGCCTACTTTATCAGGATAGTTAAAATGCTGTGTGGTTTGTCCGTTGTTCTAATGGAACGACATCCATCATTCATGGCAAAAGTAAGCAAAAAGTGAAAACGGCACGCAAACCAAAAAAGCTACATTCACATGATATATTCAGCTTCAGACCCAGAAGTGTAATCTGATTCCCCTCGGTTGTAGTATTCTCACTGACTGCGACTAGACGCTGTGGCCATGAACTTACCGGAAACAGAATGCGTCGACCGAGAAGCTCAGCGAAGGTGCAACCCACACTCCAGATATCTACTGCGTACGAATATCTTGTGGCTTCCATGAGCAATTCCGGTGAACGATAGTATTGTGTGACCACTTCCTGAGTGAGCACCGCTTCACCGTACGGGTCGTCCATGCGGGCCAAACCAAAATCGCAAATCTGGTAAGAAACAGACGATGAGTAGATAAGTAGACCATTTACTAGATGGATGAATTGCAACCATCAAGGTTATTTTTCCAAGCCTTCATTTTTGAAGACTCGGAGCAAACGAACTACTTGTGCACCATGTTTCAACCTGAAGTCCGCGGCTAATCGGCAAAAGCGACTGCTTGTTGACAATAAATAACTCAGGTACATGACATACAGGCAACGGTTTGTCAGTCATGGGAAGGTGAGAGCAGATAAGGAAGGGACAGAATTGGAAGAGATTCAAGCCGCGACATTCCGAAGGTATTCGGGCTACCATAATATGAATGAGTAGTAGAATTACACAGTCAGTAACTCGACATCGCAGTGGTTAGAACCGAGAGACCGATTTCTATCTCAAATTAGAAAGCCTAAAAAGTCCAAAACGGAACGCACAATTTTTGTCCTCCTTAGTCCACAAAGATCGAAGTGATATAGAAAAAGCGAACTGAGACGAATGATCACCATAGCACCTGTTTTTGTGTGTGTGTGTGTGGGGGGGGTTCGAGAAACCATTTTGCAATCCACGAACGCAGTTTCCCAAACTATCTAACGAGAAATGCATTTTCGTTGCTGTTAGGTAAGCTGATTTTGAATCGCACAGTCTGAGGCAAACAAGAAACAGCCTATGTAAAGTGGATATACAGAGATGAGGAAAAAATTACGCCATTTAAAATAGGATATCACCAATCCCGTGTTCTCAAGATTCGCATAGAAGCACGGATTCAGAGGTTTCAGTTGACGCATACCAAACGTGGGATGACGTAATGCAACCAATTAACTAATGTCAGTCAGTCAACGAAGCACCGGTAGTTCAACAAAAAGCTAGTCAACGTACGATTACACATTGACGATTCAGGGAAATTTACTCCAAGTTAGTCAACCGGTGTCAACACGAAACGTGTCAGGTGACTTGCAAGTTGATTACCAAGATAAGATGATATATGCACAATAATAATCGAGTTGGTGTTACGTTCTGGTCATTGGAGTGCACACAACGACCACAGAGCAACAACTGAAAATGACAGTGATGTGACAGTGGAAAATTCTGCTTTCACTCCACTGTGTCCTACAAATAACAGCATTCTTATTAGAACCCTGGAGAGATACCTCACGGATATTCTGTCACCATAAAATATAAACTCCAAAAGTAACCAGACGGCCCTTGCGGTATATCATATGACTATAGAAAGAAATACAACCCCGATTACAATTCATCGTCATCATCGTACATCGTCAAGCAACACGGTAAGCCCTACTGATCGCTGGCTTTCTCATCAACAGAAAGAACGAATGTAGAAGGTGGACTAGGAGTAGAGCGATAAAAGTGAGAAAACAGAACGCTGTAATAATTGTTAACAAAGGGAATAGACTGTCTAAATGAACGGACTCGCAAATTACTTCCAATCATTCTGGTTCAACAGAAAGAGTCAGTGTGATCATTATCTCACGGTTTGCCGCCATATTTTCTAGTGTCCATGACCAGGGAGAAATGAATTAGGTACCTTACCTAGTACATTTTCCCACTCTCCACTACCAAGTTATATGTTGACCGCCATGTGGCTACTTCCAATCCGGGAGAGGAACGAAAAGCAGAGCATAGAATGGTTGTCGTGTGCTTCAAATGTGTAACGTGAACTAACCGGAGAAGTCTACCAAGCCGGATTTTGTGAGAGAGTATTTACTGACATCGTGTACTCCATATTGGATTTCCAATCCTACCACTGCTCACATGATCATTCTATCCAATCCCTCAGCGCCCTGATATTTACTTCCGATTGAAAGAACCGAATTTTTCTGATAGTTAATGATCAAGTATAGATCCAGTGCTCATCGTCTCAGAGAAATTAGGTGTGGAAGAATTTTATCAGGAAACAAGCGCAACTCACATCCCAACCACCTCTTCGGGGAAAGGTTTGCTGTCTGGTTTGTTCCGTGAGCCCATTAATCTGGGCAATGGTTCCAATATGTTAGAATAGAGTGATGTAGAAGTTAACTTTCGAAGGGTGACACTCTTCCCGTTCTTACATCCCGCAGTCGTTAGATTTACGAAGGGTTTAGATTAACCAAACTGGTCTAACTGCTTGAGCGTAAATACCAAGCCGGCAGGGTGAATGACTATGATAAGCCAAAGTCAAGCACACTTATATTATGCTCGGTGCTTTTTTATCCAATATCCCACTCGAGTGGAACATAACAGCCTAGATAAGGACAAATTATTTGTTTGCGCCCTGAAGACAATGTTAAAGCTGTCCCCTCTCACACTTACTCACAATCGCCGAAATCTGGGCGATAAAATAGCTTGTGTAAGAGACAGTCACATCACATAATTAAGTTCAAACCGTTCACTTCTAGTTGATCACATCATTTATAGGGGGGGGGTACTCTCTTACACAGATCAGAAAAATGACTAGGTGAATCCGCAAGAAATCAATAAGAATGAAATTGAACCAGGCCACCAATCGCGATTTATACATGTGTGTATAATAGAAAATGGGGGTGGCGAAATTAACCCGAAGGACGGTAGTCATCAAGGCGTTATGTCATCGTGAACT
>LUCM01011150.1:85902-110803 GCA_008360955.1 Fasciolopsis buskii | reverse complement strand
AAATGTGCAAACCTGACAGCGATAGAATCATGTCGGTCACAGAAATACATGATCGATTTTCTCATGACTAACAAAGTTCAAGGTTAAACTAAGTAGCGACAGAGAGCAAGTTGAAACAACGGTAATATGTGGGAGAGGAACTAGGATTCTGGAACAGAAATGCATATAACGAAAGAAACCGATAGAAAAACTGATTGATTCCAAAAGAAAACAACATTGTCTACGTCGGTTAGTTGGGGGAATTCCGTGGAGACGATATCTCTAATGCAGCGAAAACCCACGACTCAAACGAAATAGTAAATCCAGTTTCAGTGACATTCCACCTTGTGTGCATACCTCCAAGTCATTCCGATCGGTTTGGAACGTACTGTGACTGATGAAAGCATACAAACATACAAACAAACAAACATACATGCATCCACATATATATATACATACATATATATATATATATATATATATATATATATATATATATATATAAACATACACAAACACAAACACACGTACTGGAATGAACAACCGAGTGAAACAGTGAGAACACTGACAAACCAAACGGAAATAAATGTAACAGCATCAGAAGTAAATTGCAAAACGCTATTACTGGATGTGACTGCGTCACATAAACGGTCGCATCTTGCGAGTGTTAGGCATATCACCATAATAACTTAAATTTGGACGACCAAAAGGTGTTTCGAGACACCCTTCGTAAAAGTTTTTTAAATGATTTCTGAAGGTATAATAATAAAGTCATATATATATATATATATATGAATTTACAAAAAGCGACCTAAAACGACTTGGATAACGCAGTTCAGTGGGTCAATAAAAAAACAGACATATACAAATAACAAATAATTAACTACAATAGTGCTTATTTAACCTGTCGAATTTGCTGTGTATTATAAAAGAGCAAAATCCCCATTCTAGATTACGCATCCCCAAATTTCGTTCTGACCAACGGGACTGAACCGACTTAATCAAATGTATCGATAGGCCGTGTGGTAATCGCATAAAGTAATCTTTGTCAACAATCACACAGCACACTGATTCGCACGGAGTGTTTGTGCATTACAAGTTACTACCATCTCTAGGAGTGTGCGCAAAGTGTGAACTGATAGCAGATCTGTAAGTGGAACCGGTCGACGACAAGACAACGAGGTTTGACTTGAATAGAAAGGAAAAAAGCAATGGTAAAAAATAACAGTAATAGCATAAAAAGTGACGGAACGGTTCGGCCTCAAACCTAGAGCGATAGATAATGGCCACGACCCAAAGTACACCACTCACTGCTTGCCTTGTGCGGAGAAAAGTAAGAAACCACTGAATTTTCAAAGATAAGGAAATTTGGATTACCAGTTGTACATGCGCATCCATTTGCTGTGAACCGGTGAATCGAAAAACAAGCTGTAAACATTTGTCTACCAGCTAGGTGAACTTTCACAAACGTTGAGCCCATATATGAAATCGCGAAAACTCGACGGATGTGAGCTCCGTTCTGGTTACGCTATGATGAGGAAAATACTGGTAACTCTGTATCTTCCCTGATTCGCATTGTTGGGCCCCGCTAGATTACCGAAATGGTCCATAACTGAGCGATGAGATTAATTCGACAAGATCTAGCTTGTGTACACGTCTGTCTATCTTTACATAACGACCCCTTAGTACAGGATAGTTGGATTTAATGAACGTTGTAGGTGATTGGTCTAATAACTGCCGGGTGCATATGGCGACCCAATTTTGCTTCTTGTGATGGGGACCGTAGGTCGACAGCAATCCTGGACGTTCTCAGTTGTTATTGGATCACCAAGTTGGCAAGATGAACCAGAGCGTTTGTCTTGACAGTTGTGTTGCTTTGGCGTAGTACGAAGCAGAAACACTGCTGTCGACGAAAGAGAACAAAAAACCATTCAACGTTACATCAATGCCTACACTGTTTCGCTCGAATACCACTCCTCCTAGAGAATTCGCCGTAGGCAGGAGTGAAAAAATACCTAGAAAGAAAACTTGCATTATCGGTTTGCATTGATCAAGCATCCCGCGAGTTTCAGGGCGAAGAATAGCTGATGAGACGGCTCAATAGGGGAGGGAGCAAATGGCGAACGGATACCCTTTGGGAGTCCGGAGGCTAAGCAGGAGCACCATTGAGGCATCCATCCAAAGCCCTTAGTTCCAACATGAACCGACCGCAAGGCAACGGGAGTGGCCGAGTAGAATGCCATATTTTCAATCCAGCGACTAAGTTGTCCGGTCAAATCGACATTCAAGAGACTGCTTCCTCAGCCCTCTCTACCCATTGATTTCTCAGGCTTCAATGAATCCTCGACTTGAGATAATCCATCGTGTACAGATTGCTAAGCAAGCCGTCACACCACGTCAAGGTGAATTCCTATTGTAAAGGCTCAAAATGACGATCCATTAATGAGATGCAGAATGCAGTGGGATGCTAAACATCTGCTCCCTTTGTACCTATGACGTGTCGAAAATGGGCATCGGAACCGTCATTAACTGTAGATTCAGATTCACGACGCTGAATTTGAGTTCTCACGTTCTGATCCATGCGCGCATTACAACGTGTATGAATGCTCCTGAGACGGTTAGGAGTGATGTCGTGACTAATCTACCAGTAAACGGGCCCCGACACACTGACACACCGACATAGACACACACACACACATTGACGGTTTTGAAATTCAAATGTCTTTGCTCTTAGTGGATGTTCATGAAGTCCCCCCGTCCTCGCATCTCTTCAAAGCTGAGTTCCATGAGTTGAGTAGTGCTGGATGAGCGCCAAATACCGCGGTGCATATTCCCAACGCTATGAACAATATAATTCGGAGCCAAACGGCCGTTAGTACCATCCACGGCTGAATAAATTTTCGTCAGGTACGATCAAGTGACAAAAACAGTGCAGTTTAAGACGAGCATTTAATCAGCATGAAGACTCACCACGAAGAATTTGATAGATAAAAATTTTCACGTGATCCAATGAAAGCGGCTGGGGCGAGACAATGATTTTGTGTAGATCGGTTTGCATAAGTTCGAACAAGAAATATCTGGACGAAGACCACGATGAACCGAGTTAAGGACTCACCAAATGGTTTGATGAAACGATAAAAAATCCGACCCAAACAAACCGAACGAAGGATGGAGAACAGTTTCGCGAAGTCTTATCCTGAGATTGTTATCAATGCAATTTCCTAGACATCCATTCAGTGCACGCAGAGTATGTGCCGTAATAACAGCAGAAATGAAGAGAACAGAACAGAACTGCCGAAGGGAATCATCGCAGAATGCAATCAAATGCTATGGCCAACTCATCCAAATGACTTGAGCTACTGTCGACAGAGATTGTTATGCAGGTCTTACGGACATTCCGATCTTCCACTTTGAATTACATTAATGTCCCTCTACCCGTCACCAATCCTATGACGGAATTTGAAGCCTCGGCAATAGGTGGATTTCCAAATATGTGAGAAAACAAGCTCCTAGATCGATATGACAATTTGTTGGAAAGCACAACATCCGATCTTGCGGCGTGCACATTCGAGATCATATTACTAATTATAACAAATCGGTCCTGGCCACAAGCACTGTCTAAATCAAACACGTGATTGTGCGTTGTTTTTGGTAATTGATGCTAGTGTTTGTAACTCCTGTTGCCCTATATCGCGTTGCTCGTTTTGGTCATGGTGACGGTAGCAACAATGTGAGTAGAACGCCTAGAGCGCGGAACAGCAGGACATATCGGCACATTTCTGTCTTAGGTGGCTGGAGAAGAGCAGAACCCAAGAATCAGAATAACGGAAGCGAGTGGAAACGCGCATTCATAAACATGCGCACAAACAAATGGATTGCTGAAGTGAGAGAGAGAGAGAGAGACAGAGAGAGAGAGAGAGAGAGAGAGAGGAAGGAACAATGAGAAATAGGTGACCTGACCGAGTGGTGACCTCACGTTACCCGCAGCTGGGCGGGGTCAAGCACATAGGTCAGTGATTCACTACTCCAGGACACGAAGCACGACCTGAAAGGAACTGACCAAGTCGATCGGTCTCCAGTCGGTGATGAAATGTCTTACCTGGCAGTCGGATCTTTAGGATGTCTATCGACCTAACTTCTCTGTCAATTGTCCGTTAACACAATCCCTACAGCTACGAATGACTCACATGAGACCCCCCGTGTATTCCAAATAGGTGGGACAGCGAGACGAACGTATACAAATGACGCGAAAAAGGATACACTTCGTTGAAGTTTGCATAGCGATCGGTCTTCACGACATCGATTAAGTTAACGATCTGAAATTTTTGTGTGAGAGAGAGGGACAGGGAGAGGGAGATGATGAATAAACAACCGGAAGAGAGTTGCATTACCGACAGTGAGTGAAAAAAGCACTGGATATTGGACAGATATTGGACGGATTCTGTAAATCTATGAAAAATGTCGTCCATCTGACACAGAGCTGGTGACCGCGTGCACCAAAGTGTACGTCCATTCCTTTAAAAATGTTGATATTTAAACAAATATTAGAAAAATGAAGGTGATCAATGGAACTGTGATCGGCAATTAGAGCCGAATAATTATTTCATTTCCCTGTAAAATTCGTCTAAATTTCGTGACTTCTCTTGACCATGAATTTCATGCGCTTCACACGAAATATGCGAGAATTTAACAAACAGTTCACGCTACAGAACTACAGAGATACACTGGTACTTTTCGGGATCAGAAGAAAGGAGCGACCGCACTGGGTCGTGTGTCATAAATGCGGAAGGAAACATCTTACAGAAGCCATCAAGGGGCCGTTTGGATGTTCCGAAGAACAGCTTTTTGTAAACATATAGGTGAGCATCGTTAAATGGAGCGTAGCTGGGAAATATCAGTTTGAACCATTGGCACGGGATATGTTGGAAAAGAGTGGACACGGGTGTTAGTAAGTCAAAAAAGAAGTAATCGGACGCATGGGTGTCGAAAAAACCAAAAATATTTGGGATCAAGTTGTGTATACCAAGCGGGACAATATACTCAAGTTATTCTACTATATCGGGCAGGGTTCGCAAACGAGCTCAGATGTGGTCTACTTCTAAACGCAGACTTTATTTTCAGGCTGTTGAATGATCTATGGAACAAAGAATGTAACCTCCACAGATCACGTTTTCAATGCTCCCCTGCTCTTCAGATATACCGGAAGTAGATGCGTGGTCTTTTTTGATCTATCCAAAAGATAATTCATTTATCTAACTCCTAGTTTCAAGGCGAGGTGTATACACTGCTGATGATCTTCAACGCGTATGAAGCAGCGGTACAGTGCTTTCACGTGTTTCACTGTTGAGTTGGACGTAGAGACTCCGTGGCAAACAACTAAGTGGCAAATTATCTAAACTAGGATCTTCCAGGTATTGCCTGCGCCCGTGTAATTCTCATTCATCAAGAACTGATGTGGGGCACGAGGTTAGGAATCGAATTACAAGAGCTGATTGGATGGAGAACAGCAGTCACTCCGACTTCATTGACCGCAAGGCGAGGCTAGGAATTTCCATAAAAAACACCAAAATATCCCGAGGCAAGCAGTTAAATCATGGATTCAATGAATTACTTTCGAAAAAGCCTTCAACTCATACCGACAACTTTGATGCAAATCATATCTTATCATAAGCTATTAAATGACATCAAGATGGTTTATGTATGCAATGTAATTACGGAGTTATGAGGGATAGAATATGCATGGACATCGCGTAGACTAGAGGCCAGTGCAAAGACTACAGGTTTCTCCATCGTTTAAGCGGGAAACACCGTAGTTTAGAAGCCACATTCCTTACGCAAACAACCGTGTTTTACCCCGGAAGTGATGCGCAAGGTTCTTAAATGATGGTGGTCGTGAGTGATGCGGGGCCTTGTACTATAGACAGTCTCCAAACAATGACCAGAAGATACTGAAGGGTAGCTAGCGATCGACGGAAAAATCCGTAGATTTGAAAATCTGAACCGCCGAACTTAATCCAATCTGAAATATTTAAATTGCGATTTAGGGCTCGCGAGATCTGTCAGCTGGACTGTTGGCGAGAGCAGGTTACGCGACTTAGCGTCGCGGGATCTCCTATAATCGAAGCATGGTTTCGTTTGGTTACGAAGTTCCTGTCTGTTTATCTCTCGACCAGTTGTTAACATGAGGCAGTCCCAAAAACTAAAGCACACCAGCGGGAGCTCAGAGGTTCGACGAACAAAAAAAGAAACCGAACGGATAAAATGAATATCATAAATCGACAGACAACTCTTCAATGTGTATTGTGAATCGAGGGAGACGGGAAAATGGGACGGGGATTCATCGTTATGCAGTAGGAAAACGAGGAAAAAGTAATGAACTTGGTTGCAAATATGTGGAATTTGCCATGTTTCTACGTGGGAGTTCACGCAGTTGTCCTATCAGACGAATAAAAATACATCTATGGAAATGATTCACTCTCGCGATCAGATTCACTTTTTTGCACGATCTCCCTGCCTCAACAGACTCATATATGTTCTGCTCCAGCTTTTAGTTTGATGCGTGAGCCCACTTACGAGAGGAAGTTGGGAATTGAAACCGGATTGTTGCAACCCAATGTTAGTGGTTGGAGGAAATCAGAACTTCAAGGCTCCAATTCTACGAAAATCTGAATCATTTCTAGGACAAGTTCGAGGTGGACTTCAGTGAACATGGGATGTTCATTTGCTGGTCATTCCGCACCCAAGAATCATTCCAAAAGCAGTGTAGATGGATCGAAATTTCATACGCTCACCTTTCATTGACTCTACTTGTAATTAATCAGAAGATGCGAATACCGACAGCCCAGATCCCATGGTAATCAGTGCTTTGTGGGAACCAAAATCAATGGGTTGAAAAATCAGTGAGTTTTATTTTGCCCTGTTCTCAACAGCGTATGCTCAAACCGAGTGTTCCCAGTAAAACCAGGAGAATTTCTACCGGTATGCTCCCCACTTGCGTGTACCAACACCGGTTAAATTGAACAGAATTTTCCACTCCACCGGACAATCTGACTATGCATTATGGCACAGCATTATCTTGTAGGAACTTGGGTAAACGTGTGCATATGTATATATATATATATATATATGTGTGTGTGTGTGTGTGTGTGCGTGCGTGTGGACATAGCTGTCGAAAATCCCTGGAGGAGTTCACGGTCTCCCGGCACGAAACGCTAGCCGATGGCTTGCCTGCTATACACGGACAGACGCAGAGAACGGTGAATCTTACACATCAGTGGCGACCCTCTTCCACAATGGCGGTGCGCACAGGTTTCATGTTGATCACAAGAACCGATGGCTTGGGGCTTCAAAAGAAGAAGGTAGCTCTTGTTTGTGCTACGTTTTCACTCTGACAACATTGGTTACAATGATCGCACCCTTCCACCGAAAACGTGAATGAGTGACTGCATGCCAAACATAATCGAACACACAGATGTGAAGCACAAAATATAGTGTGGAATTTGTACGCTTTCTTGGTGGTAGGCAACAACTCGCTATCGCCGGACTTGTTACCACACCTGACCAATCGGGCCTGCATATCATTCTACAAATCTTGCCGAAATTCATGCAACAGGCGTCACACAAGCAATTTCCGCTTAGGTAGGTAATAACATAAAGAAGCAAATACTTGGACTTGTATTTCTTCTATCCAGCGAGAACTGGTGGCATGCTTCGGAGTTATCTATTGACCAAATAGGTTGGAAATTCAGTTTATATCCCATTTTGACCGCAATATGTGTATTTCAACCGTGATGCATCACGAGCTCATTAGGAAGAACAAAATGAGACTAATTTACAATACTTCGGCTTGTATATCGTTAGGAATCCAGCAACAGTAAACAGTGATTACCGATGGCCCCACTACTATCGCTCAGTAACATTTCGGTCATGTGGATGTGGGGCCCAGGACCCCAAAGTATAAACTGCTTTTACTTCATACTCCGAGAAGCTTTCGAACTTGGAAGTCAGTATTAGTTGGATAAGTACCTCCGTTATTTAACAAACCATGAAAAGAAACAAATGTTGGGTAGAATCGAGATTCGGGCCGGGGAAGGAGTTTAAACGACGCCTGCCCACCAGCCAAGCGTATTTACATCCAAAAAACGTCGGATTACGTGAAAACCACCATACTCAGGAAAACGTTTTTAGCAAATTCCGGTGCAGTGAACCAAGGAGTTTCCTACGGATACACGACATTTTCTTTCCTTGGGATGTAAAGAATATCTCCGTTACCACAACGACACAATTCTCCCCATCCGGAATGCATTCGCTTTCGGACTCACAGGTGAGGATTTTCTAATTCTATTCGTGCGAGACTGAACAACATGGATGGGACTTAGAAAGCGGAGCAACGTTGCCGAAGAATTTCCTTCCAGAACTGTTCATTTTGTAAGTGTTTTGCAGATCAACACATGCCATTCATCCATCAACATAATCCACAGATTCTTAGATTGAAACGCTCAGGATCTTCTACTATTGGACAGGATAATTAGGTGATTAGTTCATCCTACATATCTAGTGAAATTTGGAGCGGGTAAAAATTATGCAAGTTTATTTGCACGACAGTGCATGGAATTTCAGTAATAAACAAAGAAAGGACTACAGGAGAGAATTTCTGTCGTGAGATTTTAATATGAATATAAGTAGCGCTGTAGTGACTGTTGAATATGATTGATTTTCATCATGAAAAACATGCCCTTGACATTGTTTATTCGTTAAATGTGATGTAAATGGTTAAGTTTACGAAGCTTGAGGATTTTAACCACAAAATTCTAAATCGACCGAGGCTTTGCAATCAGTTCGTAATCCACTAACTGGTGGTACCAAAAGATTTAACTGTTTCTTGCCTGCTGCTTTACTATCACGGTAACAATCTAAAGGATTACGGTTGCGCGATTAAATGACCTTGACTCAAGAGCAACCTTGATGCAAATCACGATCCATTCTAAACGAGAATTTTTCTGTTCGTGATCGGCCATGATTAGTAGACCCCTTCTAGTACAAAATATCCCAGTCAACAACTAATTATCTTCAGCTCACGAACACAAACGTAATCGTGGGCAGAATACTCGATAAAACAGGTTTTTGCTGGACAAGTGAATTTGTTATCATCTATGAATTTAAACGAGGGAAAATCTTAAGACTGTTCGAAAAACGCGTAGGAAATTTCCATGCTCCAGTAGGATTTCATTTTTCGTGCTCGAACGCGTTTACCTGGACAACCAAGGTTGCCCATGTGTAACTGGCCTTATTACTGCCTACAAACAAATATAATAAAGGAAACCCGCAAATAACTTCATGGTATTTGCTGATGCGTCTATACACCTAGCAAGTACCATAGCGCTAAGGATATTAACAGTGGAAATTGTCGAATGCATCACAATCGGCGACACCCGTGAGCTATTCTAAGGATCATGGCTTCCGATTTCTCCCTTCCCATGTAGTGGCCCTTGACCGTTAACGGGATGTCCGTTCCACTTCAAACATGCATCTGGTAGTTAGGTCGGGAAACAACTCACATTGTCGTGCTTGAGGCAGGAGAGCATTCTGAACTCACGATATACGCGTTTGGCGGTGATCGGATTATGAAATGCCCGAGGGATACGTTTCAAAGCCACTTTTTGACCATCACGTGGATCGATCACCGACCTAGTTGATAAAGGGTGGAATGAAAACATCATCGATGAGCATGTAATTCGAATTCAAAAATCTTTACGCGCGTAAAAGTTACTGACGTTGGTTTATCAGGGAAATTACGAATTTGGAGACTCAAGTGCTCCTAAATAATACTTAATAACAATTCATGTGCCCCATATCAAGAACAAAAAGAAAATAACACTTTCGTCTGGCAATCGAAGGGCCAACGACTCAATCCAGGCTGAAGAAATTGAATTTGTGATGGGAAAAATGCAAAACTTATCATCCACTAACTTTCATTAAGTCTCTCGTACCTTCCGAAGACTAGTCGAAAACATCGCAATTTTCAGTACTGACGGGGTTTGTTTATTTAGTGTCCCCCGGAGTCAAAACGAAACTTCACACTCGTGTCTCCTTGTTGGCTGATTATTTGTTTTTATTATGACATGTCTGAAGCATGATTGTAGTGAAAGGAACACGGCGCGTAGAGTCCAGAGCCTAATATACCAATACGAGAACCGGAAACGAGGACGTTAAAGTTAGAGACCATATAAGGTCCCAATTCACGAAGCCTGGTAACTAGTTGGGCGACTGCCAGTTGGCGTCGGCCATCAAAGTGCCCTGTTGGAATGTGAAAATCTGCTAGGTAGCAGACAATTTAATTGATAACCCACAATCGCTTTACCACCGAATGTTGTTGTTTTCGAGCGATTATCCCGTGGCTCGAAATATGAACAGCGTCTCGCTAAGACATTCCTGCTGTGAGTAGCCATCTCCCTAACGAGATTTTCAAATCATAAAATTTCCAGACAATTTCCAGAGAATATTATCGCCGATAAACGCTTATTTCTATGATCATACAGCCAAGTGTAAGTCTGTATGATACTCATGAGTATGCTCATACAGCATTTACTTTCAGCAAGCCAAATGACGTTCGGATGTGGATGCCCGGGGGGTTCAAGTCCTTCCACCGTCGGTTACTTCCATTATTTAGTGGTCTGCGATCGGTAGTGGCGGAATTGTTACATAATCACCGTGTAATAAATAAAACAAGGCAGCTTAAAAATTGCTGATCATCAATCAAAAGTGAAGTACACAAGTGTGGGTACATTCCTCCCGAAGTCATGGTTGATCGACATCACATCGAATCAACAACCTATTATTTACGTTTTTACTTCTCTTATTAATCAAAAAAGTGCACATCATTTTCAAGAAGACGGTTGCGGTCGACAGAGGGCTACCAAATGGACAAGTTGAACGGCAGTGGGAGGATTCCAGTCCACATGCTGACCGATTGACTGCCTACTTATTCGTATGACAATAGAACGGAAAACGTTAGATCACTCAGGAACGAGTCCAAACTAGACAAATTCACTCGGGTCAGACACAAATCTCGTTCTGCAGAACCGGCAGCATTTAGAAAGGATGGAGAACACTCAAACTACGTTGATTCTTGTCAAAATACCAAAATTACTTAGAGCACGGTTGGGGGGCACCGGCGAGCAGGAACAAATTAATGGGCAAGTGGGGAGACAGACGGATAGATAGATCTACATAAGAAAAAAGGTCGAAATTGTGCTGGAATTCCGCTGCAGACAAAGACGATAACTAACCAAGTTCAGAAATGGGAAGAATAGTGTGGCCAAGTCGGAAATAATGAATTACTGGGGCTTTCTATTTCACTTATAGATTACGAGTGCCATCAAAGAGGTGCACACTGTTACCTGTAGGGCCCAAAACATCAAGAACAGACAACCACGAGCTTGAGGGTTGAGGCGCAATGCAACCACATTAGGTCTCAACAGGTCAGGTCAGGTAATGAGTTGTCACAGTGAACCCCATTCAGCTCACCGAATCCTACCTTTGTAAACATCAATCAGTTTAAAAAAGAAAGGCGAAATATCGCCCTTCTTCCGTTCTTCTTTCAACGCAACAAATGCGCCACATTTATGGAATGAAGCTGCGATCGGTTAACGGAGATGAAAAGAAGACATTGCCGGCAAGAAGATTCGAACCTGGGACCTTGGCTTTCAACAGCCATCGTGCTGACTACGTGACAACTTTCGGTGTGATTGGCAAAAAAACAATCTCAGCAGAGAATCACACAACATGCAGAATGGTTGTTGTTGGTTTTCTTTCCCCCTACTTTACATAGTCCTGATTTTGAGGTACGACTGGTTACGAATTCTACAGAGCATTTATTCCTAGAGAAAAAAAACCCAAAAAGCTCCGTTAGTATTGAGAAAAATGATCGTCTGAGCTGTAATGCGAATACAAAATTGACCAAATGAGAGCTTGACAAATTTGATATTTTCATTTTGAACTTTGGCATCCCGTCTCATTGGAGAAAGCCAATTTTCCAATTGGGGAAGAGATCCGTAGTGTAAGAATGAACGCATATCGTGAACCAAAGAACAATCTAACGGTCAACGACAGGATTGGATTCACGGTATTCGATGGATAATTCCATCCAATTTCCAGGGGTATGGGTTAGTCAGTGGGGATAGGTATCATTTCGAGAGCAAAACAAGGCGGTTCTAGCATCCAGCGAAACAAACTCAAGCCCATTTCAGATTTAATATATCAGAACCAAAAAGATGTCGGATTGCATAGAAAAAACGGTGTTATGTAATCTGTTGTTTGAAATACATGGAATATGAAAACAGCGTGATCGAAAGTGCTTATAACGAGCAAAAGTTTCGATTGCCGTATAGAACTTTTTCAAGGCGGATTTTAATTGTTAATCAGCCTTGAAAAAGTTACCCCGGTTATCAAAACATTGGTTCATTAAAAATACCCGTCAGGTAGCTGTCATGCTTCGACTAAATCTATTTATTTTTTGTTCTGCATACAGAAATAAGAAACTTCGGGGAAACAATGAATAAGGAAGGAGAAACGTAGAGACAAGGAACGATTAGTTTATCGGTACAACTCTGGAGAACCTTCATCAATAAATGGGCTGCCGGAATTACAAAACTAAACCAGGAACATAGTTGCTAGATTTGGTGACTTGCAACGAGTGCGGGGGGGGGGGGGGGGGTGGTGGGCTATTTTGTCCGCAGCGATTACAAAGAACCGCAATCATGACATCCGAAGCGATGGAGGATCGCAAAAGATCCTGGTTCGTCACGCCGGTCATGAACTAGAAGGGATGTCAAACTATATCATCTCTTGTATTATTTCCGAATTATCTCAAGGTCATTTGGAATTTTTATTCGACTAGCTTGATGGGATCTTGGCCAAATAGATATGGAACGCGATCCATCTTGTATGGGCACATTCGCGCACAAGTAACGTAAGTTGCATTGGCTAATTCTACATTATGCAACGATTTATGAGCTGATTCACATGTGTATGAGGGGAGATGCGCTTTTAACTAATTCCGAATATTTTTGACATAATCCCTAAATAATATGGAGAATAATATCAGTTATCTCAATCCACCTTCATAGATCAAACATATTTCGTCGGCGTCTCTTCAGTTCCAGTCTTGAGGCTGTAGTATTTGTATGCCCGGGATAAAGTGAAAGAATTATGGTAGTCAGTTCAACGAATTCGCTTAGGGATTTGAAGAATTCGGAGGCATAGCGAATCCAACTTGAAGAAGTGATCAGAAATCAAAGAAGAAGACCATATTCGGAACATTTTCACAACATGATACAGAAACTCTCGTGGTCTATAAACAAACAACATAGAGATGAATAATGAGAAATTGTACTGGAATAGCTTTAGTACGGCGATGTTATTGTCATGCTACCCCAGGTTTTCCGTCATTTTGCAGGCACGACCTGGGTTAAACGAAACACGACGAAACGTAGCAGTTGGCAAAATTCAAACTACATTATAAAATAACGTGATTTTGCACGACAGTTTACCCGTGATGCGTTTGTAGGCGTAATACTGTCTTCAAAAGCGTGCATTATTGTCATCTTGGACGGGGCTGTTGAAAATAGGCACCCGCCACTGAAGTAACAGAGAGGACTAAGCGACAGGACAAGATCAATTGTTTGGGTGAAATACCAACAAACTTGAATATGCGTTCCTTTTTCATGATGTCATTGGAATGTAAAGGGTTAGGCTTATGCGAACAACGAATTCGGAACAAGAACCATTTCATTGAACATGACTAATCTTGCCTCATAACACGAGTTTGATTTACAAAAATAAAAAAGTTAGAAATCCCAAGAACCCATTGTGGTGACAGCAATGATCTCGAAGAACTTTTCCTCTGCGCCGACAACTTGAGTTTTTGGGGAACGTGTACGTGAAAACATAGCCCAGGAAGGGGTAACTGCAATGCGGTATGGATAATGCCACTCACCGTCTTCCATACCGATCGAAATACCTAGGGAGCCAATAATTCAAGTAAACAAACTCATCGTTCCCTCCTGGACACAGATCAAACGGTATGCACAGGACGGGATACCTCATTATGACTTCATTGTCCGAACTATGCACCTATTGGAATACCCATCAGTTTGTCAATCATGCAACAAGTGAGCTCAAATCACCATCCCGTCACAAGGTAACTGTTACAGTAAAAAAATGTAACTTCAGAGAATTTTGGCTGAATACATGCGATGGGATGTTAGCTTGTAAATCTAATATATGGAGAAGACTGCATTCTGATTTTTGCGCAGACAGTTTGTCATCAATAGAGACCAAACAACAGACTGAACATGCCACTTGAGTCGGTAACAGCAGGTGTTCATGGTTAGGAACCTTGCTGAGGTAAACGAGATAACCGCGAAAGAATTACATCAAGCCGAGTTTGTTTTTTAAGGTCATAAGGGTCTAGGTATCCAAAGATGGTGCCGCAAGCTGATTAACCAGCAAGCGCCAGAATTCAGTCACCAAAGTGACTTGCCTCAAAATGATCAGCATGGTCGGGGTTGGCTACTCGCCCAAAGTGACCGGCGTTTCAAATAGATTCTACCGAGGAAGTCCTATGCATTGCCTTCTCGTGGCGGTGTTCCTACTAAAGTGCTAGGACGAAGGCGAGTGTCCGGCGCCCTCCACCGGGTTGACTGATCATTGATAATAAGTATAGGGGAGTTGGTTAAACCTTGATTCCAAACCAACCAGATGTGGTGTTCGAAGTACACGGCTGTGTGCTCACCGGCGTCCGTGGTGAAGGGGTGTACTGGGAACCCAGGATGTCTAGTCTCATCCGAAGGGCACATGAACTGAAGAACAGTTACCGGACCCCAGTGGATTGTGACCTTCAAATCGTCCTGCTGTCTTGTGGATTAGACCATTTGGCCAAAGACTCGGGATAGGAACTCCTAAGGCAACCTTCTACTTCGGTTTGGGCAAATAGGGAATAGCAAGCCCGCAGAGGTATCATGGATTCCGATAGATGGCCGATGATGTGGAGACGGGGAATAGAGAAACCAGTATGTGTTGTAGACTTTACACATTGTTTCTTTTTCTTTCTTCTTTTTCGAACATTTTTTTGTGCTATATATATATATATATATATATATATATATATATATATATATATATAAGGATAAAAACACCAACTGAACTGTCCAAACCGGTCCACATAGGGATATTAGGCCACCTACGTCGAGAGATCAGAACAGTCATTTCACCGAGTAGCCACAGGGTGACCCATTCAGCCAAACACGATCAGACCTTTGGGTTATGCAACAGTTTGCAATGCAAGATCGCCGTGAAATCATGACCAACTCATTTAAGGTCGTATACAGGACGGAGGACACGTGGTCACTCAAATTTGGCTCAGGATCGTACTGTTATCTGTGTGCTTGTGGAAGTGACGGGGTTAGTTGAACGAGACGGCATAGACGATTGACGGTCGGATTCAAGGGGTTGTCAACAAGCGAGCTTGGTCCATCACCCTTGAACATCCAAATTCATGTCACTTTTAGAAATAAATCCGAATTGTACAAATAGAGTAAAGGGATTATTAATTGAATCTTCTTTTGGTAATCGAAACATTCACTCCTGATTCGGCCCGATCGCTATAAATCATTTAAGTCTGGTCTAGGTCTTCACGGATTAGTTAACTGATAGTAAAACAGTAGTATTAAGTGCAGTGGAGATAAAAACATGCGCAACAAAATTTCGAACGTTTCTGTTGAAACTTGTGATGAAATCGTCCTTTTTTAAAAAAACGACTAACCACGAACCGTTATCATCTAGACTTTGGGTAGACGAATGAATCTTGTACTTCCATGGAACATGGCTACTCTTTCCTATTTTGTTTGCTCCAAATAAAAAACCCGAGACAAACAGTTCAACTGCAGTTGCCAATTTAGATCGAACGAAATGGCAATTTGACCCAGAAAGAGTATCGGCTGTTCCAAAGACGGGTGAGAGGGGAAGACAAAAATTCAGAGGGTTTGCTGGTATAATCGATCTTTTTCAGACAAGATTTCTTCAGGTCAAATCGAATTTTCACAACGCTTCTCGAAAAACTAGGTCAGTCGAATCTGAGAAGAATTAGATAGTGATGAAAGAAATGGCTGGGAAATGTCGCAAAAGATAAGCAAATGTTTCCAATCTTCCTCATCAGAAGTCACTGATTCGCAGGAGGAAAACCCTATTCACTATAAACCCAAGTAAATCAGTCAGTCTACTTCAAATATGGTCGGAATAAATCCGAGACGAAAATTTCGAACCAAACCGCGAGGTCACGCTGTTACCGGTAGTAAATAGAAATCTCGAAGACTAGTCGAAAAAGTTCCTTTTGACAGCACACATTAATCGTGGACGAGGACCGGCTAACTTGGCGACCTCAGACATCTGACGACGTAAATCCTCCACAGGTCACGTAGAGCAGGGATACAGTTGTGACTCGAATAGCCATTAATATGGAACAAAGGAAAAGTGCAGGCCGGATGGCTGGACATCAAGCTACCAAGCGGAAAGTCAAAGCGACTGACGATGACCAAGAATGGATTAAGCCACAACCGTTGGGGAGTTGCAATCGTTGGGAACGAAGTTTGCCTCAGTGGAACTATTGTTGGCTGCGGTTGACAGATGTGAATGGGTTGAGGGTGCTATAACATTGAATGTTTCTCCAGAGCAACAGAAAAACATTTTCGTCATTCCATGGAAGAGTTGATCTGACTCTATCTTTCAAAGTAATTCTCCCTGACAAAAGAATCGATCGCATTGACCAGTGCACTGAATTCAGGAAAATATCCGCAAAATACGACAGTTCGTATTGGACATAAGCGAACAGGGCCTAAGTCATCACCAAACCACCCGTGGGAACTTCCAGTCAACTGTGCTCGATTGAAATTAGTTTAATTTGGCTCAAGTGCAGGGACCATATTCTGATGGGTTCAGATTCTGGTTGCAGTGCAATCTACGTGGGAGGAAAATGAACGAGTAAGGATTCCGAAAAAAAACAGCTCTAAGGTAACAACTATACCTTCGTGACAGGCCCTATAGAATGAATTATATTCGTGGACACTGAGTTGTTTATGGAAATATTCTTGCCTGCAAGTGAGTCAGCTCTATATCCGAAGTAGAGGGCACCAGAGACAAAGGCCCTGAGACCAAGTGCAATGTTGCCGATTTTCCTCAAGAAGAGTGGAGAAATGTTAACAGCACACATATCAATATTTCTAAAATCAATCTGCACCAGACAACGGACTTTATCTTCGGATCTTCATGGAGTGAAGTGGCGTCTGCATGTCAACTGCATGCTGAGTATACACATTAGTAGTAAGGTCGCTATTGTACTACGGTTACGAAACATGACCGCTGAGAGCAGATTTGCGAAGACTTTCGGTGTTTCAATGCTGTTGTCTTCGGTGCACTGGTAGAATATGATGGAAGAATTTTGGCAGTAACTCAGAGGCTAGACGTTAGTTGCGGGACCCTAGGAATCAATCTTCAGGACAGACACTGAATCAAAATAGATCAAGTCATACGGACCATGTTTTGCGCATTTCCACGGAACGCCCACCTCACTGTATGCTGTTCTCCGAGACAGGTTGTGATTAGAACTTGGGTCAAGCTGATCGGTCGATCACATGGGGAAAACTAATATGAAAGCTTCATACAGAGGACTGACTCGTGTGGGTTCAATTGGACTACCAAACTGCAGTTTACGGAATCCCCCCATGCGAGGCTTGGAGACAATACACGATATGGCTCAATGCCGCAATCAACGGCGTTCTTGCACTCCGAATATTTCCTCTTCTATGTAGTTTTACTTTCAGTATTTCTCGTTCTCTTTGTCTCTTTTGAACGGACGGTGTTGTAAAGTGGTCATCAAACTCAGAACACCTCAAAACAAGGTTGATTTTTATAAAGACTTGGCCGAGCTGGCGTTTGTGGTTGATACTAATGATGATCTGGTCAAATGAACTTGGAAAACGACGAATAAAGGCGCGAATGCAACAAGCCCCAAGACAAAGCTCTTTCACACGTGTTATGTTCGACCCGAACTCAAAGTGGGCAATCTTGAGCACCTAGTAGCACGATACACTCCAAGCTGCGAAACAGATACATTACAAACGTCTTCAAACAAGAACCTCTATCAAAATCTGATTGTATGCGATTCGGAAAAGTGAGTGGTCTTAAGTGTAGAAAACACGTTGAAAGTTACTGTCAATCCATCCCGAACCCTAGGGATCATAACTGTGATAATCCTGTGCAAAGCGTGATGTCGGATGTGTGGAGCGAGCAACAAAACAGACTAGCAAAATGGGCGGGTAGTGAACTGAATCGATCCTTTATTACTTATAACGTAATGCGGTGAAACGTGAGCTACGGGGATCGACTAAGTCAGTAAAAAAGCTGGCGACCATATGGCTTTGGAACTCAGAGCAGCGACCAAAGTGTCTAACGCAGTAGCGAATGCCTAGGCAAAGGATGAGTTATTCGAGCAGCTTATTTAAAACGCTTGCATTGCAATCGTGGACGTCAAGTTGGGCAAGTCCCACTGAACGGGAGTTGCTCAAACACGTGAAGATTTCGATATTTCTCAAATCCTGCTGAAATGGCAGGTGTTCATCCATCATACAGCCATCTGTCTTAGGCAGTATACCACTAAGGACTTATCAGTCCTGTTGAAATTCATTTGTCTAGCACGGCGCCTATTGAAATGAGAAAAATATTCTGGCCTGTGAATATGATGATCAGCACTACTTTCCTAATCCATTTATACGATGTCACACAAAGAACCGTGATCTTTCTCATATTGCAACTAAATCTGTTACACCCAAGTCCGGTTTACGGTTTCCCGATGCACTTTCATTGCTGAGGAGCCTCAGATGTACCTAGTACGGACGACGAAAACAACAATGGAATGAAGACTCACCAAACAACGCCAAATGCTCCATAGCCTAAACCTTTCTCCACGGCTCCGTGCGTTCCATCATTCGGATTGCGAGGAGGTAGAAAGAAGGGTTTTGTGTTGAAGAACCCCGGGATTCCTGCATAGATCGAAATGCTCAACAAAGCCTCCTCACGTTGGGTTTCCGCTTGAGGTGCAGATCGAGAAGGCGAATACCCGACTTGAACTATATTCCGAAACGGACCGTGCGACGAAGGTCGATGCCCAAATAAGGTAGTCGACATGGTAGTATGAGATGCGATATATGGATCCACAACAGGCAGAGATTCACTAACAGAAAATACAAAACGTGACCATTAACTGCAGAGGCTGATCAATGAATATTTGGCGTCGACAGCAGGCGATGCCCTTGTGGTCGGTTGCACAACCGAGCTCTAGTGAGAACCGGACGAGGCAGCTGCCGAGGTATTCGATAATCAGCAAACTTTTGGTCGGAACAATGGGGCAGTGAAACTGGACACTAATTCGGGGTAGATGGGCAGTGACAATGATGTATACGATGAGGATGAAAATGATGATGACGAAGATGAGGAACTCCAGAGCCGCAATAGGAAAGACATGAGCGAAAGAATGTGGGAGCGGGCTCGTGAGGTCGGCGACTAGTCCGACAAGGTGAAATATTACAGATGACAGGGAGGTGGAGAGGCGAGGGAGGAGCCAAGCAGACGCGAGTGCAGCGCTGCTCAGACAAGCTTATATAGTAATAGTGACGCAGACGCGTGCCGCAGAAGCCGCCGCTGCCAACAGCACCACCATCACGATACCAGACAGCGGACACGCATGCGACACCAACAGCCACAACAACAAAAACGACTTCGTCAGGACCTATGTACTGACAGACGTGTGCAAGTTTCCCGCTCATTCGCCGGCAACGTCATGCAAGCGCCCCATAGCCACGTGCGCACAAACCTGTATGTCTGTGTCATCGCCTGTCAGTCTTTCGCACGCTTGTCTAGGCCAGTAAATACGCCCGTGTGCGTGCGTTCGCGACTAGGTTGAGGCATGGTGATTGGCTGTTGCAGACCCAATCTGAAAAATTTATATCTCCAGCCCCAAGCGGACCGATTGACGTGCACGCATGCACGTTTGGACTCTGCAGTCACCGCGAGCATTGGGCGGCCCGGCACCCCTGATCTCCGAGCCGGCTTTCAAAATCGTAGCCGCGAGACGCATAATTGTTGTCGCGTCAATGCTCGTCTGGAGACTTGGCGTACGGCGTTTGACGTCACTCGGATGTAGTCGGACAGCGTTAGCCATCTGAATTTTACTGGGAGGACAGTTATTTGGATAGGCCACCTAGGGATTACCAATTTATCAGTCACTTTCGCGATGTCGTCAAGCTACAACCACCTTGATTGAGTCAGTGGCTACGTTAGCAGTCATGGGTGTATGCCACCTCGACTGCAACGGTCTTGTTGTGATGGTGTTAAAAAGGTTTTGAGATGGCACTAAGAGCTGGTTACTTTAATAGGGGAGTCGGGATTGTCCGTTCAGTTGGTCTGCTCGATATAGATTCAGGATGTGGGCTTGTAGATGCAAAGAATGCAATTAGATTACATAAAAATGGTTATGGGGTTCTGATCCCTAAGCTTGGGAACTGAGTCGTAAATGCCTCATTAACAGTCGCAGTGACATCTTAAGTGCATGTGCTTTAATAATGAACTAACAATGTACATCATTTTTCGGGTAGGGCGCCGTGACCAACAGTGGGCTGCCAGGTGAGGAAGCTGACCGGCGGTGGGGGGACTCGAACCCGCTCCCTTCACGTTCAAGCGCCACGACCTCATCCGCTGGGCATTCACCAGCCAGTTGCGCCTCCCCACAGGAAGCGTTAGTAAAAGCCGAAAGATTTTTCCACAAATGAGGAGACAGAGTGATTTCGAATCTCGTCGACGTTGCTGAGCTGGAAGTTATGCGTTTTTTGATCGAGCTAACCCCTGGGAACTTGACTTTCGACCCTCAAGGAATGGCGTTTGGTTTAAGAAGTCTCGCTCGCTCAGCTGTATATCGTTGATTCCCACTTCGGGTACGGGGATATTTGATGATTCAGTTCACACCTGCGTCCGCACGAAAAATCAGGTTTGTGACTATGGTTCCAAATGAACTGATTTCCCACTTTCTTAGTAAGATGAACTGTTCTGTTTGCTCCTCATCTGGCCGTAAAGTCAGAGATCAACCCAGCAAAGACGAAGCAGAAAAATGGGCGCATAGTTTCCAGTCCAAAGTCGGCGAAGATGTCCAAGGTCAAAGCTGATGAAGAATCTACAGAGAAAAAGTGTGAAGAGCTTGCTATCTGAACACCAAATTCAGCGGTCAAAGCCCTAAAAAAGCAACAATTCATGCTGCGACTAACATACATTTTCAAATCCATTGACAATTCTTTCTCATATCCATGTTACACCCTGTACTTTATTGTCGCAGGTAGTTTTAAGCTTTGTTGATTGATCATCAAAGTGATGAAATTTGGTCGTAACGAAATGATTTCTACTCCTTCAACGTCCCGTCCAGATTGCAGCATTACACGAGGTGGTGATATTTTGTAGGCTGAACAGCGGTTTCTATTGTTCGACCGGTTTTTATTCGACTTCGAAAGTGTTGTCTGTTAGCCGTTGACTTATTCAGACAGAGGTAAAAATGGCACCAAGATTCTCATAAATTAAGCCAAACTTCAGTAAATTAAGATAAGGAATCGATCGTTGGTTTATGATTTTCTTCGCTGCATGATTTTTGACAGACTCAACTTTGGATATATTGATACGACATATCAGCTTATATTTTCCTTGGTCTCTTTCATTCCCTCCATATGTGAAACATACTGCTGCGAAGGAAAAACAATACTTTCGCGCCCTGTCTCCCCTTGCTCAACGTTAGCCTTGTCTGACGACGAAAATCCTCCAACCAAATATCATGTGATTCTTAAATCCACTCCTTATCCATTCATGCTCCGAATGGTTCAGAGGAGATTCTGGTGAAAAACTAAGAAAGGGGCGCACTAGTATAGGGATGGCTGGACAGAAGAATACCGGGTTCGCATATCTGAAGAGCGGCAATGACCACGAAACCGGTCGTGTGCTTCCGGGGAAATTTTGTGCATCCGTCCATATGCAGAAGCATACTGTTGATGAGAATTAGTTTGTTCACTGTGCATTTGAAGTGAAAAAGAGTGTAAGTGATCAAAAATCTGTCCACAGACGGCAATGACCTCGAGTGGTAAAATGGGAGACTGAAATGAGGAAGTTCGTTGTTTCGGACCATAGACTTGATAAGGATGACGGTTTGCCCACATAAAAGATGAACGAGATAAAACCTTGGGGAAATAAATAGCCGAAGTGAGCTCTGACAAGCAATAAATGAATAAAGAGATCGTGCAGCAAATGCTCGACGATGAGCAAGTGACCACTGACTGCTGGCCCAATTGGGATGATGAATTAGTTGGACGGGCTTTCGCTGAACCTTATCAGGAAGAAAAAACTGGTGAACAACATTTCGCCCTGCATATGAGTGTTCCACTATCTGATAGATGTGATCTTTGTACAAAAGAAAGGGAGCTGAAGTAAAGAAGTTTGTCCAGAAAAAGAATATCGACAGCGCGCGCAATTCGACAACCACGTGTTGATACACATGGATCCCCACAGAGCTACGAATATTTGCGAAGGCCTATAAGGAGTTACCAGGCCTGTGGAGGTAAGGGAACTCAACACAGTCCATTTAGACAAAATACGGGAAATATTTGATGTGAACAAGAAGAATAAACTGATAGGACGTATGGAAACAGACATGATTAGTACGACTCTAGCGTAGATTAGTCTTAGATCGGAGGCAGACGAAAAACGACGGGCAAGATGAACATGAATTGTGATGGTAGTGAAAAAAAGAAGCAATGGAGATTTTCGTCTTTATTGAAGCGGGTAGGCTCGATGGGAGAATTTTTGCAAAAGACCAATAATAGAAAAGGAAGGAAACTATATCGTATTTCATAATCTCTTGCGTACATAAATTCTGCATTACAGTCAAGAACAATAGAGAGAAAAACAGTTATTTTAATCACAGTGGAAAAAAGGAAAAGACTAGTTATTCAGCAAGTCACCTGTTCGTGGTTCAGGTGCGAGCTCTTTTTGTCGCCTCACTATACATGAGTCCGGTGATCCGATTCCCAGCGCTCGTGATCCCAGTCAAACGCCGTTTGTGTGCGCTTTGTTTGGAAGGTTCTGTACGTGTCAATTACCGTCGAATGAAAAGTCGATGTTTGCTCGTTGTAAATGTGTATGCACTCAGTAACTGCAGCTTTCCTAAGGCCAAGAACGAGTTCTGCCGACAGTTATCTAAACTATTCCGAACTATGCACCCAAAGGACGTTGTGGTCGTTGCTGATGATTTAAACCCCAACCTGGCTAATTAATAGAGATAGAAGGACATATTAGATGCCGATTTTTTGTCCCATCGGACTCTATCAAAAATAGTGATCGTTTCATCAAGGTTTGTTCTGATCTTAGATTGGCGAACACCAAGTTTCGTCATAAAAGTGACATCTGTTCACCTGGCACGCTTCATTGCTTTCCCAAAGATTGGCTCAGATTGGTGACATTTTTTTCTGTCGCCGGTAGCATAGATCAGTCGATGATTGCAGGTCGTTCTGGTCCACATCCGTGGACTGAGATTATGCTTTAGTTCGTGCTTACTTTTATTAGCACCTGGTCCGTGGGCCCACCGACACGGGACATCCTGCACAGCTACTTCTTAATGATATTCGACGACTTAATTCCACCCAGAACTTTCAATGTCGATGTCGTCTCAACAAAATACCTAGGATTTGAGAGAACACTGTAAGAGGGCAAATCAAAAAAGTCGCACACTCAACGATAGTTGCCCAGCCAGACCGTGTAAACTTTGGAGACGATGGATATCATTGATTTCAGTTGCTCCGTTGGATTTTCGTAGATCTGTTCACCCAGATGCAACATACAGTTCAACGTGTAAATTCCCTGAACGTCGGCTGACCAAGAGTCTGAGAACTGATCGGGAGCCGCGATTCATAAAAGAAGAGCGTTGAGCTGTACATCTCGAGAAATAAGCTAGTACGCTGAAGGCTACAGTGGGCCTTCCACTTCTGCCTGGAGTTGGACCAATGCAGGTGGATATCAGTCCTTCATCAGAAATGGAGGTAATCAGAGAGATAGGTCTCGATCAGATAAGCTGCCTGTGTCCTTCTTCTACAGAGATGGTGAGGCGTTAGTATGGGGGTTATCAGTCCTGCGATTAATTTGAACAAGAGGACAGATGTCTAGGAACCGATACAAATCGGTGGCTTTTCTGATTTAGAAAAAAGGTGATACATCCGCCTGCAGAATTCACTTAGGGAGTCGTTTGGTAAGCATTAAATCCAAACGCGGTGCGGATACGATTCTTCACTGATTATCTACCACCCGTGAAAGGTGTATGCGTGAGGATCAAGCCAATTTCCTTCCCGGTCGTAGTTATACTGACCAAATTTCCACTTTGTGGCAGCTCTTTGAACACCGGTACATGACCCATAGGCCCACAATGTGATTTTCTTGATCCGTAAGCTGCGCTCGAATCAGTCTATCCTGCTGCCTCTCAATGGAGGGTGTGCCGGAGAAATTCATTTCATTTATTCGATCTCTGTATGCCAACAACCGAATCTGATTTCGTGCTTACGGGGTTCTCGACCCCAAGTTCATCACGAGAGGTGGTGTCCGCCAGGGTTGCCTTTTTCAACTTTTATTTTCACCTCTGACATTGAGTTGTTTATGGAAATATTCTTGCCTGCAAGTGAGTCAGCTCTATATCCGAAGTAGAGGGCACCAGAGACAAAGGTTTTGTGAAAAGGCCCTGAGACCAAGTGCAATGTTGCCGATTTTCCTCAAGAAGAGTGGAGAAATGTTAACA